>CM041022.1:2420000-3020000 GCA_022984855.1 Dimocarpus longan | reverse complement strand
ACATGTTCGCATGCCTGTTTGGATTTTACCAACATATCATTAACATACACTTCCATCGTTCCCCCAATGAGATCTTCAAACATCATATTTACCAGTTGTTGGTAGGTTGTTTCAGCATTCTTCAATCCAAACGGCATCATTTTATAGCAGTAAAGCCAACAATAAGTAATGAACGAAGTATGCTCCTCGTCGTCAGGGTTCATTAGGATTTGGTTATACCCTGAGTAGGCATCCATGAAACTAAGAAGCTGATGTCCAGCAGTTCCATCGACAAGCTTATCAATCTTTGGTAGAGGAAAACTGTTTTTTGGACATGCCTTATTTAAATCGATGAAGTCGATGCAAATCCTCTATTTTCCGTTCTTCTTCTTTACCAGAACAGGGTTTGCTACCCAGACCGGGTAATAGACTTCTCTGATGAATTTATTAGCCAAAAGTTTATCTACCTCTTCCCTGAGCGCTTCATAACGTTCCTCCGTCATTGGCCTCCTCTTTTGGCGAATTGGTCTATGGAGGGGATTGATGTTTAGCTTGTGTGATATCACGTCCGGGCTGATCCCTACCATGTCTTCGTGATTCCATGCGAAGACATTTAGGTTTTCCTTCAAGAATTTAGTGAGTTGTGCTTTAATATCTGGGAGTAAATCTTTCCCAACCTTTAAACACCGCTTAGCATCCTGCTTACTAACTTGCATGTCTTCTAGTTCTTCCACAAGGCCTGTTGCTCGGTCTTCATCTATTTCTCTTGGATCCAGGTCCTAACTCACCCCCGTAGCACTAATTGGTCGTGTTTTTTCCTCTGTCACCATGCTGACCTTCTTTCCTTTAATCCCTGCCTTCACTGCATTTTTATAACATCTCCTTGCCATTTCCTGTTCTCCTCGAACACATCCTACCCCATTTGGAGTGGGAAACTTAATCATGAGCGTTCTGGTGGATACTGCTATATCTAGATCGTTCATGACCAATCTTCCGAGGATAGCATTGTATGCCGAGGGCAATCAATAATCAAGAAATCTGCCATCGTTAAAGCTTGTCAGTCTAAATCTCTGACAGCGAGGGGGAGTCTGATCTGCCCCAACAACACAATTGCATCTCCTGTAAAACCAAAGAGGGGGCTCAGGGGACGGTGCTAACTGTTTGGACGTCAAGCCCATCTGTTCAAAACAACCTCTATACATTACGTTCACCGAGCTGCCAATATCCATCATTATCCTCCTCACTTCGACATTACCAATCCTTGCCTTGATAACCAGTGCGTCATTATGGGGCCAATGTACACCTCTGGCATCTTCTTCACTGAACATAATGCCACCTGAAGTCATTCTAGCTTTCTTAGCTAACCCTTCCACCCCACTGTGTCCTGTCAGCAGGACATGATCGGCCTCCCGCATATAGCATTCTTGTGATTTGTTGGACGCCCATACAATTTGAGGTCCACCATGGATAGTAAAAATGGTTCTTACAGCGCGTAGATGGCCCTGATCAGCCATCTGCTGAGGTTGTTGTTGGGCAGGTTGTTGAATAGATCAGGGCACTCTTATGCTGGTTGATACCCTTGTTGGGGATGCTGATTTTCTGGTCGCACCACATACTCCCTCAAACGACCTCTTCTGATTAATTCCTCTATCGCATCCCTAAGTTCTCTACATTGAGAAGTATAGTGCTCGTTTTCTCTATGATAAGCAAAATACTTCCTTGAATCTTGGAATCTCTTCGAGATATTTATGGGACTTGGTTTCCCGAAATTCTCCAGTCTTTTCTCTACTTCAAATATCCTGTCCTGTCTATTTGTCAAGACGCTATAATTCTGGTAGTGATTTCTTGACGGGGATGTCTTTCTTCCAGGCTCATTTCTTAATCGCTTCGCTACCTGATTACTGGAGTGATTCATATGACCGTTCTCTTTGCTCTCATGTTGACCCCTCTTGTTTCTCTGATGTGAACTGCTCGCTCCGTTTTTCTGATCGTTAGATTTCCTTTGTCCGAAAGTATCTTTCCAGCGAATCTTTTTTGCCACACGATCATAAAATTCACCAAGACTTTTTACAAGGGACCTGTATATGCTCTCATAAAGCTTCCCATCTTTCCTAAGTCCCGCTGAAATTGCCGTCAAGATACTTTCATTCGAGCAGCTCTCCATATTGTTTATCTCACTCCTGAATCTGGCAATATAGTCTCTTAGTGTCTCATCCCGCTTTTAAAAGACAGTTGCCAAGTGGCAAGTAGGAGTGAGCTGTTTTCTCAATGCCTTGTACTGGTTGGCGAATTTTCTTTGGCATTCATCCCAGCTGTTTATACTGCGGGCCGGAAGGCTCCTCAGCTATGCCCTTGGCACATTCCCCAACGTAGCTGGGAATACTCGGCACTTAACCATTGAGTTAGACGTTTGCAGATCCATTTGAACGTTGAAAGCATCTAGGTGGTCATACGGGTCACTGTCCCTATTATAAAGCGGGATGCTTGGGAGCTTGAATCTTGGCAGTAGCGGCTCTATCTCAACTTTCCTTGTGAAAGGGGTTCTATCTTCTCGTTCTTCTATTTGACCGTGGAGCCTAGGTTCCTCTTCCAGTTGCTGGACCCTCTGTATTAATTCTTGCACCATTGGGTCCCGCCGTTCAACTCTACCCGCTGGAGACCGATGATTCCTCATACTCTCTCTGTCTCCAGAGAATTGATGTCGGGACATCTCTGGGTCAATAGGCATTCTTTCATGTGACCTGTTTCTTCTATAAGAACTCTCCGCGTGATGCGATTCTCTTCGGCGCATAAGCTCTTCATTGCACCTACAAGCTCTTTCATTCCCACGATCAGTCTCTACAAGCCGGTTGCCATCCTGGCTTACCTTGATCCTTAGGCTGGGAGGGTGAGGTGCTACTTCCTCTTCATGAGCCCGACGTCCTTCCCCTCTTAGGCGTGAATTTGAGGAATGAACAGAAACTACCGGTTGCACTCTTGCTCTACCAACCTCCTTTCTTCTAGCAGACATGGCATCCATCGACTAGCGTTGGGGGTTTGTATTCCTATGGACCTCCTGAACTTGGGCTTGCGTTAGAGTTCTGACGGCCTCTGCCAATTGTGCTACTGTATTCTCTAGCGCTTCCTGACGCTGTTGCTAAACTGGTGCAACTTCTCTGCCAACGGCCGTCTGATGCGAGGGGAGCGGGGGCAAAGCCGAACTGGATGTTCTTGCAACATGACCTTGGCCCTGGTAGCCCTCCGATTGTTCAGCCTCTGACGCAACAATCCTAGTTGTCTTGATCCTAGCCATGTCAGCAAATCACAACCAAACAAAAGAGAAAAGTATTGAAAACGTTATCGAATTGCAGTCTAGGCCCTTCTTCTAGCGCCATAAGATGTTGACACTCAATTTTGGTCAGCCTAGTTCTTCAAGCCCAATACCTACGAAACAACACACTACAGACGAAACAAGTATGACCAAGACCAAAACATATAGAACACAATGAGTTTTACGTGGTTCGACAAACTAATAGCCTACGTCCACAACCGTCACCCCTTTCCTCCCCTAAAGTAACAGTATATATTCCACTCTGTCCTTTACACTGGATTTCATCCCCTATTTATAGTGGAGATGTTACAATTGAAATAGGCTTAGGAATTTTACAGATAAGATAAAAAATAATTTACATTAATTAAGATAATATCTTTCAAGATTATCTCTACTGTATCTGCAATATCTGCCAATAATATCATAATTTGATTTGCATGAAAATAGACAAGTTGTCTCCTTTCCTGAATTGAATTGATTCGCCTTCTAGAAGGTCAACTAGTCAACTGTAACGAACACATTGAGTGAACAGATTTCTCCAGCGATCTGAAGCTACCTCTACCGAGTAGATTCTGCTGCTTCTTTGACTGTCGAACAGATACGGGGACCTCCTGATTGCTCTAATAACCTTTAGAGGGCACCTTTCGAGCAATCTTATGATTACGATCAGATTTCCTTATGCTTTATCACGCGTCCACCTGATTACTTAGCGATCAAAATGATCAGTCATATAATCAGGTGCGCCCGAGTACAAGCTATCAAACGATCGCGTGTACCCTTCATTGACTTTTGACTAGCTTGACTAGAATTCTTGGGTTTTTTTTTTATAAGACAATACAATGGGCCTCATCTTTGGACTTTTTTCCACCTCTTTTTATAATCGCCAAAATACCCATAACAAAGTAAATATTTCGTTTAGAAAACAATAAATACAATTTCAATCATAACTTTTCCCATATATACAAATTATTAATATAAACTTTACAAAATTCTATTTTTCATTTAATTAACTGATCAAATATTTTTCAAAACATTCGTGTCATTCTTCCGATATACGCTTGATCAAGGCACTAAACCTATCCCCTTTTTTTTTTTTTTTTGTTTTCTTCCGTTTCTTTTTTGTTTACATATGAAATTTGTTAAAATCACATTTAAATACCCTTTAGTACAATTTATCAGAATAATTTCACGTATTTTAAAATCGAACAAAATTTTGAATCGCGTGAATATTTAATCACATATTTGTAAATTTTTTTTTTGAAATCTTTCAAAATGTTAATCTTGATCATTTCAAATTACCATTTTACCCTTAGTTTCAATATCAAAATTTAACAGATCCATTCTTTTCTTTTCAAGCACATATTCCGTCAAACACCAATTTTTCTTTTAAAATTTTGTTTCCAATTTAAATTCCATTCCGACATCATTCAAAATATTTCTAATGTACATAAAAAAAAATCAATATTCAAACCAAATTACTATATCAATTTAATCGAATTCCTATTATTTTGAAAAACTAGTAAATATTAAACTTTACTAATAAAATTCGAGTTTTAAAAGAAGTGTACACTAACCTTTTTGAATAAGATTTTACGACTCCTACACATTTTTAATTTGAGCTTCTAACTTCTCCTTATTTTTCTTTTGATCACCTTACTCCCAACCCACACCTAGGATTTTCAAGAAAGCGTTTATCATCGTCAAAAATCAAATCCATCACTTTAAGACATTAAATCCTCAATTCAAACATAATCTGACACCTAGGGTACCAATTAATTCACTTAATTCTAATTTTTTACCCAAACTTTCCATTTTAAATTTCTCTTGTATTCTTTTAATTCCATCCATTCTAATTTCATCCTAAAACCTCATATACTCATTCAAACATTTAAAACTACTTCAATACATATAAAAACATAAATAGTCCATATACTAATATAATTATTCATCTTTTTATCCATTTGCATTTTTATTCTAAATATCACCTCACATTAATATAAATCATTACCAAAACAATCTAAATCATCCAAATTAAATTTAACTCATAAAAATTCTTACACTAATCCAAATTCATCAACGAACTTTCCAACCATTTATTTTTCTATTTCTTCACACAAATAAACTCAAATTCATTTAAATTTTTATATAAATTCATCAAATATCAGAAAGCTACAATTTCACCAACACAACCCTCATTGGCCGAACACACACCAACACTCCTCATCTATCATTTTTTAATTCCAACAACATTAATCACACTTAAAACACTTTAAATCTCATTCAACACCCAAAAATCAATTCAAATAAATTTAATTCCACATATCACTAAAAATCCATAAACTTTAACTTATCAAAACCCTTGAACAATATGTGATTCACATCCCTTTGTCACTTCCAAGCTCAAATAGATGATAACCAACCTTTATTCATGCTAAAAATTTCATCAAAACTCATTAAATCACCAAACCTCAATGAAAATCACTATCAACTAATACTAAAATAACTCAATTTTACTAACCAATTCTTTTTCACTTCTTTTTTATTCTTTAAGGATGATGACAAGAGCCAAAAGTAGATAAAAATCTCCTTGAATCCATGACTTTATCTCTTTCTTTTCTCCTTCCTCTTCACAGCCTCCCTTCTTTTCCTTTTCTTTCCCTCCTCTCAGCTTTCTCTCTTGTTCACAGACTGCTCTCCCTTATTCTCTCTTTCTCATGTTTTCTTCTCTTTTGGCTGAGCAATCTTCTGCTTCCTTCATCATTCATGCTTCATTTTATATATATCGCCCTCCGAAAGATAGTTTTACCTTAAAACTCAATAAAATCACAAAAATACCATCCACCAAAATTTTGACATGTGTCATCATGCTTATTCATAACGCCACCTATCGCTCATCCATTGGTTGCTTTTTCCATGCTTATCTCTTCGTTTTCTTTTTGATTTTTTTGACTTTTTCGAGACGCTCAATTCGGCTTTTCCCAAACTTTTTCGAAATCCTTTCGAAATTTTTCGAGACCTATACTCAAACTTCCTACATACTCCTAATAACTTCAGTGACCCTTAAAAGTCATTCTATGCCCCCTTTTTGGCTCTCCAATCACTTTTGATAATTTTCAAATTAACTCCGATCCAATTCAAATCTCCTTCGAAAGTGCCGTTTGAGTTTCTAAAATACTTTTTGAACATTTTAATACTCATTTGACACTTTTCGATATTTTTGAAATTTTTCAGAAATCTTTTCGAATTTTCAATCGAATCCAAAAATTGCTTCGTTTAACCTCAAACTGACTCGTTTTTTATCCGTTTCAGCTTCCATAAATTCTAATAAAATTTTCAAAGCTTCTAATATACAAAGCCCATTTTTCAAAAATTACTATTTACACGGACGATTTCCGTCCGAAAATACTATTATAAAAAATTTCACTTTTGATGGTTTTCGAGATTCGTTTATCAAAAATCACTATTCATCCAAAAAATACTATTCATTTCAAAATACTATTCATTCAGATATATTTTCGTATTTTTCTTAAATGATGAAAATTCGAGGCGTTACAGTATGCTCTTGTGAGTCTTTTGAAAAAAAATAAGATATCATCTAAGAGTGGAAGATAGGATCGGATAAAATATCCTAATCATTGCTTTTTAAAATAGGGAAGATATAGTTTTTAACCCAAAGAGTAAAACCATCGACTAATATTGAGCATCAGGAATGCGGAAGGCAGTTTTGTATCTTTCTGCATGAACAATGCCAATTTGCCAAAACACTTTCTTAAGATCAAATTTTGAAAAGACTTGAGCTTCTAATAGTTGAGAGAACAATGTATTAGTTTTAGGAATCGAGAACTTATTATCTTGTAGGAAAATATTTAGTGGTTTGTAATCTATGATAAGTCTTTTTTTTCCTCTAAGTTGTTCATATCGTTTCTTAACATAAAAAACTTGACAAGCCTATGAAGAGTTGGTAGGTTCAATGAGACCTTGTTGTAATAGTTTTTGACACTCCATTTTGGCTATATGGAGGTTAGAGAGGGTTATATCAGAGTGTATGGCTTTGGTAGGATTAACATCTTTATTAAACTTAAAAGGTAGCTCAGTAAAGAAGTTTTTCATAAAGAATTGGAATTATTAAATTTGTCAAGACTTTCTGCACAGACAAGCAAAAATTTCTCTTGTATGTGTTGATATTCTAATGGGATCGAGGACAAAGGATAAATTTTGTTAATGGGAGAAAAAGGTTTGAATTTTCTTTTATGTTTGAGTCATCGTGGCAGAATCCTTAGGTTTTTGGACAGAGAGTAAGTGTCCCATCCAAGGAGGATATCTTTATTTGGTAGGGTTGTGCCAATGACATGTGTCCATATAACACAGGACGGAAAAAGCTTGATACCAATCTTTCTCTTTGTGAGAAGACTGGTGGTGAAACTTTGACCGTCAGCTACCCTAAATTGTCGAACATGGTTTTTCCAATGATCACGGGGAAGGATTTTATGATTCATCATGGTGTCATGAGACCCAATGTCTATAAAGACTATAACATTGATTGGTTTGTCATATTTCGTAGGAAAGATATGGATCTGTAAGTGGGGACTGACTGGATTGACTGAATAAGTGGATTTTACTGTGAAAATGGGCTATATTTTGTAAGCATCTAATGTCTTATCTATGGTAGTGTTGTATGAGTCATCATCAGATGAATCATCACTTGAAGAAGTCATGTCTTCCATGACAAAAGTAGTATCACTATTTCTAGTTCTTTTTCTAAAAAGAGTAACTTAATAATCAACATCAAAATGAATAGATTTTCTTGGAAGTTGGACCAGTTATCATGTCATTCTTGCTGATTTTGTTTTATTATTGAGGCATTTTTTAGCAAAATGACATTTTAACCACAAATAAAGCATTTTTTGGATTTATTTCAGACATGTGTAGCTTTCTTTTTGTAATACCGAAATTTTTTATTTTTTCGATATTGGAACGAGTGTTAGAAATGTTTTTTCTTCTTTGATTTGTAGGTGCATTGATAAGATGTTTTTCATTTGATCTGAAGATTGGGTTACTTGTACTGTTTGTCATATCTTTTTCCTTCTTTAAGCATTTTGGAGAAAAACTTTTGTGTTGCACAGAGTTTTTCTAAGCATTGTAATGACAGCATATGGATTTCTCCAAGAGTGATGTCCCTGAGATTTCTGTTGGTGGTTTCAATTCTCCTGTGAAGTTCATCTTGTAATTTTGTTGGGAGAGAATTGATATAGACTTGTTTGAGACTTTCGTCATTTAGTCCACTAAGAGCATGATATCTAGCAGCCATTCTGTTGTAATGAAACTCAAGGTATTTTTTCTTAAGAGAGCAATATCTCATCTCAAAGAATTTCTATCTTGTTTGTTTATAAAATTAATCTGCATCATCATGGAATTCTTTAAAGATAGCTCTCATTACTGTACCGATTGAAATGGATCTAACAAATTGAAGTTGACGGTATTCACCAAAAGTTTGATACCCGTCTCCAAGAGTGTCAGTGAATCTAGAAACAAATTCTTGTATTATGCCTTCGAGATTTTGTTCAGATTTAGTGACCTATAAGTCAAGCTATGCACTTATTTCTGAAATTTTCTTTCTCCAATGTGAAGGGGGTCCATCAAGATTAAACCATGAGTCATTGGTTGGTTTTGTGGTAGAAGTACCATGAGAAGTTACTTCTGGTGATTCTTCAACAATGGGTGTTGGACCAACATGAGATTCATCTCAGGTTGTGTCTAACCATGGTGGATATTTAAGCGAACGCTCAGATGACAGGACCCGAACCAGACCTTTTCTAAGCTCTGGTCTGGAGGATCCCGTCAGGCACTTCAATGGACTTCCCGAACCTGACTCGTCGGATTAAGGAAATCCGAGAAGAGAACCCTCTGAATACTTAGTCGGTTTACTCGTTTTAACTTAAAACTTTCTTTTTCTTATTAAAAATAATTGGGATTGTGATCGGGCTAAAATTATACACGATTATATATTCTTAACCTATACTCTTGTGATGAAAACCCGAGTAAAATAGGGGTGTTCTAATATTTTCTGAGTGTTTTGTGCAGAAATTGAATGCAGGGATTGAACTGTAAATTTTTATAAATTTTTGGGACAAAAGTATAATTTTCAAAAGTTTAGGGGTAAAGTGTAATTTTTAAAACTTGAGGAGCTTTTGGTAATTTGGCCGCAGGCCATAGCTGCTGGCTGATTTCCAGTAGCTGGCTGCTGGACGCATACGCGGGCCACAGGCCTGCGACCATGGGCTGCGTGTTGTGTTTTTTTTCACGTAAGCGACCTGCAGGCTAGCGTGAAGCGATCCAATCGTGCGTTGCAAAATTTCCTTGCATATTTCAAGCGTGAAAAATCACCAGAAATGTCTCAATTGATTTGTGAAAGATAATTTAGGCAATGGATCAAGGTTTTGAAGGAAATTCAAGCGGTCTTGCAGAAGATATTTTAAGTTAATTTGGGTAAGCAGTCAAAGCACGGATTCAAGTGATCGGTAAATGGTTTTCACAGAGAATATATTGGAGGAAATTGAGGGAGCTTTAGTGAGCAATTGGTAGAGAATCAAGAAAGAAAAGAGAAGTCAACCGATGCGTTCAATATGTTGCCCTTCTTATATAAATTCATATTGTTGAGCAGCAGACAGGGGACTTTCGACAGAGAGAAAAGTTTAGGGTTTTTTTGTTTCTTTGATTGATTCTTTCTTTTGGGACGGCAGCTGACAGCAAAGAAGGTTTGAAGAAAGAGAGTCTCGCTAGGATCTCGTCATCATCAAAACTCAAAGCACTCGAGCATATTCAATTTCAGTAGGAGCGACGTCTCAGAGAACAACACAGTGACTATTCCATCTTTTTGTTGATTGTTTTAATGTCGTTTAATTGCACTTCAATTTTATACACTGTGTTATTCAATTTCATGTCAAACTAATTTCAATTTCTAAGGCTACAATGTAGCCGATTTATTTCATCACCTATTCAATGAGTTTTTGGATTAATGGATGATTGTTTTTCTTTTATATTTGTATTCTATTCTATTGGATCTTAATGCTGTCAATCAAATAAGGCCTGTTAATTGACAGATCTTGTGACTATGATGCGCTTGACAAAGGTATCATGTGTTAGACATCAATAGAATAGCATAATCTGTATAGGATAGACATATACCTATAGGATTGTGTAATCATATGTGGATAATTGAAACTTAATGAGTTCGGATTAATTTAATCTATATAGACATATAATAGATTAATTATTCTGGATAATATTACTTGACTGATCGAAAGAGGCTGGTAATTGATTTAGAACTTTACCCGATTAAATACAAAATAAAAGTAATTATGTTTATGAGAATAAAATGAGAGTAGGTTGATGAAATAAAAAGGTGAAATTGTGCCTTAGATCTACAAATCTGCTGTTAGTTCCATTTTTTAATTTGGTTGTTTATTTAATTTTTAATTTTTAATTTTGTTTTACTATATTTTTATTCACCTCTGTTTTAGTTTTGATAGTTTGAATAAAATTGTCTCAATCAATTTTGATAATTGATACGTGAAATTTAGCAATTGTCCCTGTAGGAACGACCTTGATTTGCCCTTATATTACATTGTGATCATGTATACTTGCACGTGACCTATTGTAATTAGTGCATTAGGAATTTACCCATCGAGTTTTTGGCACCGTTGCCGGGGACAACGTGTTGTTTTATAGTATCAATATCAATACTAGTTGAAACAATCTTACTTCAGGCAATTTTATTTTATTTTTTTTCAGGTGCTAGCAGACGTTTTATGTGAAGGTCTAAAAGCGCTGAGTTATTGCCATTCGATAGTGAAATTGAGAGAACAGTTCGTGGAATAAGAAAAGTTAGGCGTTTGGCAGAACATAAAGTAAAAATGGGGGATAATCAAGCACATCTCGAGGGTTCCAAACCGCTGAGAGATTATTCAATACCAACCGTGGAAGGGATTCATCAAAGCATTCGCAGACCAGCCATTCAAGCGAACAATTTTGAGATCAAACCGGCAACCATTCAAATGGTTCAATCAACAGTGCAATTTTGTGGTTTACTCAATGAAGATCCAAATGAGCATATCGCAAATTTCTTGGAGATTTGCGACACCTTCAAGTACAATGGAGTGACGGATGATGCCATTCGGTTGAGGTTGTTTCCTTTCTCATTAAGGGATAAGGCAAAGGGCTGGCTGAATTCACTACCTCGATCGTCTATTACTACATGGGATGAGTTGGCGCAAAAGTTCCTAGTCAAGCACTTCCCTCCAGCGAAAACAGCACAATTGAGGAATGAGATTGCTGCATTCACTCAGAAGGAAGGAGAATCATTATACGAGGCTTGGGAGAGGTTTAAGGAGATGCTTAGGAAGTGTCCTCATCATGGAGTTCTAGAATGGATGCAAATACAGACTTTTTATCAAGGATTATCAGAGGTTGGAAGGTCCAATGTGGATGCTGCAGCAGGAGGCGCTTTATTAAAAAGAAATGTGGAGGATGCATTTGAGCTTATTGAAGAGATGTCCTCTAATATTTATCAGTGGCCTTCTGAGAGAACAAAATCCAGAAAATCAGTGGCAGGTGTACACGAGTTGGATGCAATTACAGCATTAATAGCTCAAGTTTCTGCTTTGACTAAGAGATTGGATGCTTGCGGTATGGGCGCAAGTAGCATTAATGCAATCCAAAGCTCATTTGTTAGCTGTGAAGAGTGTGGAGGTGGTCATGCAACAGATAGTTGTCCGAGTAATCAGGAATCGGTACAATTTGTAGCCAATTATAACAGACAACGCAATGATCCATATTCAAATGTCTACAATCTTGGGTGGAGAAATCATCCCAATTTCTCGTGAAAGCAAAATCAAGATCAAGCATCACAATTGAAGCCTGCATTTCCACCCGGTTTTCAGAGTCAACCACAACAAATTCAACCTCAAGTGAAGAAGCCTTCAATGGAAGAAATGATGTTATAGTACATGACTAAAACTGATTCTCTCATGCAAAATCAACAAAATATGTTACAGAATCAGCAGAATCAGCAAAATCAATTCCAAGCTCAACTACAGAACCAGAGTGCATCAATTCGAAACTTGGAAGTGCAAATAGGGCAGATTGCTAATTCTATCAGCAGTAGACCGTATGGAAACTTACCAAGCGATACGAAGCAAAACCCCAAGAGGGAAGGTAAGGAGCAGTGTCAGGCCATCACGTTGAGGAATGGTAAAGAGTTGAATCAAAGCATAAGAAAATCTACTGTGGTGCCTAACCCATCAACGGATGAAGAGGTAGTTACAGAAGAAAAGGAGTTGAAGAAAGAGCAGAAGGATGACAAAGAGGGACCCAGCAAAGCCAATAGGAGAAAAGAAAGTGTCTCAGATACCACCGTTACCATTTCCTCAGAAGTTTCAGAAGCAAAAACTAGACAAGCAGTTCTCGAAGTTTCTGGAGGTATTCAAAAAGCTGCATATCAATATACCTTTTGCAGAAGCACTAGAACAGATGCCTAGTTATGTGAAATTCATGAAGGAGATCTTATCGAAGAAAAGAAAGTTGGAAGAGTTTGAGACTGTAGCAATCACAGAAGAATGCAGCGCAATCTTATAACAAAAGTTACCTCCAAAATTAAAGGATCCTGGCAGTTTCACTATTCCGTGCAGAATTGGAGAGAATTTCGAAGGAAGAGCCTTGTGCGATCTGGGGGCAAGTATCAACTTGATACCTTCATCCATTTACAAGAGATTAGGTTTGGGGGAAGCTAAGCTAACATCAGTTACTCTTTAACTTGCAGATCGGTCTGTGAAAAGACCTAGAGGTATAATTGAGGATGTTTTGGTGAAAGTGGAGAAGCTTATATTCCCAGCGGATTTCATTATCCTTGACATGGAAGAAGACCGAGAGATTCCTATCATACTGGGAAGACCCTTTTTAGCCGCTGGTAGGACTGTGATTGATGTGCAACAGGGCCAGTTGACAATGAGGGTACAAGATGAAGAAGTCACTTTTAATGTTTTCAAAGCTTTGAAATTTCCCGGTGACACTGATGAATGCAAAAGAGTGGAAGTATTACATGATTGTATTCAGGAGGTACACAATGAAGAAACTCCACTAGATGCCTTGGAAGCCGCATTGTTAGATTCAAGTAAAGGAAATCGAGAAGAAGTCCAAGATTATTTGGAAATACTTGAAGCAGCTCTAAAGTATGAGGTGTTAAATATGCATAATGCTCAGCCTCTTTTGGCGTCATCGATACTCAAGTCATCCATAGAAGAGCCACCGACTTTAGAGCTTAAGCCACTCCCAAAACATTTACAATATGCTTATCTTGGGGAGGTGTCCACCTTGCCAGTAATCATCTCTACAGCACTGAATGATGTTCAAGAGGAGAAATTGTTGCGGGTGTTGAGAGAAAATAAGTTAGCTTTGGGATGGACAATCGCTGATATAAGGGGTATTAGTCCATCTTTTTGCATGCACAAAATCCTAATGGAGGATAACTACAAGCCAACTATTCAACCTCAACGCCGACTGAATCCAATTATGAAGGATGTGGTAAAGAAGGAGATAATTAAACTGTTAGATGCGGGTATCATTTATCCCATCTCGGACAGTTGTTGGATCAGTCCAATTCAATGTGTTCCCAAGAAAGGTGGAATAACAGTGGTGACAAATGAGAAAAATGAACTTATTCCAACGAGAGTGGTCAATGGCTGGCGGGTTTGTATGGATTACAAAAAGCTTAATCAAGCCACGAGGAAAGATCATTTTTCGCTACCTTTCATTGATCAAATGCTTGATAGGTTAGCTGGACATGAATTCTATTGCTTTTTGGATGGATATTCTGGGTACAACCAAATTGCCATAGCTCTAGAGGATCAGGAAAAGACAACCTTTACATGTCTTTATGGTACCTTTGCCTATAGGAGAATGTCATTTGGATTATGCAATGTTCCCTCAACATTTCAACGATGTATGATGTCCATTTTTTCTGAGATGGTGGAGCAATTCTTGGAAGTTTTCATGGATGATTTTTCGGTGTTTGGGGATTCGTTCGACTTGTGCTTGCAAAATCTTGCTAAGGTGTTGAAAAGGTGCACAGAGACTAACCTAGTGTTGAACTGGGAAAAATGCCATTTTATGGTGCAGGAGGGTATCGTTTTAGGGCATAAAATCTCAGCAAGTGGCATTGAAGTGGATAGAGCGAAAATAGAAGTAATTGAGAAACTCCCACCACCTTCATCAGTTAAGGGAGTTAGGAGTTTTCTTGGACATGCAGGATTTTACAGAAGATTCATCAAAGATTTTTCCAAGATATCAAGGCCATTATGTAGTCTCTTGGAGAAAGATGTGCAGTTTTAGTTTGATGAAGATTGTTTGCAAGCGTTTGAAGCCTTGAAGAAGAAATTAGTAACAGCTCCGATTATTACTGCTCCAAATTGGAACACACCATTTGAGTTAATGTGTGATGTCAGCGATTTTGCAGTGGGGGCTGTCCTTGGTCAGAGAAGAGGTAAGATTTTTCATACTGTTTACTACACCAGTAAGACATTGAATGAAGCCCAAATGAATTACACCATAACAGAAAAAGAATTACTGGCCGTAGTATTTGCATTTGATAAGTTTAGACCGTATTTGATTGGGTCTAAAGTGGTAGTCTACACTGACCACTGTGCCATTAAGTACCTTGTAACCAAGAAGGATGTCAAGCCACGTCTGATCAGATGGGTATTGCTACTACAGGAGTTCGACTTAGAGATAAGAGATAAGAAGGGGACAGAAAATCAAGTTGCAGATCATTTGTCCAGATTGGAAAGGAATAGTGCAGATGATAAGACAAATATCAATGAGGCATTCCCCGATGAGCAGCTTTTCTCGTGTAGCAATGAAGAGGCACCGTGGTACGCAGATTTTGTTAATTTCATAGTGTGCAATGTACTTTCCCCTAACTTATCATTTCAACAGAAGAAGAAATTTCTCCATGATGTGAAAAGGTATGTATGGGATGACCCATATTTATTCAAGCAATATGCCGATCAGATGTTGAGACAATGTGTGCCATACGAAGAGACTGAAGATATTTTACGACATTGTCACTCGTCCAATTATGGGGGTCATTTTGGTGGAGAGAGCGAACTGCCATAAAAGTTTTACAGGTAGGGTTTTATTGGCCGACGATTTTTAAAGATGCACGGAGTTTTGTCCAAACATGTGATCAATGCCAACGGGCAGGAAATATTTCGAAGGGACACGAAATGCCGTTGCAAAATATTTTAGAAGTTGAGCTATTTGATGTATGGGGGATAGACTTCATGGGACCTTTTCCGTCATCATTTCAAAATCAGTATATCTTGGTGGCAGTGGACTATGTGTCGAAGTGGGTAGAAGCTATTGCTACATCATCAAATGACGCAAAGGTTATGACCAAGTTTTTGAAGAAGAATATCTTTACCAGATTTGGAACACCTCGAGCTATTATCAGTGATGGAGGTTCACATTTTTGTAATCGCCAATTTGAGAGTCTTCTTAAGCAATATGGGGTCACTCACAAGATAACAACCCTATATCACCCTCAAGCTAGTGGACAAGTGGAAATTTCAAACAGGGAACTTAAGGGTATTCTAGAGAAGACTGTGAGTAGATTAAGGAAGGATTGGAGTCTCAAGCTTGATGATGCACTTTGGGCTTATCGAACTGCCTATAAAACACCAATTTGAATGTCCCCATTTCGGTTAGTGTATGGGAAGGCATATCATCTGCCAGTAGAGTTGGAGCATCGAGCTTTTTGGGCAATTAAGGCGTTGAATTTTGATTTGAAGAAAGTTGGTGATAAACGTCTTCTACAATTGGATGAGCTCGAAGAAATAAGATTGGATTCATATGAGAATGCTCGCATCTACAAGGAAAAGACAAAGCAATGGCATGATAGGAAAATCTTAGCTAAGCATTTTGTACCAGGACAGCAGGTATTGGTATTTAATTCCAGGCTTAGATTGTTCACAGGCAAGCTCAAATCTAGATGGTCAGGCCCTTTCATTGTGACAACGGTATATCCATATGGAGCAGTGGAAGTTGAAGATGACAAGACGAAGAATTTGTTCAAGGTTAATGGCCAAAGCTTGAAGCATCATTATGGTGGTGAATTGGATCGTCAAAAATCCACTATCACCTTGGTGGATCAGAACAATTGAAGACAGATGGAAGTCGAGCTGAAGACTAAAAATCTAGCGCTTCTTGGGAGGTAACCTAAGTTTTTAAGTAACTCCTTTTATTTTTGCATTGTTTACTTTTCTTTTATTTGTTTTTATATTTTTGTTTTGTTTTATCTTTTACCATTTATTTTCTATTTGTTTACTATTTTGTGATTGCTTAGTTGTTTTCTTTTCTTTCATATTTAAGTGTGTTTTATTTGTATTTCATTTTATTTTCATTCTCATGACTTTAGTTTTTCAAACATTGGGGACAATGTTTGGACTAGGTTTGGGGGTGGAAACATTCATGTTTCATACTTGATTAATAAATTGACCATGTGCTATCGAGAGGAGAGTTATTGCACTATGTGATTGGTAATCTTGACTAGGGAAGAGCCATGAAAGTCGTAAGCATAGTTTGATGTTATCAAAAAACTTTGAACCTAGTAGGAGAATGTAGAGATATTGGGCATGCATATATGTGATCTATTAGTATAGACTACCCTAGTGAGTACTTTTGAGCCATATCGTTTCATTTCAGAGGGACTATATTCATTTCCACTCTTAAACACTCTTCAAAATTTTCTTCATGACTAGTTGGTCTCTTTAGGCTTTGTTTGGACTTTAAGGTCAGAAATTCATTGCAATTCTTTATTATTTCTGAAGTTTTGAGTCGTTATGTGAACTTATTGACATGAGGCAGGCATGTGTGTAATTAACTCCAGAAAAAAGGCTAAAAAACGAAATTTCCAAACCTAAAATATGTGTGCGCCTAAAACCAATTTGAAGCCAAACACATATTGGCCTTTATTTTCTTTCATCTTTACAATTTGTCCTTGTCCTAGCCAAAATTAAAAGATAATCCTTACCCTTGGAGCTTGGATTTATTTCAAAAAAAAAAAAAGTGTTGGAAGAAAAGAGTGTTGGGTGTGGAAAAACTCAGGTTTGGGGGAGTTGTTAAGTAAGGACGTCGCCTATGAAAAAAAAAAAGAAAAAAAAAAAAGGAGAAAAAAATATATATATATATATATATAAATGTTGATGTCAAATTAAAGGAGGCATCGTTCAGTTAACAAAATTGAGCTCAATGTTAATTGTAATATTTTGAGAGATTGAACGAATATCTTTGAAGGAGTTCAAGCTCCATTTTGTTGACCTTATTCCAGTTTTTTTGTGAGCCAAAACCCCTAGCCCCGTTACATCCCTTGAGAAGACCTGCTGATTAATAAGGGATCATGATTGCTTAAAGTCAGAATTATGGGTGTTGCACTGACTTTAGATGTCTGATTCTTTCAAGAGACCTATTTTGTGCTTAGCGTTTATAATTCATAAATGATTATACAAGCATTATAAAGATTTGAAGTTTTCTTGATGCATAACCTCCTAAATGCTTGTATGTTGTGAGAGTGTTGCCGTAGGACTCCATGAAATAAAACAAAATGAGTGATTTCCAGTGAGGTGTAGAGTCGAGGCGAAATAAGGTCATGGTATGTATGCGTAGTGTTATCGAATTTCAAATGCTGGGCAATGAGTTAGAGAAAACGGATGACTGTGTGAAGATTACTAGTGACTTATTTTTAGTCGAGGTTCAGGATCTTAGGTGAAGTGATTATTCTTAAAGATAGCACTGGAAGATTTGTTGTTGAGTTTGAATTTGACTGTTTTGCGTTTGTGGGTATCGTAGTTGGTAAACCCTCAGGAGACACAACTCCTCCTCTAGGGACACTTAGAGGTTTAAAGGCTTGTGACATATGCTAAATGTCATCGTGTTTACCTACGAAAATAGATGTGGTTTTAATTTTTGTTGTTTTTTTGTTTTGTTAGATTTTTGCTCGAGGGTGAGCAAAAGTTAGGTTTGGGGGTAATTGATCGGGCTAAAATTATGCACATTATATATTCTTAATTTATACTCTTATAATGAAAACTCGAGTAAAATAGGGGTGTTCTAATGTTTTCTGAGTGTTTTGTGCAGAAATTGAATGCAAGGACTGAACTGTAAATTTTTATAAATTTTTGGAACAAAAGTATAATTTTTAAAAGTTTAGGGGTAAAAGTGTAATTTTTAAAACTTGAGGGGCTTTTGGTAATTTGGCCACAGGCCATAGCTGCTGGCTGATTTCCAGCAGCTCACACCAGCAGCTGGCTGCTGGACGCATACGCGGGCCACAGGCCTGCGACCATGGGCTGCGTGTTGTGTTTTTTTTCGCGTAAGCGACCTGCAGGCTAGCGTGAAGCGATCCAATCGTGCGTTGCAAAATTTCCTTGCATATTTCACGCGTGGAAAATCACCAGAAATGTCTCAATTGATTTGTGAAAGATAATTTAGGCAATGGATCAAGGTTTTGAAGGAAATTCAAGCGGTCTTGCAGAAGATATTTTAAGTTAATTTGGGTAAGCAGTCAAAGCACGGATTCAAGCGATCGGTAAATGGTTTTCATAGAGAATATATTGGAGGAAATTGAGGGAGCTTTAGTGGGCAATTGGTGGAGAATCAAGAAAGAAAAGGGAAGTCAACCGATGCGTTCAATATGTTGCCCTTCTCATATAAATTCATATTGTTGAGCAGTAGACAGGGGACTTTCGGCAGAGAGAAAAGTTTAGGGTTTTTTTGTTTCTTTGATTGATTCTTTCTTTTGGGACGGCAGCCGACAGCAGAGAAGGTTTGAAGAAAGAGAGTCTCACTAGGATCTCATCATCGTCAAAACTCAAAGCACTCGAGCATATTCAATTTCAGTAGGAACGACGTCTCAGAGAACAACACAGTGACTATTCCATCTTTTTGTTGATTGTTTTAATGTCATTTAATTGCACTTCAATTTTATACACTGTGTTATTCAACTTCATGTCAAACTAATTTCAATTTCTAAGGCTACAATGTAGCCGATTTATTTCATCACCTATTCAATGAGTTTTTGGATTAATGGATGATTGTTTTTCTTTTATATTTGTATTCTATTCTATTGGATCTTAATGCTGTCAATCAAATAAGGCCTGTTAATTGACAGATCTTGTGACTATGATGCGCTTGACAAAGGTATCATGTGCTAGACATCAATAGAATAGCATAATCTGTATAGGATAGACATATACCTATAGGATTGTGTAATCATATGTGGGTAATTGAAACTTAATGAGTTCGGATTAATTTAATCTATATAGACATATAATAGATTAATTATTCTGGATAATATTACTTGACCGATCGAAAGAGGCTGGTAATTGATTTAGAACTTTACCTAATTAAATACAAAATAAAAGTAATTACGTTCATAAGAATAAAATGAGAGTAGGTTGATGAAATAAAAAGGTGAAATTGTGCCTTAGATCTACAAATCTGCTGTTAGTTCCATTTTTTAATTTGGTTGTTTATTTAATTTTTAATTTTTAATTTTGTTTTACTATATTTTTATTAACCTCTGTTTTAGTTTTGATAGTTTGAATAAAATTGTCTCAATCAATTTTGATAATTGATACGTAAAATTTAGCAATTGTCCCTGTGGGAACGACCTTGATTTGCCTTTATATTACATTGTGACCGTGTATACTTGCACGTGACCTATTGTAATTAGTGCATTCTAGATATCGCGATTTATCGATTTTAGCGTTTCACGCGATTCCTTCGTTTCCAATTAAACTTATCGTCAATTTCTACTCGTGACTTTACTTAAAACATGGCAAACAAATATTTAAACACTTTAAAGCACAAATATGAAAAATATGGCAGCGAGCTTAACGAATATCCATTTCCGATTTCAACTCCGAAATTTCGATAATTTAACGATTTCGCGCGAAACAAAAACTATCCGATTAACTTAAATGTCTTTCAAACTATTCTAACATCAACTTTAACACTTTAACGGGCTTAATAACGACTCGAGGCAGTGAGATAACATCACAAACACTTTCATAGCCGACAACGAAAATCACAAACTAAAAACATTCGCATTCGTGGAAAACTCAACCGAATCGCTCGGAAACGATTTCTCAATATCCGAATGACTCTCCGATACATTAAAACGCACTAAAATGCATTATTTTCCACGACAATGAACTCGAAACTCAAAGCGTAACATATCAGCCCTTAACTTTCCTATAACAGCCCATAATCCATTTCAAAACGAAAACAATCGAAAACACTTTTAATCCAAAAACACAACCAACAATAACGCGCGAACCTCCGCACTAACGAGGTTCTCAATCCTAAACCCAATCATAATATCATCAAATATCAACCATAACTGAATTCTTATTCACATGAATGCTTTAACAATTACTCGAAACGCACAACACAAACAAAGGGGCAACACCTACCTTAACAGTTTCGCTTCGAACTAACTCTTGGATACTTGCGACGGCGAGACACTCTCACGGCAGGAAGCAATCTCCTTCCACCAGCAAACTGTCTTCTCTTCAGGTCTACTGCGTTGTTTACGACTTGACTTGACAGCTGCTCGACAGCTGCTACAACAACGACAACATCAACAGCACGGCAATGGCAGCGACAACACTCCTATCGCCAGCAGCCCCTCACGCCAACAGCTTCTCAAGACGGTAGCAGCGCACGACTTCAGCTCTTCAGTTCATGGCAGTAAGGCAGCACCTAGTTAGAGTCCACGAGCTGCACCAGCATATCTACCAGACCACGGCAAAACCTGAGGACGACGACAGCAGCTCACGGTCTTCTTCACGCCAACAGCTCCTCGCTCGGCGACAGCAGCTCAAAGTCTGACTTCTTCCAGTTTGCATGCACGGGCTGGAGTTCTCAGATCTGCCCTTACATGTACTCCTTTGCTTCAGATCTAAACTCTCCTTCCCTTGCATCATCTCGGTCTGAAGATAGCAGCTTGATCCTCTCTTGATCTCTCAATTTCTCACGATCACTATCTCTTCCTTCACTCGTTAAGCTCTCGGTTCTCGCTATCACTCTCGATTTGCTTGATATGGAGGCCGAATGCTTGCCTTGGTTCTGTCTCTCACGATCTCCTTAAGTCTCTCTTTTAATTTCTCTCTTTCTCAATCTAAATGCTCTCTCTTGTTTTTGATTTCGGTTTTGACTCTTGCTGGTGTGATGACCGAATGGATAATTTTGCTTTCTTCACTTTTGTTTTATTTCATTTCTTGTTTTATTTCAATATTTTAATCCTTGCATCACATATCTTAGCCACTTATCTTGCTATCACCTTGCATGTGTGACACGTGTCACAAACATGCACCAATTTATTTTATTACACATGCATTCTCGCTTTTTAATTCCAAGCTCGGATTCCGATTTCGTCCGTCCGTCCGGGAATTTACTTTTAATCGCTTTCGCTTTTGAAATTATTTATAAATATCGAATCCGTCTTCACGAACTTGAATTTTTTTTATTTATTCTAAAATAATCATTCCGAATATTTCTGGGCTCGATAATTATATTTTTCCGATCGAACACGATCCATCGGAAAAATAGTTCGCTCTCCGACGAACAATGTTTTGGGTTTTACAATAAAGGGAAAAAGGTTAGTTCGTCACATATTAATAATACAAGATAACATTCCATAGCAATGCTTTACTTATATAAATATTGAAGGTTTTAAATTTTCAAAACCATTTCTTATAAAAAGACCATGTGTATATCTAACGAACTCAAACCATCACGTGATGCTTTTTCGATTGACGTCAACGTGAAGCTACTATAGTATCTTGACCACTACGTGCGGAATTTACTTCCTTGCCCGAGTGATGTGAAATCGTCTTAGTTGTAAACATCTACAATGCGGAATTTCTTCATCACAATTATAGTAAATTTTATAATTCTAGTAACTACGTGCGGAATTTCTTCATTGCAACCATAGTGCCCATAAATCAAACTTTGACGACTATGTGCGAAATTTCTTCATTGCCCCATAGTGTCCAAAATTTTGAATCTAACCGACTATGCACAGAATTTCTACGTTGTTGCGTAGCGCTAAATCTTAAAAGTATATACATGGTTTCAAAATTCTTAACTCATTTCTTTTCGCAAACTTTTCCTTTTTTTTTTTTTTTTTAAATTCTCCTTTCTAAACCCAATGTAAAGATCATTTACAAAGCTTTAACTACAACATTACAAATATGTTTAAAGGAAGAATGGAAATAGCGTAAGTGATGGAACACTTACCTCGAAATCGTGCAAGTCCGAATCAAGTGTCTCGACAAGTCTCTCGGACTTCGCTCGCTCACTCGTCACCTACATAAAAACTTCTTATTATCACTAGTGACAACACATAACTCAACTTTAACTTTACAATAACATTTCTAATACAACTTTCTCATAAACTATCATTTTTACGCTATAACTTCCCAACTCGATTTTTACTTAATCTAGGCTCTCTAATTTCGGTTTCTTCACAAAATTTTAAGTTTTGGACCCTTAGGGATACCCTCACGCGGTCCTTAAAATTTTTTAGAGGCCCGAAACAAAAAATCAAATTTTTAGGCCTCTTTGATATACCAAAACATAATGTAACGTAGCCCCCTACTCGGAGTTTCGTTTTCCTTTGTTCTTTTTCCTACGGTTCACCTATCTCACAGTCTGGTCACACGTCAAATTTCGTTGAAAAATTCTATCATTTGCTATATCAAATCTACGAAAAACACCATTTTTTGGGCACTTTTCGTGCACTTTTTAACGTCGAACGAGCGACATTGGTTTTTCTTTCATATCTAATCTTCTTTTACCTATTTATGATCAACTAAACTCATTCCATGCAATAAAAATTACATTTGCATAACTATTTCACCTATCAACTTTCTAACGGCACTATTTTGCGTATAACTTGCGCAATTTTTATCGGATTTGATCCGTTCCAAAACCTATGATTTTCTATGACTCCTAGACATCATTTGAGGTATAAAACATCCCCATATATGTCAGTTTTACCCAGGTTATCTCCAGCCCATGGTTTGAGCTCGGGATTCCCAATTTGCCCAAAACTACTACCATTGAACTTCTATCTCTTCTACTTATCTTCCTAACCTTGTTTATGGTAAAATTTGGATTCAAAACCATCTAATCTCAGAGGTTTTCCACTGTACTTCATGTCCATAACAACCCACACATTTATTCTAGAGTAAAACTTTCAAGTTTTTACAAAACTATCTCTCATAAGCTTTTCATCAAACACTTACTATACAACTATCTTCATTTTTAAACAACTTAAATCAAAAGTTAGGGTTCCTCCCATATACATCCTAACTTGCCATTCAAGCTTCTAACATTTAACTTAAGCTTCCTTAACATTAGATTAGAATTTTAGACTCATTTGAGATGAAAGATCTCATCACAACCCATCTAAAACAAGCCAACCATCATCACATATCTATCACTCCAACAATCAATCAAACTTAAAGAAATAAATGAAATCTTAACTTTTGCTTGGGATTTGATTTCCTAGCTTGGTTTGCCTTGGAGACTTGATTTGGAGCAAGAAAAATGGATGGAAGATCAACTTTCTCCCTTTCTCTTCTAGTTGGCGTCCACCCCTCTCAACTCTTTCAATCTCACGGTTTTCCTTCTTGTTTTTGCTATGTTGGCCTACCAACATCTCTTCCTCTCTTATATATATAACACTTAAATGGTTTAAGTTACCATATTACCCTTAGTAACCTATTTTATCAATAACTAACACATGGGCCTTTATGTCTTTAAACAATATGTTCCTATATGCATTTATTTACTTTACATCATTAAATTTTACAACTTTATCACTTAATCATATATCTCTTATTTATGGAATAATCATATTGCCCTTCATGACATTTATCTCTTTATTAATATTTAACACTTTATATTAATTTTATTGTTATTAGTTACAATTACTACATCTCCCTTGCCAATTTCTACTTTCTAGTACTAGTGAGTGACTTATCAAGAATAGGGGTTTATACCAGATGCCATCAAGACTTTAGTCAGATCAACGAGATCATCTTTAGCCAAATCATATGTTTTAGAATCAGTGGATGTTTGGGAAGATGTGGAAAATGTTTCTGATGATTCAGATGATTCTGTTGATCTAGATTCTGAAGGATTTACAAGATTGGGTATGTGTGAAGACACATACAGAGCAGGAGGTTTTTATGGTGCTAACTTTTCTACATAAGAAGTAGAAAAAGTTAAAGGGTATTTAGGATATTTTCTTTTTGGTGGATGGTTGGATTGAAGAGGAGGATGTTTTCTGAAAAGTTCTCTTGTTGACTTAAAATATTGATTATGTTTGCTGGGTGCAACTGAAGGTGATAATAGAAGAGAGCTATCGGGGAAAACAATTGAAGAGGAATATGGATAAACCCTGGGAACATATAAAATTGAAGAAGATCTTAATAGATCTTTATTCATCTGTTCCAACTGCTTCTTCAATTGTCTTATTTCATACTCTATTTTAGTAAACTTTGATCCATTATACCCTTACCAGATATAATAATAAAGATCAGCATAAAGTTTAGCAATTCTAGATTGCAAATATATGTATATGTCTCTGAAAGTAGAGTCTATATACAAAAGCCTTTGGTCAAAATAGGAGACAAAGGTTGAGACTTGACTAAGCTTCTGGTCAATCTATTGGAGAACCCTGTTTTGTGATCTGGCATTATGAGTATGTCAGTTTAGAACTTGTTTAGCCTGAGTAGGTTGCTTTCAACCATCAGAGAGGATTTCTGTTGGTTGGATATATGGTCGGGAATACAGATGTTTAGAGTGATTAACTCTTAGCTCAAGATGAGGGAATTCACTATCATAGGGTGATGCCATGAAATAGGGAACTATTAGTGGTGATAGAGGGATGATAGGCTTTGGTTGATTAAGCTGATCAGGAGGCAATAAACCTTTCTCTCTGAAGATTTGAAAGGCTTTTTCACAGATGGATAAAGGTTTATTTTTGATAAGGTAAAGCCTTATCTAGGGACTATCAGGGGCATCAGGTTTGTATTGTCATTTCTCTTGTTGGCATATGGTTTTTGAGACTCTAGGACAGTCTCGACAATCACAATCATCATTACACATACTGAGGTCAACATCTTAGATGAAGTAACCATTGATTTTACCAGTATAGATAGGTGATCCATCTGAGGCAAAACTGTGGATGGGTATGGTTTTTTCTGTGGCAAGTGGTTGGATCATTAGAGATTGAAAAACAGGTAGAATGTTTGAAGGCTGAGGTATCTATTTAAAAGGTTGGTAAATGATTTTAATAGTACCATCAGACTGACTGATGTTGACAGCATCAGAGGCTACCACTGACTGATCATCTTGGAAAAGTTTTTCATAACTGGTGATCCATTCTAGGGGCATGTTTTGAATGATCTAATCTCTAAAAAGTTGTTTAGGGATCTAAAGGATAATAGGAACTTCTTGTTCTCGCTCTACTATGATCATCACTGTGTTTCTAGAATGACCAAGAATAGGAAGAT
The DNA here is from genome assembly GCA_022984855.1 of Dimocarpus longan. Lineage (NCBI taxonomy): Eukaryota > Viridiplantae > Streptophyta > Magnoliopsida > Sapindales > Sapindaceae > Dimocarpus > Dimocarpus longan. Next base: position 2,994,071 of record CM041022.1, on the reverse strand, counting down.
CAATAGCATGATCTTGTAGTTTGTAAGCGATTTGGTGATGTAAGGTAGTTATGTATGAAGATGAGACCATAGATGCTCCAGTAATCTACAATTGTACCTTTAAATAGTTATGAAGGTTCTTGTCTCTCAAAGGAATGTTGAAATTTGGTCTGAAAGTAAAAGACAAACTTCTAACATGGAGGAAGTAGAGACAAGTGCCAATAACAACATGTTCGTACTTAATGTAAATAGTATTGATGAGTGCAAGCCTTGTAATAACAAACAAGCCTTTTCTTCCATGGAGAGTAAGACCAAGTCTGGTTGCTCCAAAGTGGAGATAAGTTCTTGGATCCACTGATTTATTAATTATTGAGACATCTTAATATCAATATATTGTTCAAATGTGAATGAATGAACAAGGCAATTGTTTAAGACAGAGGTTTGAATGTATTCTTTGGTCGATGGTGGTTTGTGGGTGAGTAGGACATGTATTTTTTTGGTAAAGGATTTTTCCTTTTTAAAGATGTTATATGGATTTAGGAGATAGAGATTGGTTTCTGAGATCTCAAAGTCTTCAGGGAGGCAGGTGAATTCTACAAGGTTTTGGATTTTAGAGGAATGAGTTCTTTTTACAGAAGGAGGAAGAGTCATTGAAGAAGAAAGGCGTTGAGGAGTGATAACAGAGTTTGAAAAAGTAAAAGTAATATTATCAGAGGAAATAGTGTTACTAGAAGAAGCCATAGTTTATAGTATCCCTTCTTCAATATTTTATTTCTTATTAAAATAAAATAGTCTTACTCTGATACTGGACTCCAGTTCAGAGAGTGCTCTAGCCAACAGATACCTAGCATTGTTATGCCAGATGTTCTAACTACTATAATTACTTGTAGATCAGAGTCGAGGTTTCTGGTTTCCAACCTATATACCTTATCAAACATGGTATCAAATGGAGTTTAAAAGTGAATTAGATAAATTTTATTTTATTTTTTATTGGGTGTACAAACAAAAGGGATGTATATACAATTGTTGAGGGTGGAAATGTAGCCACTCTCTCTTAGACCGTTTTGCCTTTTTAAAATGTAATTTGCTTTATTAGGCCTAACATTGGGCCTTATTTAGTCCAATACTGTACAATTTAATCCAATACTGTACAATTCAGTTAGAAAAATCCAATTCGATTTTAATTAATTTGTGAGTGATTCTCATTTTAGAATTGGTCCAAAACCAATCGATATTTTTCAATTTAAGGTGGTATAAAATGATTCAACACCAGTGCAAATCGTTATGTAGTGGTGTATATCAATTGAGGATTATGTTATCATTTAGTATCTATATAATTAATGGGATCGTTATTGATCACAACATATAAATCCAAATATCCAATAGTTCACAAAATTTATGATTTGAGGAAATAAAAATCATTTTTGTAACTACCTATGTTGATAAAGTTCTTATATACTAAGATAATCCATCAACTACTCCTGACAAAATGTACAATACCAATCTAAAGACGAGAATTATCATTGTTTTGCAACTAACCAAAACTACGCTAATAAAGCTCATAATCTAAGGCATCTGATAAGGGTTTTTAATTACATACATCATTCACTTTGTGAAAAGCCTTACTTCTTGTTGTTAATTTGATTCACAAGGATTATGCATAACTTTAGCTATCGAATCTGATGAAGTCACATGTGGGATTCAAAGAAGATAATTTGTTGCTTACAATGTTCTAGATGACAATCCTTCAATTCATGTTGTTTCCTTGGTAAGAGTTAGTGTTCAATTTTGTTTTCTTTTTGTTGGTGTGCGATAAGGCTGGAAAGTGACCACAACTCAACGTGGCTTAATGATATTTTTAAAAAAAAATGCATCTAGTTTAACAATGTCGTAAGTTTGAATCACTCCACATAAATAGTACAATAAAAAAAAAAAAAAAAGGATCATTGGACAATATTTTAGCTCCAGTCCTAGATAACAATAATTGGCTTGCAAATTATTATTATGTATGAATGGATATTCTGCCTTCTTCAGTTTGACTTGATAAGCATTGGCACATAGGAAAAAATTGCAAAAGAATTAATCAACTATGCATTAAATCCCATCACATATGTTTATCAAACTATATTGAATTGATCAAAGGAGATGTCGACTCCTGAGCCGGAGGCAGCTCAATTTATTTTTTATATGATTATTTATACATTAATCGATTATTATTATTTTTTTAAATTGGCTATATGTAAATTTTTTAGTTATATAGTTATATATATACATATATATATATCTATATATATAGATATATATAGTTTTTAAGTTGTTTCATGTATAATTGTCCTTTTGACAATTTTAATGATTATTATTTTAATCATTTTCTCACAAGTATTTTCCTTCCTTTGCAAAGCAAAATAATCTAAATAAGTTTACTAAACATTTATCTACTTAAAAGAAAAAAAAAATAATAATCATTTCTCAAACAAAGCTAGGTTAAGTTATACTAGTGTTAAAAGTCACTGAATATTGAATAGTGACAAAAATCTAAAATTTGAATAACATATATATTTTTTATCTTATCTCTTAATATATAGTAATATTGTTTGTTTTTAAAAGTTAAAATTGTTTAAAAACTAGTAATTTAATATTTATACATTTTTATTATTAATTGCTATGTAATTTTATTTAGGGGTCATTTATTTTTTTTGTCTAAAGACTGAATAGTACTATTGAAAATCGAAAACTGAATAATGATTGAAACTTAAAATCTAAATAACATGTTTTTTTTTTTTTTCCCGTACCTCTAAATATGTAGTAATCTTGTTTTTTTTTTTTTTTAAGTTAAAATTGTTTGAAAACTAACAATTTGACGTTTATATTCTTTTACTATTAATTGTTATTTAACTTTATTTAATATAATACAAACAATTATAATAAATTTGTAACACCCCTTACCCCGAATTTCCATCTATTATGGGCATTTTGACGATTATAAAAAATGGGCTGATAAAGGCCCAGGGATAGGCCTAATATGCTATTCTATGAGAAGAAGCCTAAGAGGCTGGTTAAATTAGTTAACGGTCAAAGAAGAGAATGTGTGATTGGTTCTTAACCTGTGAACCCGAGCACATCTGAACGTATGACTGATCGTTTTAATTACTGAGTGACTGATCATATCATTTGAATACATGTTTGATCGCGTGAGAGTCTGATCGCATGTTATAACACTAAGCTAATCCGGTCGTGGTCAAGAACTGCTCGATAGTATTCTTCAAAGACTATCGAAACGATCAAGAAGTCTTCTTATCTGATCACCAGTCGTAGGGGTAGATCGCTTGGACAATCTGCTCGTTGGGTGCAATATTTGATCGTTTGAGTAATCTATTTGCTCAAGGTGCCCGTTAAATTTGACTAATTGACTTTCTAGAAAGCCGAATCAGTTTAATTCAGGAAATGAGTCAACTTGTCTATTTCCATGCAAATCAGATCATGACATTCTCAGTAATTGCTGCAGATATGATGGAGATAATATTGAGAGATATTATCTCAATTAATGTATATTATTTTTTTGTCTTATCTGTAAGATTCTTAAACCTATTCAAATTGTAACATCTCCTCCATAAATAGGGGATCAAATTCATTGTAAAACCCTAAATAAGAAATATATATTGTTACTCTGAGAGAATAAGAGTGACAATCGTAGACGTAGGCCATTACTTTGCCGAACCACGTAAAAATCATTATGTCCTGCTTATTTTGATTCTAATCATTGTTATTTTGTTTGTTAGTTGCTGTTTTGCAAGTATTAAGCTTCAAGAACCGGATTGACCAAAATTAAGTATCAACACAATCAAATCGAAAACCGAGGCGAAGGGCGTTACGGTTCCGAATTAAACTTTATTTATTTATTTATTTAAAAAACTTACTTAGTAGAAAATGGAATCACCACTGAAAGTTTTATTTTAAAATATTTATGTTATTGAAAAATTTTAATATTATTTTACATTATTATTTTAGAAAATCCGGCAGAGTTTCCTCTGTTTTTCTGATAAACCCAAATTTTAAAAACCTGCAAAAAATTGAATGACACTTCTATAAAATTCGCTTCTTACCTACCATACGGACCTCCCGTGGGATTCCAAACCACTTCAACATACAACCATAATAATTATCACAAAACCATCGTTATCAAACAAAATACAAGATTTATAAAACCTTATAAACTTTAAAACGACTTACACTTAACAAAAGGTTTATATTCAATAAATTATATAAATACATGATGGTGCCCATGCAAATATACAAATTCTATACCAAAATGTTTATTACACAAAAACAACCTCGGATGTGACTTGGGAGCTATTTGTAAGGGCTTCGTCTTCGTCTCAGTGACAAGCCCACTTACCTACCTATGCGTGGTAAAACCAATGTGCTAAACGGGTGTACATAAAGAATATTGAAACCAAACACATTTTCGAAATATATTAATAACACAAATTTCGTTTTTGGAAAATACAATAATAAAGTCCAATAACATATATGATACTCAATTTTTCAAAAACCTTTACATCAAATATAATACAAATACTTAGCTTTAACGTTTTACAAAAATCAACTAAATTTCATAACATCAATAATAAATTCAAACCATATATACAAACAATCAACTTTTTGAAAACGCATATACCAACATTATTCAAAAACAACTTCAATCATATAACATTCTCAAAATCCCTTTGTTAAACATTTTTACTAGTTTATCTTTTCAAAATTTCATTTGCATACGAAATTTACAAAAGTCAACTATTGGAGCTAAAATCAAATTTGATAATACAATAAGAAAATCAAACAATAAGCATATACAATAAATTTATATATCACACATTCTTCACAATAAATTCCAATCATGCCACTTTTTAGAAAATTCTTCCTTTAACACATTTTACGATCATACTCTTTTCAGAATCAATTTATCAAACATAATTACAAATTTGCCCTTTTTACAAATTTTAGAGTTTTTTATAAATTCTATTATGATACCATGAATCGATAATAGGTTTTATCAGAATCGGACACTCAGTGCCTCACCGCCGGAGCATTTTTCATAGATATTCATAGATTCTGGACCGGATACTTGGTGCCTCTCAAGGTCTGTTATTCAGTATCGGTTTCAGTCGTAACGGCGTAGTACTGCTAATATACACTTTATTGACTAGTCAACTATTAACTCTCACTACCTACCAATGAATAGATTTATACATGCCTTTTAACTTTTAAAAATTACATAATATACAAAAATTTCAATAAAACTTTAATCGAGTAAACTTTTTAATACATATTTAAAACTATTTATTGAATTTCTTCGGAGTACCATTCATGGCCATGTCAAATGACCATTTTACCCCTACTTTCAATATCACATCATAACAAAACCTTTTTCACTTTTATTTAATTTAAAAATCAACCTCGAAAGAGAGATTTCTCAAGTTTTACAATTCGGTTTTCAAATCCGTCATATGTATTACCAAAACAACACCCAACGAACACAAAAATGGAGGCAAAAATATGAAAATACCCTTGGTTTGGCCTGTGAATAGTATTCGGCCATAGGGGGTAAATTTTTTCAAAATTATTTTAAAAATCATTTTTTTTTCAAATAAAACCATCCAATGGCAAGCAATTGATCCCCAATTAACATTAATATTCATTTATCACATCAACGAAACAAATTAATCAAGTTTCAAAAAGAAAATTCACATTTAAGCAAACTAGTAAAAGCAAAGTTTCAAGATATGTGTACACTAACTTTATGGACTTGTTCTAAATCTTCCCACACCTTCAAAAAGAGCTTATCTCACCTCCTTAGCCTTCCCAAAAGCCTGACGCACTAAACTCTTACCTTGAATTTCAAAAATAGACAAAAATCAACATAAAAATCAAAACAAAGAAATCAAAAGTTAAAATAACTTCAAAATCATGCATAAGGATGCATTAGAACATCCTTAACAAAAACCCAATATAAAATAACCAAATTAAACCAATTTACCTTTTTGAACCCCTTTTTACCCGAAAATCAACTTGAAAAACAAATGAGTTTTTGCTTGAAATCAAACGTCTAGATGGGTAAGAAATGGAAAGAATAAGATTTAATAATGATTTAGAGAAATAAAAGTGAAGAAAAATGAAGAGAAGAAACAGCAATGGAGGAGGAAGAAGAAGACGATAGCAAGGAAGAAAATCTGGAAAGAAAAAAACATTATATAGTCATCAACTTCCTTTAATTATATAATTACCCCAAACTTTTCTTTATTTACCCTTTAACCCCAAAACTTTTTATTTTTATTTTTCATTTAAACCCCTATCACACATGCTAACATCCTAATGAATGATCTTGACACCTCACAGTTCCACTTACTTCTTCAAACTTATCCATAAAATTATCTTTATAAAAAAAAAATAATAATAATAATTTAAAAATAATTTCCATAAAAACTTTTGAAAATTTCTTTTTTGCCCAAAAATCATCCCACTCAATACAATTAAATCATACTCACTTCTTCCAATCTCAACCTTCCATCCTTCAACTTACTTTATTTAAATTCTATACTACTTCATTTTGCGGAAAAACATCTCCGAAAATCTGAAATTCCACCCATAAAGGATCGAAATATAAAATTTTGAACGAGTCCGCTCGATTTCCAAATTTAATCTCGTTTATTGAATTTAATTATTTGATTAACGGGAACAAATCACACGGACATAAATTTCGGGGTGTTACAAAATTATTTAGTAAATACTAAAAAACTTTTATGTATATATTAGTAATATTTTAATCATAATTAAAATATGATTAATTCTTATAGTAAAGTAAATTAAATTATGTATTTAAATAAAAACAAACAAAATGATCTTATATTGAAATACTATTATTATATATTTAAATAAAATAATATTAAAAGAAATCTGTATAATGTAAAATTATGATAAATTTGAAAATATGTTATTTTTAAATGATAAATTTGGATTAATATATTTAAAAAACTATTAAGTAATTTGATATTTAGTTAACAGTTAAAAATTATATTTTTTTTTTTCAATAATTTTTTAGTGGTTTTAAATGGTTTGACTACTTAAAAAAAAAAACAAAACAAAACAAAAATCACTTAATATGTGTAATTTAGATTTATTAAGTAAAAAGTGATAAAAATAAATGACTCCTTAATATGATACAAACAATTACAAATATACTATCTAACAAAATCTAAAACACTTTTATGTATATATATACATAATACTTTTATTCATAATTAAAATATGATTGATTATTATAGTATAGTAAATTAAATTTTAAATATTTAAATAAAAATAAACAAAATGATCTTAAGTTGAATTACCATTACAATGAAAATTTAAATTGTAAAGAAAATTTGAGGATAAGATGTTTAGATTTTTTTTTTTTTTTTTTTTGTCAACAATATTTGTTATAACATTAAAAAAAATTGTATAATGTAAAATTATGACAAATTTGGAAATTTATTGTTTTGAGGAAAATAAACTTGAAATAATATATTTAAAAAATCATTAAGTTATTTAGTATTTTGATAAAAGTCAGAAATTATAATTTTTTTAGTGATTTCTAAATAGTTTTAAGTGGTTTGATTACTTAAAAAAATAAACAAAAATAACTTAATGAATTATTAAATGATAAGTGTTAAAAACAAATAACCCTTAACTCTAAAGATAACCTAAGCCTATAAAAGTAATGGAACTAGCCTAATGGAGTAGGCTAAAATAACAAAAAGCAAGGTATTGCTAAATACGTGCCATTTACATTTTACAGTTAATCTTCTACTTGATACTTATATTATCACTTATCTACAACACTCCCATTGCTTCTAGAATTAGAATATGCTTGCAAATATACTATTTTTGAGTAACGAAGTTTTAATTTTGATTATTGGAAAAAAATTAAGAAAAATGCATTTGAACAGTAAAATGATTCGACTTTATCTAAGCATTATCTATTTCCGACCAACCTTTTTGAGTCAATGTGTATAACATTGTGATTTTTACAATTGATAGCTATTGAACCATTTAGGCACATGTTATCACTTAGGCCTATTGGTGGCATGTAAGTCCACTTTAATGATATATTTAAGTTGAGATTGTGAATCTCTTCACAAATTCAACCATTACTCCTTTCCTAGCCAATTTTTCCTTTTCTTCTCACAAATACTTAACTCACTTCTAGCTTTTCACTTTGAAGATCATTTCTTCTATAATGGTGATAAATACATAATGATTTTCTTAAATGATGGATATCACATATCAGAGCTCCCCAAATAGAGAATTTGCTACTTGCTTTGTAAGTCAAGCTTCCATCTTACAAAGTTTTGTCAATTTTAATTGTTTTATCAATACAGCAAATTGTTGTTAAATAACTATTGTATCATTTTTTTTTTTTAATTTTTTGTTCTATTTAAAATTTTTCAATCAAGTAGATTACTTGTATATAGATTTTTCATACCTCTTGCCTCTTTATATATATCATTCAAATTATCTCATGCTTTGGTATCTATGGTGTTTTTAATTAAAGGTACTTTAGATATTTAGTACTTGTATACTCTATGCCTTTAACAATAATTTGAGTTTCGTTAGCATCTAAAATGATTTTTAGATAAAAATATCTCTCAAAAAATTATGTTTGTACCAAGAAATCCTTTTCCCCTTAAACATCTAGAAAAAGAAATATCTAGTAGAAAGAGAGAGAAAAAAATTTGAAAAACCAAATAGAAGAAAAAAGAGAGAGCCAGGTCTAACAATTTATCTTTTCCAAAGACACTAGATCTAATGACGAAAAGAACTATAAAAAAGAGAAAGAATAAATTACAGACAAAAAACTATCGAATTAAAAATATCTCGACCAAAGTCATTTCGGCTTTGCTTTGATCAAGAGTTAATTAACTCTCAATCAAAGTCAAAACGGCTTTGGTCAAGAGTAATAACATTAGACATGTTTAAATTTTTTGGGAATAAATGTTTTCTTTTCATGGTTTCCGGTTTTCCTGTTTTCCATTTTTAACTTACAGCACTTGCTCAAGTTAGTTTATGGAGTTTTGGAAATGTTTGAAGCTAGTAGTATTATAGTTTTACCATGCTTATGTTGATTAAAGTTCAACTAAGAGTAACTATTTATTGCAAGTTTGATAAAATAGTGTCTAAGTAAAAGCTAGTATGATTAAATATTTCCATTTTTAACCCTCATTAAATGCCTTGCGTAAAGAAACAATATTGAACTTATGAAATGATAGTAATACTCTGATCTAAATTAAAATCTATGTCAGCATATCAAAATGTGTCAAACTTGTCATTTAGTTATTGGTAGTTGAACGTTATTGGTGATTTCCTTGATATAAACAAAAGTTACTACGATGGAACCCTTACTCTTTATTATTTATTTATTTATTTTTGATAAAAAGACCTCTTACTATTTATTGGTACTAGTTGTTTGTGATTGAATGCTTTGTAAGAGAAGTCCTTTGAACTTTAGTTACCATCATCCAGTTTATTTAAAGTATGAAAGGAATAATATACTAAAAGAAATTCATAACATTATATAAATTCAGTATAGAACAATAAAACGAAACCGAAAGCGTACCAGTTTCTATACAGCGGAAACCTCTAGATTTTTTGAATTGTTCAACTGGTCGAATTCCAATCACATAGACGGAAAGGAACCTCAAATCACAATGTAATTTGCCTTGCCATGTGTTTTCTTCTCTATATTCACTCACTCTGTGTATTTTGCACGTATATCGTGGAAAGTTGATTTTGCATCAATAAAAAACAAAATGAAATACATCAAGTATTTATAGGGATGACGGTTATTTTCTGATAACTGCCAGTAACCGCCAACGGTTACTCGTTCTTATCCAAATCCATTTTATATGGATCGGGTTATGGGTTTGGATCATCTTGGATGGACCCGACCTAACAACCCAATAACCCAACATCTCTCACTCACACAAGATGAGCCAAACAGAACTTACAGAGAAAACACTGGTAACCCCTTTAAGATAAGAAGTACATACATTTATACAGGCAAATACATCGTGTGACCTATGAACAATAATATATGCAATGTGACTTGTCTTTCAAATCTCAATTGTACTGTTATACAAGAGATTGTAAATATGTTCATTATTATGTCCTAGATTTAATATAATTTTATTTGCTTGAGCACATTTAATCCTTTAACGTAATATACTCGATCCTTCAATATTCCATATAATCACAATTGCAAGTCCAAATTGCAATTAGTCGCGACTAGTAACTATAGGAATAAAATAAAATTCATTAAATCTTCCTGTCTCACTTTCGTCCCTCGGTCAACAAAAATGACTGACACTATAATAATGTCCCATAGACCGCATTATCATAACCATAGAAGACACACTAATGATACAAATATCACCTTGTTACTTTGAGACAAAGTGAATAATCACTAAGGACATAGGTAGAAGTTTTACAAACTTCAATGGAACTTACACAATGAGGAATCAGGGATAAATTCACTCATTTTTTATGTCGGTCACAATAAGCACACGCGGTATGAAACGCATGTTACAGTTAATCTTTTCCTTTAATAAGGACACGTATGTCTTTTATAATTTGATTATTCACTGTACAGATCTTAGTTCAGATGCTTTCCTAGCACCTAACCTGAGTTTCCAAAAACTCACCCTTCAAGCGTTTTTATCAAGAAACTCACATCTGGCTTAATCAGGTTCTCATGATGATGGGGATGCATCACGAGCGGTTCAATAATTGATTTAGGTAGAACCCCATCTTGATTACAATCAAGGCGACATTTCATATATTTCAAGCCCTTAAGAGAATAATCTCACTTTTATCCTCTTAAAAAATATATGTGTCTCATTTTGGCTTGCTCTCCTAACAACTAAGGCGACTGTACGTGTAAGAATACCAGTCTCAAAACCTGACGACATACTTTCATATATAATCTATGTGAAATAAATATGTACTAGTTTTATATAACCATAATGACGTATCTAATCATAAAGCAGATATAGCTTAACGTAACAATTATAACATCATAATCTACGCAAAATCAAAGATTCAGCATATGGCATAAATAATCTATTGTCACAACTTTTGTGAATGGATACACAACCATCTCACATATAGATACATACTTAATTGTTACATTCTTTTCATCACTATATCCCTGATGAAATTCTACTTAGTTTCTATGTGCTTCGATTTACTGTGATATTTTGTATCTTTAGTATAGGCAGTTGCTACCTGAGTGATACAGGGAGTAATCAACAGTCTCTACCTAGAATTGGATCGATATCTACCTATCAGTCCAACTACATAGTAGATATCAAGTCTCATATACATAATAGTCTATATGAGAATTTTGATAGTACTGGAGTAAGGAATCCTTTGCATTCTTTTACGCTTTTATAGAATTTTAGGGCATGTTGCAATACTAAGAGTTTAACCTTTCGAGATATGAGTATCTATAGGCTTACAATCAGCCACGTTCGAGAATCTTCTAAATGTATGGCTCTTGCGATAAAGCCAAAATTCTCCTTGAACGATCTCTATTAATTTTAACTCCTAAATTATATAGGCAGTTTCTCTTATGTCTTTTATCTCGAAAGTTGATGATAACCATTCCCTTATGATTATCCTAAACTCCTTATCATTTTGGCTAGCAGAATATCGCCCACGTGTTAAAATAGTATTATGAACTTATCTTTTATTTGCTTAACATATACACAATGGTCATCTTCCGTCAACTTAAATCCATAGGACATTATAACCTCATGGAAACAGAGGTACCACTATCTGGAGGATCGTTTCAACCCATGATCGATCTCATGAGCTTGTATACTTTCAACTCTTGGCCTTTTGAAACAAAATTCACTAGTTGCTCCACGTAAATTTCTTCCCCCAGTTCTCTATTGAGAAATGTTGTCTTTACATCCATCTGATGTAATTTCAGATTCATGTGTGCGACGATAGCTAATATAAGGTGAATAAAAGCAAACATTACCATAATGAAAAAGGTTTCTTCATAGTCTATACCCTTATGTTGAGTATATTCTTTCTTTACTAATCTCACCTTATATCTTTCTATTAAGTTATCTACCTTACACTTGATACGGAGAACCCATTTGTTTCTAATGGTTTTCCCATCAAGTGATAAGTCAACCAAAACATAGATATGGTTACCCTTCATTGACTCCATCTCTTCTTGCATAGCTTTAATCCAAAATATCTCTAGCAGGTGAGTTGAAAGCCTTATTCACAACCTTTAACTCATCATTATCATGTGAAGTAAGCATAAAAGCTTCCCTTTCATTCTCAAATCGACGATAATGAATAGCCTTACGGTTGTTTCTACGAGTTGATAATTTTGAGGGCATTAACTCTTCAATCCCTTTGCTCCCACTAGGAACAAATGCACCAGCTATTCCAATAGCTCTATCACTCCCACTAGGGATAGAGTATTCAAACAACTCTCTATTTTCCTCTAGTTAAATATTCGGATATAGAACAACATCTGAATTGTTCAACTCGTAAAATTGAAATTTCTTTTCAATCTCACCTCTACAAGGAAATTCATTCATTAAGAAATTCACATCTTGTGACTCTAATTCAGTAATACTTCCATTTTAGTTTTCTCTTATGAGTACATATAAGTGCTCAGAGTATCTAATTAAGATACACTTCTTTACTCTAGCACCTAGCTTTCCATATTATACTGGAAAGATCATGTACATATCCTGCATACCTTCAAGGTCGCATATAAGTAAGGTCAGATTTCCTACCTATCCATAATTCATAGGATATGGAAGATACTGATTTTATAAGGACCATATTCAGAATATAAGCAGCTATTAAGAGCGTATCTCCCCAGTAAGATACTGGGAGATTTGCTTTGTGCCATCATAGATCTTACCATCTTCAATAATATTCTATTCCTCCTTTCCGCTATACTATTTATTGCAGAGTCCTAGGAATATTCAACTGTCTACCAATACCTTTCTCATGACACAATATCTCATATTGATCAAAAAAGTATTTTTGTCCTTGGTCAATTTATAAGACTTTGACAGTTCTATCTAACTGATTCTTTACCAAATTTAAATATAATCTAAAGCAATCTAATGCCTTAGATTTATGAGAGATTAGATAGATATGACCAAAATAAGTGTAATGATCTATGAATGTTATACAACATGAGGCACCATTTTTAGCTCTCATAATTATTGGTCCACAGATATTAGAATGAATTTAATTGTAATGGATTTTCAGCCCTAATTCATTTTTAAATGGTTTTCTAGTTTTTTTTTTCTTGCTAGACAACTTTCACATGCAGGCGAATCTATCTTATTGAGAGAACCTAAAAAAATCCTCTTTGGCCAATTTATTCATTAGATTCTGCCCGATATGTCATAGTTTAACATGCCAAATACAAACATCAATATTGGCAACATCAATTGAAATAATTAATGAAAAACAACCATCGCATTAATAATACTATCAAATTCGATATTTAATACGATGAAACCACTCATCAGGTATCCAGTACTTAATCACCATTAATCTAAATTAAATCCTCAAACAGTAGCCATGAAAAGTTATACATTATCCTAAACCTAGAAGGACAATTACAGAGACAATATTTAGTGGAAATTTCGGAGCATAGAGGATGTCAAAGAGACATAACACTTGGCCACCTTACAGAATCATTTTGCAGGTGCCAATTCCTCTCAAGTTATTCCCCATATAGATCTATTTTGTTCCTCGGTTGATCCGATGATACTCTACAAATGCTCTTCTAGCATATACTGAAACTTACGGTGCCAAATATGATAGATATCACCATTCAATTTGTCACCCCTGTTCAATTTAGCAACTATGTTTTCGAAGCACATGTCATTTCTCTAAATGACATTTATTCTACTTAGAGACTTATATTTTATATCTTTTTACGTTTATACTAGCACATCCACTATCATTTCACTAAAATATTGCAGCAACTATACACTCATAAATATGATAAAAGAATCTTTGGGTAGGAATCGAAAAAGTAGTCAAGCTACCCATCACCATCCAATTTCCAAATATTCACTAAATCATATATGTAAGTGTTTTGCGCAAATTAGTCCTAATATCATGCTCTACAAGATTTTAGGACACCCACAATTTAAATAGTATCATTTGAGATCTTTATAACCTCAGACATCTCATAATCGGAATCTCTACGATCTCCAATATTTTATCGTCTGCGATTTCTATGATCTCAAAATCCTACTACTCATATGAGATTTATTTAATCTCAAGGTCCTGGTCGACAATTTTGAGATTTCAATAATCTCCTCGTCATCTGATAGGACAGATCATAATCATGTCATCAGATAGCTTATCATTAAAATCAGTCGACCCAGTTCCACAGAAATGCATGTTATAATCTAAAATATAAATATACATGCATGATAAATTTTAAATTAAACAAAATTTAATATAAAAATTAAGGTATTTAAATTCAGCTCACAATTAGAGTGAGTAAACAGTTGAGATAAAAAGAGGAGAAAAAATAGAATAAAAAAAAATTCGTCGGAAACCGTTGTCGGCGGTGGTGCGTGGCACTCACGTGTCGGCACCGTCGACACCACGCGGCGGAGACCGCAACAGCATGCCAGCGCGTGCAGCACAGGCACGCCTGGACTTCTGGCTTCAGCGTGCCACGTGGCAGCTTGTGGTGCTGCCACACTTCCATGCGACGTGGCTATCCCAAACGCTGCCACGTTTGATCACAAGTGTCACGTTCCAGTTTGTCAATTTTGACGACACGTGGCTTCTCGAGATGTCGCCACACGTTTCACACATGGCCCAATTATATTCTGCCACATGATGAGACACGTGGGCGAATGACATCATGCCACACTGTTAATACGTGGCCTCACTTGATTGGTCACTCTAGTGCACATATGGTTTCACCAGAATTTGACACGTCGTTAGCACGTGGATTCACCACAGGTCGCCACGTGGATATGCTACTGTTCACACTTCTTCATTGTAATATTTTCAGATTTCAATTTTATGGATTGAACTTTAAATGGGTTTTTCTCACTCATTTTTCATCCAAATTGCTTATATAATATACCGTTGGAAAGCTCTTTTCGAGCCCTATTTAATGGTGTGATAATCGTATGAAGAAGAAAAACATAAGTTTGCATTAATCCCTAAGAACAGATTCGGGATTTTCTTCTATTCCTTATGTTTTTCAAAATATAAGTTTTCATGGCAATTTAATTACTCAAGCATGATCAATAACTAGCAAACAATTCAACGAGGCTCTGATACCAATGAAAGAAATTCATAGCATTATATAAATTCAGTATAGAACAATAAAACGGAACCGAAAGCGTACCAGTTTCTATGCAGCAGAAACCTCTAGATTCTTTGAATTGTTCAACTGGTTGGATTCCAATCACATAGACGGAAAGGAACCTCAAATCACAATGTAATTTGCCTTGTCATGTGTTTTCTTCTTTATATTCACTCACTCTATGTATTTTGCACGTATATCGTGGAAAGTTGATTTTGCATCAATAAAAAACAAAATGAAAAACATCAAGTATTTATAGGGATGGCGGTTATTTTCTGATAACTGCCAGTAACCGCCAACGGTTACTCGTTCTTATCCAAATCCATTTTATATGGATCGGGTTATGGGTTTGGATCATCTTGGATGGACCCGACCTAACAACCCAATAACCCAACATATACTTCAGACTTTCTTCTTTAATCAAGAAGTTAAATTAGCTGTAAAAAAATGTAAATATAGTTCCTTAGCTTTTTCTTTGTACTAGTAGTATTATTGAAAACTGATGACAACATATGCCATACATAGTTTACATTGCCTCCCCTATACTACTTGTGGATATAAAAACAAAGCAATTGTCCACAATAGATTATAATATGACACTATATATTCTCTAATTGTTAAATTAAAGAGTACAATCTTTTTCTTGTACCTTAAAATTTTTGTTTTTATTATCTTTTATGGAATTTTGGGAAGTGGTTGTAAATCATTGATATGTAGTGTGCTTATCGCAGAATGATATTCTCACTGCTTCATAGGATAGGTCCTTTTTGCATGGTTACAGCGCTTAAGATAACATAAGTTTAAGAGACTATTAACATCTTTACTACCAATATCCCAAAATTACCCTAATCAACAAGGGGTTGAAAAAAGATGAGAAAACCAAATAATGAAGGATTATATTGAATGACTCTTTCGGGGGAAAAAAGAGCTTCGATGGTTCAAGGACACTTCACTTTTTAGGGTATAGATACTTATGTTGGTACACACTGCTGACACTCAATTTCGGTCAACCTGATTCTCCAAGCCCAATACCTACGAAACAACAAACAACAGACAAAACACGTATGACCAAGACCAAAACAATAGAACACAATGAATTTTTACGTGGTTCGGCAAAACAATGGTCTACGTCCACGACCGTCACCCCTTTTTCCTTAGAGTCACAGTGTATATATTTCACTCTGTCTTTTACACTGAATTTCCTCCTCCATTTATAGTGGAGATGTTACAATTGAAATAGGTTTGGGAATCTCACAGATAAGGCAAAAAATAATTTACATTAATTAATATAATATCTTTCGAGATTATCTCCATTATATTTGCAATATCTGCCCATAATATCGTAATTTAATTTGCATGAAAATAGGCAAGTGGTCTCCTTTCTTGAATTGAATTGATTCGTCTTCTAGAAGGTCAACTAGTCAACTTTAACAAGCACATCGAGCGATCAGGTTTTTATAGCGATCTAATACTGCCTCTATCACATAGACTCTGCTGCTTTCACCGAGCAGATTCTGCTGCTTCCTTGACCATCGGACAGATGCAGGGACCTTCTGATCGCTCTAATACCTTTAGGGGACTCCTTTCAAGCAGTCTTTTGATTACGACCAGATCTCCTTACGTTTTACTATGCATCCACCTAATTACTCAGCGATCAAAACGATTAGCCATATAATCAGGTACGCCCGGATGCAAACTACCAAACGATTGCGTGTACTTTCCCTTGACTTTTGACCATCTTAACTAGGCTTCTTGGGCTTTTCCTCTTATAAGACAATACAACGGGCCTCATCTTTGGGCTTTTCTCCTCCTCTTTCTATAATCGCCAAAATACCCACAACACTAGCCCCCTTACTTTTCAGTACATTTTTTTGTACTGGAAACAACATTCTCAATCCTAGAGTACTTTTGGTGGGATATGAACTGTCACCTTTTTCAAACATTATTTTATCCCGTGCCACGCGGCAATTCCCTAAGCGCCAGTTCTCTATGCATCATGTGTCGTGTGCTATTAATGCGCGCATTTAATGCACGTCTCCTCACTAGCTGCTCATGATGACGAAATCGCAGTTTTCACGCTAAAACATTGGATTAATGACGGTTACTCGGCTGTCCTGGTCTAACGGTTAGGGTTCCAAGGCGACAGCTATATATAAACTCCCAATCGTTCCATTTTCTCCCTTTACCAGTCACTTCCGAAGATAGACATCTCTTTGCTTCTAGCTTTCTCTTGTCTGCCATTACCTTTCTTCATCCTCTTCTTCTTCAACATTGAAATCTTCCATATTCAAGGTAATTTTTTCATTTCGATTGGTACTTGCATTTGCTAGATTATGTATGTATAAGCTTATTTGTTATTTATGAATGCTTCTGTTGCATTCTTTATATAATTTAACCTGGAGAGCCTGAGAAAGATATCTATTTAACTGCTTTAAGTCATACCTATACATGTCATTCCTTGTCTATAGTCACCTAATGCCCTTGCTCTGGTAGAATTTGGAATTCATTGATTGCTCGATAATCTCTGTAATCCATTAGGCTTGTAGATAGAGCTTTCCCTGCGCTTGGTAGCCCCCTTGCACGCGCGACTAGACTTTTAGAAAAATAGGAATAACCTTAAGCACCGAATTCTGGTCTGCCTTTTGCGATCTGATTTCCTTCTTGTTTTTGTAGATGTCTGGTCATAGTCGTCGCGGTCATAAAGTGGGATCTGCTGACATGGACTCTGAATATGAGCTTAACCAAGTCAGGAATACTGATAACACGACCTCCCAAAGTTGTGAAACTGCTTCAGACCCTTCCGAGCACCATACTTCACCTGCTCGCATCCCCTTTTTTAGATATGATTCTTCCTTTAGTCCTAGCGAGCTTGAATCCATTGCTGAGGACTTCTCTCTACCCTTTGGATGCCGGGCTATGGTGCCAAAGACCCATGACCACGCAGCCTATCCCCCTAAAGGTTTCTTCTCTATAAGCTGCCAGCACATAGAAGCTGGCTTTAGATTTCCGATCCACCCTTATTTGGTCGCCCTTCTAAACGATCTTAACCTAGCCCCCTTTCAACTTACTCCTAATTCTTATGCTCATCTTATTGCTCTTGCCTCAATTTTCCTAAAAAATAGTCTTCCTCCATCGACTCCTGCGATGATTCAACACATTTTTCTTTTTAAAAGTACCACGGGCCCTAAATTCGAGAAGAAAGACGGGTTTTATTGCACCTCGGTCCGAAACTCCCCTTACAAAGTAAACCTTCCGAAAGGGATTAGTAAGTCCAATGTAGGCGACTATAAATTGTGATGGTTCTATGCATCATGTCTGTTTTTGTTCGACCTCAAAAACTTTTCTTTTTGCTCTTCTTTCAGTAAATATACTCATATATATGTATAATTATTTTGCTCACATTCTGCTCGTTACTAACGTTCACATCTGTGCAGATGTTACTAAGAGTGAGATTCCTTTATCCAGCTAAGAGTCCGCTTTACTGGAAAGATTCTCAGAGGTAAAGACTCTTTCAGACGACCAACCGCCATCTGATCATCTCTTATAACTACACGGCCTTGCCCCTGCAGCTCACCAAAAATTGCTTGATAAGCATTCCGATCTAGGAGCTCGTAAAGAGAAATAGATCTCCTCTGCTTTTGAGGCTTTTGGGAGGGAAATTCCTAATTTATCGGAAAGTCAATCCCCAACAAAGGTGAGGCTCCATTTCGAACAACCCCTTCCCGACAAGGCTCCTGTTTCAAAAAAATCTAATCAAGCGACTAGGGGTTCTGATTCCTAAAGAGCTGTTGAAACTCCCACAGAGTCGTCTCTTCGAAAAGACCCAGACGTATATCCTATTCACCTTATGCGGTAAAAATCGGTTGGGAGAAAACCTTCAAACAAGGACGCTCACAAAGAAGCTGCTCTTCAACCAATTCCTGCTGCCAGCGGTTCGCCTGCTCTTCACCTCTGAAACGTTGATAAAGGCAAGGGGATCGTCGAATCGGGGGCCGCAGAACCCCCCTAAAAGCGTCAAAAGACGCAAGGGAAAGACTCTGTCATCGAAGAGCAGTCCCAGGAACAGGATTTTGATGCAGGAATATACTACAACGATCTTCTAGATTGCGCGCCTCAATTCCTTGGCATGAAGAAGCCAGCCCTTTATAATGAAGAGATAAAGGGCGAGAGGATAATTAACTACTTGGGTTTCCATAATCTGCTCGTAAGTCTATCTATTGCTACCGATTTCTTCTTCACCCTTTATCGCTTTACTAACAGCTTGTTTCAGGCATCCATGACATACATGAAACTCCTCAGAGAGATCTCATACTGGCCTGAGGATAAAGCTACCATGGAAGCAACAATAAACTCTCTAGAGGACGAGAAGAACAGAATTCAAGAAGAAGTGAGTTCTCTCGAGTTGGAGGTTGAAAGCTCCTGAGACGCTTTCTGCGATCTGGAACGGGAGCATGAAAAGTCCCCGAACTAGAGGATTGAACAGCAAAAGAGTATAAAGATGTAAAACGAGCAGCTTGTCTCCAAGGACAAAGAGATCAGTGAGTTGAAGAAAGCACTTCATTTTTCCTAGGATTTCAAGGAGAAACTAAAAGCGAAAAACAAGCAGTTAAAGGAAGAGCTAGCCTCGCGTGAACATGGAGCAGTCGAAGCTAGAGTGGTTATGGAATCGATGAGGCAAGAGGTGATTTCCCTCAAGGAATAACTAGTCCTGGAGCAAAGCCGTATTGAAGCTTTGGTCAGGGAGGCGAAGGAAAGGATGGGGAGCTTATTTTTATACAACTTATGGCTTAAGCGACCAGATGTAGATGTATCATTCTTTGGTTCGAAAGCCATAGAGGAGGTGAAGTTGTACGCTCAAGAGGCTCAATCAAAAGCCAATCTCCCAATTCCTAACTAGATTGCGTTTCTTCTACTTATACAGGACCTTTCTCTAGCTCTCCCCATCCAATTATAGAAGATAGAAGCAGAGCTACGGGCGAGCAAAATATTCCTCCCAGCACTTCTTAGGAATTTTTCATTTGTTTATTCATATAAATTTTTGTTACAAACAATTTTATTCCACCTTATGAATTGCTTATCATTCTTTTCCATTCGCATGTTTTTCTTAGTCATTTGGTATATCGAAATAGTAATTAAATTTATTCATTAATCGAGCAGAGTAGGTGTGGGGATAGTTAGTGTGCTGAGGTTATCCTTTTTGAGGCCCCTTACCTTTGCTCGGTGAAATATCCGAATAGATCGTTTGCCTTCTTGAGTTGGCTTATAAGCTGTGTCAATTCCTCCCAGCATTCGAACCCACATATCAAATGTCCCTTCCAAAGCCTGCTCGCTCACAGGCTACATAGATCTTCCAGGGTTATTTGATAAGTTCACAAGCCATGAGCATTCCTTCCAAAGTCCGCTTGCTCCCAGGTAATGCTAAGGCCTTCTAGGACGTTCTTTGGCTCACAGATGATGATTACACCTTCCAGAGCCCGACTATTCATAGGTGATAATCATATCTTCCAGAGCATTCACTTATAGGTATCAATTGCACCTTCTAGAGTCTACTCGCTCACAGGTAGCAATTGAACATTCCAAAGCATGAGTAGAAATAATAAACAGCCGAACGTGAAACGATCATGAATTGCCTTTTGAAGAAAATCCTTATTAAATTAATAGCTGCATTTATACAAGCCAAAAAATAAGTAATCAAAGCATGAACTAAATAATTTAAACATAATAAGGCCGAAGATTCTCAACGTTCCATGCTCGGGGAACTTGTGCTCCTTCCAGGTTAGTCAGGTGGTAAGCTCCATTTTCCAGACTGTCCTTGACAATATAAGGCCCTTCCCAATTTGGGTCGAGCGTTCCGTCACTAGTTTTTCGGGCAGCTGGCAGAATGAGGCGCAGAACCAGATCGCCTGCCTTAAACTTTCGAACACGGACTTTCTTGTTGTAAAACCTGGCAATTCTTTGCTGGTAGACAGCAAGCCTCACCTGAGCTTCGTCTCTTGCTTCCTCGACCAGATCTAAATTAGCCACGAGTAGATGGTCGTTATCCTTTTAATTTAACATAGCTCTGCGTTGACTAGCGACCTCATATTCTGCTGGAATCATTGCTTTTGAACCGTACACCAATGAGAAAGGAGTTGCTCATATAGTGTTGCGAGCAGTGGTTCTGTATGCCCACAATACCTTTTGCAACTCATCTACCCAAGCTCTTTTCCTTGCTTCTAACTTAGTCTTTAAGTTCTGTTTGATGATCTTATTTATAGCTTCCACCTGCCCATTTGCTTACGGGTGATCTACTGCCAAAAAACTCTTCTTAATCCCAAGATCCCTGCAAAACTTCTAAAACTACTAGTTGCTAAACTGGGTTCCATTATCTGTCACGATCTGCTGTGGAACTCCAAACCTGCAAATAATATTCTCCCAGACAAACTTCTCGACTTTGGTTTAAGATATTTCAGCAAGCTCTTTAGCTTCTACCCACTTCGTGAATAATCCACTGCTACAATGGCATGTCTGCATCTTCCCCGAGCTGTTGGGAGCGGTTCGATCAGGTCCATGCCCCAAATGGCGAAAGGCTATGGACTGACCATCTACTGCAAGAAAACTGATGGAGTTCGGGGTATTTTGGTAAATCTCTGGCATTTATCACACTTCTTGACCATTTCAATCGCGTCCTGCTTCATTGTAGGCTAATAAAACCCCTGCCGAAAGGCCTTCTGAGCCAATGAGAACCCCCCGGCGTGATTACCACAATGTCCAGAATGTATGTCACTTAGAACGGCTTGACAATCTAAGCCATCAATGCACCTAAGCAGTGGAGCCGAGAATCCTCTTTTGTAAAGTTTTTCATCATAAATACAGTATCGGGCTGCTCATGCTCAAAGAAGGCGAGACTCTAACTTACTCTCAGGTAGCTTCCCATTCTGTAGATATTCCACTAGAGGGTTCATCCAGGAATCTTGTGCCACCATAATTATCATCATCTCATCTTATGATTCTATACTTGGAACTGGCAGAACTTCAACTGGTACGGCCCCCATAAAGTCTGCATCTCTAACGGTGGCTAAACGAGCTAATGCATCTGCATGAGAGTTCTATGATAGCGGAACATGGTGTATTTCGTATTTTTCGAACATCGCCAAGAGTTCCTGGACCTTTTGCAAATAAATGGCCATCCTAGACCCTTCGGCCTGATATTCTTCTCGAACCTGGCATACAACAAGCTAAGAGTCGCTATAAATTCTAATCCGTTTTGCTCGTACTTCTTTGGCCAATCTTAACCCTGCTAACAGTGCCTCATACTCGGCCTCATTATTAGTGGCCCTGAACTTGAACCTCAAAGCGCACAAAATTCTATGGCCCTTCGGACTTATCAGCATCACTCCTACTCCTACCTTCTGCTCACTCGAGGATTCGTCTATATATAGCTCCTAGAATGGTCCTTCAGAAGATTCAGGTTTTTCACTGCCAGGTCCCATGAATTCAGCCACAAAGTCTGCTAGCACCTGTCCCTTGATCGCTGTTCAGGGCTTGAATTCTATTTCGTACTGGGCGAGCTCTATGGCCCATTTAAGTAGACGACCAGAAGTGTCAGGTTTTTGAAGAACCTGCTTCAAAGGGTACCTGGTTGGGACCTCAATGGTATGGGCCTAGAAATAAGGGCGAAGCTTCCTTAATGCTACTACCAAACAATATGCAAGTTTTTCCATGGGTGTATATCTGCTTTCCGCGTCCAGTAATCTTTTGCTAATATAATATACGGGAAACTGTTTCCCGTTTTCTTCATGGACCAATGCTCCACTAAGGGCATGATGGGTAACCCCTAAGTAAACAACCAGTTTCTCCCCTTCAACTGGTTTAGATAGCAAAGGTGCTCTGCCCATGTATTCTTTCAATTGCTAAAAAGCTGCTTCACATTCTTTAGTCTACTGGAAGTTTCTTGCCTTTCTCAGCACATCGAAAAATGAGATGCATCTGTCTGTCGACCTGGATATAAATCTACTAAGGGCGGCAACTTGGCCATTTAAACTCTGCACTTTCTTGATCTTGGTAGGCGGTTTCATGTCAATTAGAGCTTTAATCTTTTCGGGATTTGCTTCAATTCCCCTACTATTGACCATGAATCCTAGGAACTTGCCCGAAGTTACTCCAAACGCGTACTTCAAATGATTCAACTTCATCTGAAATTTTCGCAAGATCTGGAATATCTCTCCTAAATCACGCACATGTTCGCATGCCCGCTTGGATTTTACCAACATATCATCAACATATACTTTTATTGTTCCCCCAATAAGATCTTCAAACATCATATTTACCAACCGTTGGTTGGTTTTTTCAACCCAAACGACATCACTTTATAACAATAAAGCCCACGATCAGTAATGAATGAAGTATGCTCCTCGTCGTTAGGGTTCATTGGGATATGGTTATACCTTGAGTAGGCATCCATAAAACTAAGGAGCTGGTGCCCAGCAGTTCCATCGACGAGCTGATCAATCCTTGGCAGAGGAAAACTGTCTTTTGGGCATGCCTTATTTAAATCAGTGAAATCGATACAAGTCCTCCATTTTTGTTCTTCTTTTTCACCAGAACAGGGTTTGCTACCCAGACTGGGTAGTAGACTTCTCTGATGAACTTATTCGCCAAAAGCTTCTCTACCTCTTCCTTAAGCGCTTCATAACGTTCCTCCGTCATTGGTCTCCTCTTTTGGCGAATTGGTCTATGGAGGGGATTGATATTTAGCTTGTGTGACATCACATCTGGGCTGATTCCCACCATGTCTTCGTGATTCCATGCGAAGACATCTAGGTTTTCCTTTAAGAACTTAGTGAGCTGTGCTTTAATACCTGGGAGTAAATCTTTCCTTACCTTCAAACATCGTCTAGCATCCTGCTCACTAACTTGTACATCCTCTAGCTCTTCCATAGGACCTGTTGCTCGGTCTTCATCTATCTCTCTTGGATCCAGGTCCTGGCTCACTCTCGTAGCACTGATCGATTGTGTTTTTTCCTCGGTCACCATGCTGACATTCTTTCCTTTGATCCCTACCTTTACTTCATTTTTATAGCATCTCCTTACCATTTTCTGTTCTCCTCTAACACATCCTACCCCATTTGGAGTGAGAAATTTAATCGTGAGCGTTCTGGTGGATACTGCTATATCTAAATCATTCATAGTAGGTCTCCCGAGGATAGCATTATATGCTGAAGGACAATCAATAACCAAGAAATTCGCCATTGTCAGAGCTTGTCGGTCTAAATCTCCAATGGCGAAGGGGAGTTTGATCTGCCCTAGTGGCACAACTGCATCTCCTGTAAAATCGAATAGGGGTTCAGGGGATGGTGCCAACTGCTCATAAGTTAAGCCCATCTGCTCAAAACAGCCCCTATACATCACATTCACCGAGCTGCCAGTATCCATCATTATCCTCCTCACTTCGGCATTACCAATCCTTGCTCTGACGACCAGTGCGTCGTTATGGGGCCAATGTACACCTCTAGCATCTTCTTCACTGAACATAATGTCACCTAATGTTATTCTGGCTTTCTTAGTTGGCCCCTCTGCCTCACTGTGCCCCATCAAAAGGACACGGCTGGCCTCCCGCACATAGCGTTATTATGATCTGTTGGATGCCCCTGCAACGTGCGGTCTACCATGGATAGTAAAAATGGTTCTTACAGCGGGCAGGTGGCCCTGATCAGCCATCTGCTGGGGTTGTTGTTGGACAGGTTGCTGAATTGGATCAGGGCGCTCCTGTGCTGGTTGATATCCTTGCTGGGGATGCTGATTTTTTGGTCGCACCACATACTCCCTCAAACGACTTCTTCTAATCAACTCCTCAATTGCATCCCTGAGTTCCCTACATTGAGAAGTATAGTGCCCGTTTTCTTTATGATAGACACAATACTTCCTTGAGTCTTGGAATCTCTTCGGGATATTTGTGAGACTAGGCTTCCCAAAGTTCTCCCGTCGTTTCTCTGCTTCAAATATCCTGTCATATCTGTCTGTCAGGATACTGTAGTTCTGGTAACGATTTCTTGGCGGGGACGTCTTTCTTCTAGACTCATTTCTTGATCGCTTCGCTACCTGATTACTAGAGCGATTCTTGTGACCGCCCTCTTCACTTTTACACTGACCTTTCTTTTTTCCTTGATGTGAGCTACTCGATTCGTTTTTCTGCTCGCTAGATTTCTTTTGTCCGAAAGTATCCTCCAAGCGAATCTCTTTCGTCGCGCATTCATAAAAATCACCAAGATTCTTTACAGGGGACCTATAAATGCTCTCATAAAGCTTCCCATCCTTCCGAAGTCCTGCTGAAATCGCAGTTAGGATACTTTCATCCGAGGGGTTCTCCACGTTGTTTACCTCACACCTGAATCTGGCAATATAGTCTCTTAGTGTCTCATCTCGTTTTTGGAAGATAGTTGCCAAGTGGCAAGTTGGTGCGAGCTGTTTTCTCAACGCCTTGTACTGGTCAGTGAACTTTCTTTGGCATTCATCCCAGCTGTTTATGCTGCGAGCCGGAAGGCTCCTTAGCCATGCCCTTGGCACATTCCCCAATGTAGCTGGGAACACTCGGCACTTGACCAAGGAATTAAACGTCAGCAGATCCATTCGAACATTGAATGCATCCAGGTGATCATATGGATCATCGTCCCCATTATAAAGTGGGATGCTTGGGAGCTTGAATCTCGGTGGTAATGGCTCTGTCTCAACTTCCCTTGTGAATAGGGTTCTGTCTTCTCGTTCGTCTACTTGACCGCAGAGCCTAGGTCCTATTTCCAATTGCTGGACCCTTTGTATTAATTCTTGCACCACTGGGTCCCGTCGTTCAGCTCTACCCGCTGGGGACCGATGACTCCTCCTACTTTCCCTATCTCCAGAGAATCGATTTCGTGACATCTCTCGATCAATGGGCATTCTTTCACACGACCTGTTCCTTCTATGAGAACTCCCCACGTGATGCGATTCTCTTCGGTGCACACGCTTTCCATTACGCCCATGAGCTCTTTCATTCCCCCGATCAGTCTCCACACGGCGGCTGCCATCCTGACTTACCCTGATCCTTAAGCTGGGAGGGTGAGGCGCTACTTCTTATTCATGAACCTGATGCCCTTCCCCTCTAGGGCATAAGTTTGAGGAATGAATAAAAACTGCCGGCTGCGCTCTTACTCTGCCAGCATCTTTTCTTCTAGTAGGCATGACACCCACTGACTGGCGCTGAGGGTCTGCATTCCTAGGGACCTCCTGAACCTGGGCTTGCGTCAGAGTTCTGATGGCCTCTGCCAATTATGCTATCGTATTTTCTAATGCTTCCTGACGCTGCTGCCAAGCCGGTGTAGCTTCTCCACCAACGACTGTTTGATGTGGGGGAAGAGGGGGTAAAGCTGCACTAGACATTCCTGCCACATGTCCTTGGCCCTGGTGGCCCTCCAATTGGTCAGTCTCTGACGCAACACTCCTTGTTGTCTTGATCCTGGCCATGCCAGCAAATCACTCACGAACAAAAGAGAAAAGTATTGAAAAAGTTGTCGAATCGCAGTCTGGGTCCTCCTTCTAACACCAAAAGATGTTGACACTCAATTTCGGTCAACCTGGTTCTCTAAACTCAATACCTATGAAACAACAAACAACAGATGAAACACGTATGACCAAGACCAAAACAAATAGTACACAATGAATTTTTACGTGATTCGGTAAAACAATGGCCTACGTCCATGACCATCACCCCTTTTTCCTTAGAGTCACAGTGTATATATTTCACTCTGTCTTTTACACTGAATTTCCTCCTCCATTTATAGTAGAGATATTACAATTGAAATAGGTTTGGGAATCTCACAGATAAGGAAAAAAATAATTTACATTAATTAACATAATATATTTCGAGATTATCTCCATTATATTTGCAATATCTGCCTATAATATCGTAATTTGATTTGCATGAAAATAGGCAAGTGGTCTCATTTCTTGAATTGAATTGATTCGTCTTCTAGAAGGTCAACTAGTCAACTTTAACGAGCACATCGAGCGATCAGATTTTTTCAACGATCTAATACTGCCTCTATCGAGCAGACTCTGCTGCTTTCACCGAGCAGATTCTGCTGCTTCCTTGACCATCGAACAAACGCAGGGACCTTTTGATTCCTTTAGGGGACTCCTTTTGAGCAGTCTTTTGATTACGACCAGATCTCCTTATGTTTTACTATGCGTCCACCTGATTACTCAGCGATCAAAATGATCAGCCAGATAATCAGGTGCGCCCGGATGCAAACTACCAAACGACTGTGTGTACTTTCCTTTGACTTTTGACCATCTTAACCAGGCTTCTTGGGCTTTTCCTCTTATAAGACAATACAATAGGCCTCATCTTTGGGCTTTTCTCCTCCTCTTTCTATAATCGCCAAAATACCCATAACACACACGAAGTCGCACAATTTGATAAAAATGAAAAAGTGTAGTGGGATGGACATAAATAGACTAGTGTTTGCTCATTGTTAGGGATTTTGAAAATCCTCATGGGTATGGGACCCACGGGGAGTCGCCCTATTTGAGATGAGTTTGGTGTGTAATAATTAGGGTGTCGGATGGGGACAAAATTTAATGTTAAAACCCATTTTGTTTCGGGGAGGGGAATAGTATTTTGATCGTCGTCCTGTTTTTCCTTATGGGATCCCATGATTTTATAATCTTATAATACATTATTAGAATTTCAAATTTTCAAGCTTTACACATTTCTATCAATGCATATCACGAGACTATACATATTTTAACCAGTACAAAGTATAACTTCAATTCAACTAATGTAGGTCATAGATTCAATTCAACCAGTGCATGATATGAAGGATCTAGACATATGCAAATTTATCAATAGAATTTCAACTCTAAAGAGATTGAACAATGTGTTATTTATACATTTGATGGTTTATTATATAATAGACTATATGATTATGAATGAAACATTATTAATAATTTTTAATATTGTTTCATAAATAAAGATTGACAATTATGGTTTACCCAAAAAAATAAAAAACTTAATCATAATATTACTATGAGAAAATAGGATGAGATGGGTGAGGTGGGGATAGGGAGCTCTCCCCCAAACATGAATTCCCTCTCCCCGCCTCGAGTGGAAATGGAACAAGAATAGTAATCCTAATTACCTTCAGATTTGGGAAACAAAAATGGTATCCCCACCCTGTACCCAGCCTACTGACATCCTATTCATCTTTAAGATTTAAAACCAGCATGTAGATAATTTATTCATTAATAAATCTGACCTAATTTTAGATAATGTAGGTCCATTAAAAATTTGACTTTGAATTTTTTTCTTTTTATGTTCCTCCCATAGTCTTTAGTCTTATTTGCAGTTGGAGCTCGATGAATCACTAGGCAATAAACAATTTAGTATCTGATTTAGTTGATTTTCACAATTTGTATGTATTTCTATCCATTTGTGGTTGTCATTTTTCTGTCATCCTATTCTCTTTTTCTGCATTTATAATTTGAAGTCTGAAGTCTTCAACTAGATCAATGGATTTAGAGATGCCATCATAAACTTGTTACCATGTTAGTAGTGCAAAACTTCATTTATTTGTGATGTTTGTTTTTGTTGGGTTTTGTGCCCTAAGAGCTTGTAATAATGTAAACGGTTTTATAAATAATAAAGTATTTATTTTATTCAATTTATATATTTTACAAAAATTGTATATATCATGAGAAACATCCTTGATTACTGATGTAATTTCAAACTAAGTATATAAGTGTTCTATACAGGCGGATTTAATTTAAAATAAGTAATCTAAAGAGTTCGTAGAAAGCAAATAAAGCTGGGTACTTTATTTGTGGTAAATCTACAGTTGCGGTCCATTTTGTATTCGATACGATAGTCTTATTCGAGACTATTCATGTAGTGACATGAAAATGGAGGCACCTTATATAATATAGATTACATAGGACTGGACCACGATAAATATGTCTCTTATCAATATCCGTTAAACTCAGAGATTTATATTTATCAACCAGATGATCATATATGAATTGATCTTAATCCTGAGTGTATTATGGACTCCTGCTTGTTGAGTTATATCCTTTAATTTATATAGGTGAGATCGGTGTAGATGTCCGGTCAATAACTTCGTACTTTGGGGATATGATTTAGTAAGTAGCTGAGAACATTCTACACAATAGTGGAATCCACTCCTTCTTGCGAGAAGTAAAGAAGTAGTTCCTTTAAGGGTTGATTCAGGTCTTGAACAATATGAGCGCTCAACTTTCCATTCATATGAAAATGAAAAGATAAATTCATAAGTTGTTATGGATATATTATTCATTAGAGAATCAATGATACTTAAGGATTAAGAAATAATTAGAGGGGTAAAATGGACATTTTGACCTAGCTCTAATTATGAACTATTTGTGGAGGGTCAAATCATATGTAGTGATTAAATAAATGGACACTGAAAATTTTAGATTGTATAAAAACATCTACAGTTTTGAGAGTGCAATATTAGGTTTTTAGTGGAGTAACTCTAAGATTAATAACAGTGAATTATTAATTAAAGAGTTTAATTAATAATTCCGATATTATTGAAGCTCAAAACTGTAGGTCCATCGGGTCCCCTTGATAGCTCATTTTACTATAAGAAACTTGTATATAGAATATTGTAATTGGATCGTTCAATTACAATTATTACGTAATAGCAATATTTGTGTTCACTTAATATTTGAATAATATTGATTATTTAAATTATTTAATAATTAATTAGTTAATTATTAATTATGAATTAATAATTATTTAATTAATTTTTTAAGAGGTCTTGAATTTGATTCTCAGCAGTGACCTGATATAAATTAATTATGAATTAATTACAGGTCACAACTTTAGTTTTAAAATATAACATGAATTAATTTTGAATTAATTATATTATATGGGGTAAAAGTTTAATTTTAATAAATTTGGGATTTAATGTTAATTTGATTAATTAAAACCCTAAGTAGTTGCCAATAAATAGAAAAGAAATAGTTTTCTTTTCCTAATAGAAGTTAATTTTGGATTTAGTGTATGTTCTTTAAAAAGAAGAGAAAAAGTTTTTTTTTATAGCATAACTAAAATCATATACTCACCTCTTAAATATATTGTTGATTCTTTTGAGAAAAGAAATAAATAGAAAGTGAGCACAATTCTATATAATTGTGCCCAATCATTTGTTTCTTGGTGTAGAGACATGTCAATGAAGGCTAGGTGGTGAGCAATCCACAGATATCAATACATAAGGTAAAAATCTTATTTTTATTTTTTTTTCTTATATTATTTTATGGATCTAGGATTTCTCAAGTTTTCTAAAAAATTTTAAAACTCAGTGTTCCACAAAATTAATATTTTTTTATAAAAACAATTGTTGTTTTTCCCTTCAATTGGTATCAGAGCCTAAGTTCTAATAAAATAATGAATTTAAAATAATATGTTTGTATTGATTTGTATGTTATTGAGTAGGCACTGTTATTTTTTCTATTTGATTATGATGTAATATATATTATATCCATATTTGATGAATGGATTGCAAGATATGATCGTTAATTATATGGTTCTTTAGTTATTTAATTAGATTAAATTGTAAGCCGTTTGCAGTAACTTTTCTGTTGTAATTTATAGATTTTTTTTTTTATACTTTCTGTGAATTGACGTCAAATGGGTTGAAGTTTCGTTACTGTTACGGTTGTAATTCTGGGCAGAGTAAACGCATGAGATGCGTAAACAAACAAAAAGCGCATAAGATGCGCAATTAAAAAAAAAAAAATACTGCGCTGCGTTCAAGAATTGATTGGACGTGGGACTACAGGTTTTAAACCAGTTTTTTTTTGTTTTGTTGCGAGTCAGTTCAAGAGCTGTTGGTGCTTTTACTGTCGCGCAAGAAGGACGTATGCTACAGGTTCTGTATGCGTGCAACTTGACTTGGTGCAATTTATTTTAAAGTAAAATTGTTGTACTGTGAAAACCGAGATGGACAAAAGCTTGGGCAATTGTTGTTTTGGCACACAAAAGTCAAAAAGTGCAAGTGTTGCATTTATGCAAAGAAAAGTCAAAAGTGACTTGCAATTGTAATCTGTATGTGTGACTTGCACAAAGGACGAAAACTTGCAATTGTTGTATGTATATGTTTTTGTTCATGCGTGAATGTTTCTTCTGCACAAGAGACCAATTTGCATCTTGGTCGTGTGTGATGCACAAAAGACGAAATAGTAAATTGTTTACTTGCTATGCATAAAAGATAAATACATGAAATTATTGAATGTGTTTACGCGTGAATCTTGATTCACAATTGTGCATAAGACAAAAGTGTATCAATTGATGGTCAATTTGCACATGTACCCCTTTGACAATTTATTGGATAATTTTTTCTTAGATCCAAAAATCAAGAAATGAGCTTAAAGTCTAATCCATTAGATGGACATTCTTGATTATTAAATTTGATTTAATTATGAGTCTAAGAGAACTCATGAAGACTTTTCAAGACCTGAAGACTACAAGTGAAGGCCAAGGAATGCCTTGGTTAATTTATATAATATTGAAATTAGATTTAGGTTGTCAAAACCAAAGAACCCGGTCATACATATGTTATATTTAATTATTTTCATGAGACGAATGATTAATTGATAACATGTACATGCATAAAAAATATGTCATATAGAATCATAGAGGATACCTACTCATTGCATTATAACATGACATGCATCATATGTATTATTTTATTTTACTATTAAATTATTTATTAGTATAAATTGAAGAATAATACATAAAATACCTTTTAAATAATTTTGTTGACGATATAAATCGACCAACACTCGAACGATTTGTGATAGGGCCGGCCCAGAGACCGAGACCGTTGAACCCCGTTTTTTGGTCGAGCAGAGTAGGTGTGGGGTTAGTCCGGAGGCCGATCATTACACCCGGAGGCCCCTTACCCCCACTCAGTCGCGTACCGGAGTTGAACCCTCAACCTTATAGGTTTATTGGGTGTAAACTCCTACCTCAGCCTGGTGGGTAGGAGTTTACACCCAAAAAATTATAAGGTTGAGGGTTCGACTCCGGTACGCGACCGAGTGGGGGTAAAGGGCCTCCGGGTGTAATGATCGGCCTCCGGGCTGACCCCACACCTACTCTGCTCAGCCAAAAAACGGGGTTCAACGGTCTCGGTCTCCGGGCCGACCCTATCACAAATCGTTCGAGTGTTGGTCGATTTATATCGTCAACAAATTTGAATTGATTTTAGTAGAAAATCATAGGTTTCAAATTAGAAATTAGATTTCAATAATTGGTATTCATAATGTGGATTAGATTTTAATTAGTTAAAATCAGGTAACTTCATATTAAATCTAATCTTTATAATTTTGATTTTTTAGATTAGATTTATAAATTGAATTAGATTTTCAAGTGTTAAAAATCTGGTAATTCATTAAGTGTTAATAAGTTTTAGACTTTAGTAACACATAAATTCCTAGTAACTTAGATTATCTTTTTAGCCGTTAATAATCTAAGACGATGACTAGGAATATTTAAATAGAAAACCCTTATCTTAAAATAGTGGGTGGAAGAGGGATATATGACAATATATCCCGCGTCTCCATCATTAGTTTAATACCGTGAAACTTAAATGGCGCCTCGAGACGGCTTTGTTATCGTCCCCCTACAGGTGGTGTCTATTTAAGTTAATCAAGGTTGACTTCCTAATGGATAGGATTTCTAGATGTATCTTGGGATTGACCTACCCTACGGCGACAATTCTCTAGTTAAGTCCATGGAATCCGAAATGATGGGTTACACTCATAAAGGAAATAATTAATTGTTAATTATTTTTCTAACCAAAAAACGGTAGTTAAATAATATAGGAATAAGAGTTATTTTGTTATATTATTTAATTGAGAATGTCTCAATCTAACATACAAATATTTGACCTACCCTACGACGGCACTTATTTGTGGAATGTTAGATTATCGTGACATAGTAATTATTTTCTAGGGTATTTTCTAATTCATTATTCGTGTATCATGCATCACTTTTAATTTTATGCCAAAATTACATGATATTAATTTTTGCAAATTGATATTAAATGTTTGTTATTTTATTTATTTTCAGTAATGGTATCTCCGTTGATTTCTATACTTGCTAATGATAAATTAAACGGGAAAAATTATGTCAAATGGAAAAGTAACATGAATGCAGTCCTGGTCTGTGAAGACCTTAAATTTGTCACGACTCAGCTTTGTCCTCCCCAGCCAGCAGAAAATGCTGAACGTATTGTGCGCGAGGCCTATCAAAAATGGGTTACAACTGATGAGAAAGCCCGCTACTATTTGTTAGCAAGGATGTCCGAGGTGCTTGTTATCAAGCACGAGGCAATGACAACAACAACTCAAATACTGGAGTCATTGCAGGACATGTTTGGGCAACCTTCTGAGCAGCAACGACACGAAGCTGTTCGTGCTGTTATAACTGCTAGGATGAATGAAGGTACATTTGTTCGAGAGCATGTCTTGAAAATTATGACCCACTTCAATACGGCTAAAAGCCATGGTGGGGCTATAAATGAGCGTAGCCAAGTGAGTATGATACTAGAAACTTTTCCGAAAAGTTTCATACAATTTAATAGCAACTATGTTATGAACAAGTTAACTTACTCATTTACACAGTTGCTAAATGAGCTCACTACTTATGAGTCTATGAATAAGGACAAAAATAAGTCTGGTGAAGCAAACGTTTCTGAGACTTCTTCTTCTGGTAAAAACAAAAGCAAGAGATACACTGGAAAGGCTAAGGCTAATGTTAAGCCCAAAAAGCAAGCCACTCAGAAGAAGAACAAAAAGGGCTCCAAGGCCACTAAACCCAAAGGAAAATATTTTCATTGTGGTGTTGATGAGAATTGGAAGAGAAACTATCCTAAGTACCTCAAGGAGCTCCAAGAGAAGAAGATGAAAGGTAAATGTGATTTACTAGTCATTGAATCTTGTTTAGTAGAGGATGATTCATCTCCTTGGATAATTGATTCAGGAGCCACTAATCATGTTTGTTCTTCTTTGCAGTTGATTGATTCATATAGGTAGCTTAATGAGGGTGAGTTCAATATAAGAGTCGGGACTGGGGAAGTCGTTTCAGCAAAGGCAGTGGGAGAAGTTAGACTTCGTTTCAATAGTAATTATTTTATTGTAATGAACAATGTTTATTTTATTCCAGGTTTTAAGAGAAATTTGATTTCTGTATCTAAACTTTTGGAATTTAATTATTCTGTTTTTTTTTTTTTGTAATAAATCAGTTATTATTTCTAGAAATGGTTTGAAAATTTGTTCAGGGATACAAGAAAACGATTTGTATGTATTAAGATCGTTAATGCATAACCCACTGCTTAATACTGAAATGTTTAAGGTTGAAAAACCAAAAATAAAACGATAAAAGATTTCTCATAATGATGACACATATCTTTGACACTTGGTCATATTAACCTTGACAGATTAAATAGACTTGTAAAAAGCCAACATTTAAACGAGCTAAAGATCAGTACTTTACCTGTTTGTGAATCATGTTTAGAAGGTAAAATGACCAAAAGACCTTTTATTGGAAAAGGGCTTAGAGCTAAGGAACCGTTAGAGCTTATACATTCGGACGTCTGCGGTCCTATGAATGTTAAAGCTAGAGGCGGTTATGAATACTTCATCACATTTATTGATTATTATTCAAGATATGTGTATGTTTACCTAATGTAACGGAAGTCAGAAACTTTTGAAAAGTTCAAAGAGTTTCGAGCTGAAGTTGAAAATCAATTGGGTATAACATTGAAAACTCTATGATCAGATTGTGAAGGCGAGTATCTCGATACAGAGTTTGAGGATTACTTGCTTGAGCATGAGATTTTATCCTAATTGACTGCTCCTGGAACACCACAGCAGAACGGTGTTGCAGAAAGGAGAAATTGGACCCTTTTGGACATAATGAGATCTATGTTTAGTTATTCATCATTACCTAGTTCATTCTGGGGATATGCATTGCAAACTGCAATGTATATTTTGAATGTTGTGCCATCTAAGTCAGTTCCAAAGACACCTTTAGAGTTGTGGAAAGGTCGTAAAGCTAGTTTACGATATGGGGGTGTCCAGCACATGTGCTGAAGAACAAGACTGGGAAGTTGGAACCACGTTAAAAAAATTACCTATTTGTAGGTTATCCCAAAGAGACTAGGGGCAGACTCTTTTATAGTCCTAAAGAAAACAAAGTGTTTGTAAAATCAAATGCTACTCTTCTTGAAGAGAACTATATGAGAGATTACAAACCTCGAAGTAAAGTTGTACTCAAGGAGTTACTTCCTGGGTCGAATAGTACCCCGTCAGCAAAAGTTGTTGACAATGACATAATTCAGACCACGTCTGAACGTCAGATAGATTCTCATTAGAATCATCTACCACCTCGTCGTAGTGGGAGGGTTATTAGACCACCAGTCCGCTATAGAGAGATTGGAGAGGCACAAATTGCTATTTATAATGAAAGTGTAGATGATCCATTGACATATCATAATGCAATAGAGGATTCTGATAAGGAGGAATGGCTTAAAGCCATGAATCTCGAGATGGAGTCTATGTACTCTAACTTAGTCTGGGAACATGGGGATCAACTAGATGTGATCAAACCTATAGGTTGCAAGTGGATCTATAAGAGGAAGAGATGAGTAGATGGAAAGGTTGAAACCTTTAAAGCTAGACTAGTGGCAAAGGGTTATACCCAAAAAGAGGAAGTTGACTATGAGAAAACTTTCTCGCCAGTAGCTATGCTTAAGTCCATTCAGATTCTTCTTTCTATTGCTGCATGTCTCGATTATGAGATTTGGCAAATGGACGTCAAGATTGCATTTTTAAACAGTAATCTTGATGAAAGTATTTATATGGTACAACCAAAGGGATTCATGTCCCAAGCTCAAGAGCAAAAAGTTTGCAAGTTGCAAAGGTCTATTTATGGACTTAAGCAAGCATCTCGATCTTGGAATATAAGGTTTAATACTTCGATAAAGTCTTGTGGTTTTGAGCAAAATATCGATGAACCTTGTGTATACAAACGGATAATCGATAAGAAAGTGGTTTTCTTTATACTTTACGTTGACGATATTCTATTCATTGGGAATGATATTGGAGTATTGTCAGACGTAAAGAGCTGGCTCGCTAGCTAATTCCAAATGAAAGATTTGGGAGAGACCAGCTATGTCCTTGGGATCCAAATAATACGGGATTGTAAGAACAAACTGTTAGCGTTGTCTCAAGCATTGTATATCGATAAGATTCTTGTGCGATTTTCGATGCAGAACTCTTAGAAATGTAATTTACCTTTTCGTCATGGAGTTCATTTGTCTAAAGAACAGTGTCCTAAGACACCTCAAGAAATTGAGGATATGAGACGGATTCCCCATGCCTTTGCAGTAGGCAGTCTTATGTATGTTATGTTATGCACGAGACCGGATATATGCTATTCGGTGGGAATAGTTAGTCGTTATCAATCTAATCCAGGATTTGATCATTGAGTAGCAATAAAGCATATTCTCAAGTATCTTCGGAGAACAAGAAACTATATGCTTGTATATTCTGGAGAGAATTTGATCCCATTAGGATATACAGATTTTGATTTTCAATCGGATAAGGATTCTAGAAAATCCATGTCCGGATCAATATTCACTCTTGGTGGTGGAGCCATTGTATGGATGAGTGTTAAGCAATCATGTATTGCTAACTCCACTATGGAAGCCGAATATGTAGCAGCTTGTGAAGCAGCTAAAGAAGCGGTATGGCTACGTAAATTCTTGACTGATTTGAAAGTTGTTCCAGATATGGATAAACCACTTACCCTTTATTGTGATAACAGTGGTGCAGTGGCTAATTCCAAAGAACCAAGAAGCCACAAACGAGGGAAGCATATAGAGAGGAAATATCATCTCATTAGGGAGATCGTACAAAGGAGAGATGCGAATGTGATAAAGATTGCATCACAAGATAATCTTGCTGATCCGTTTACGAAGACCTTAATGGCTAAAGTGTTTGAAGGTCATCTAGAAAGTCTAGGATTACGAGATATGTCTCATCTGCTCTAGAGCAAGTGGGAGATTGTTGGGTTTTGTGCCCTAAGAGCTTGTAATAATGTAAACGGTTGTATAAATAATAAAGTATTCATTTTATTCAATTTATATATTTTGCAAAAATTGTATATATCATGAGAAACATCCTTGATTACTGATGTAATTTCAAACTAAGTATATAAGTGTTCTATACAGGCGGATTTAATTTAAAATAAGTAATCTAAAGAATTCGTAGAAAATAAATAAAGCTGGATACTTTATTTGTGGTAAATCTACAGTTGCGGTCCATTTTGTATTCGATACGATAGTCTTATTCGAGACTATTCATGTAGTGACATGAAAATGGAGGCACCTTATATAATATAGATTACATAGGACTGGACCACGATAAATATGTCTCTTATCAATATCCGTTAAACTCAGAGATTTATATTTATCAACCAGATGATCATATATGAATTGATCTTAATCCTGAGTGTATTATGGACTCCTGCTTGTTGAGTTATATCCTTTAATTTACATAGGTGAGATCGGTGTAGATGTCCGGTCAATAACTTCGTACTTTGGGGATATGATTTAGTAAGTAGCTGAGAACATTCTACACAATAGTGGAATCCACTTCTTCTTACCAGAAATAGAGAAGTAGTTCCTTTAAGGGTTGATTCAGATCTTGAACAATATGAGTGCTCAACTTTTCATTCATATGAAAATGAAAAGATAAATTCATAAGTTGTTATGAATATATTGTTTATTAGAGAATCAGTGGTACTTAAAGATTAAGAAATAATTAGAGGGGTAAAACGAACATTTTGGCCTAGCTCTAATTATGAACTATTTGTGGAGGGTCAAATCATATGTAGTAATTAAATTAATGGACACTGAAAATTTTAGATTGTATAAAAACATCTACAGTTTTGAGAGTGCAATCTTAGGTTTTTAGTGGAGTAACTCTAAGATTAATAATAGTGAATTATTAATTAAAGAGTTTAATTAATAATTCCGATATTATTGGAGCTCAAAATTGTAGGTCCATTGGGTCCTCTTGATAGTTCATTTCACTATAAGAAACTTGTATATAGAATTTTGTAATTGAACCGTCCAATTACAATTGTTACGTAAGTAGCAATATTTGTGTTCACTTAATATTTGAATAATATTGATTATTTAAATTATTTAATAATTAATTAGTTAATTATTAATTATGAATTAATAATTATTTAATTAATTTTTTAAGAGGTCTTGAATTTGATTCTCAGCAGTGACCTGATATAAATTAATTATGAATTAATTACAGGTCACAAGTTTAATTTTAAAATATAACATGAATTAATTTTGAATTAATTATGTTATATGGGGCAAAAATTTAATTTTAATAAATTTGGGGTTTAATATTAATTTGATTAATTAAAACCCTAAATAGTTGCCTATAAATAGAAAAGAAATAGTTTTCTTTTCCTAATATAAGTTAATTTTGGTTTTGTTGTACGTTCTTTAAAAAGAAGAGAAAAAGTTTTTTTTTTTATTAGTATAACCAAAATCATATACTCACCTCTTAAATATATTGTTGATTCTTTTGAGAAAAGAAATAAATAGAAAGTGAGCACAATTCTATATAATTGTGCCCACTCACTTGTTTCTTGGTGTAGAGACATATCAAGGAAGGTTGAGTGGTGAACAATCCACAGAGATCAATACATAAGATAAAAATCTGATTTTTATTTTTTTTATATTATTTTATTTCATTATTTTATGGATCTAGGATTTTTTGAGTTTTCTAAAAAATTTTAAAACTCAGTGTTCCGCAAAATTAATATTTTTCATAAAAACAATTGTTGTTTTTCCCTTCTGTTTTATTATTATTTCTCTATATCTTTGACTAATGTTTATCTGGGATAGGACAATCAATTCATAGATATGGCTTATCGAGCAGGGCGGAATGCTCACCATTCTTAACCTGGTGAAATGAGAATATTGCTGGAGTTTTGTTTATTGTTTATTGTCTCGCTCTTTACAAGTGCGTAAGACCAACTTTGTAAAGCATATTCACTTTAAAGTTAGTGTTTTGATGAGATACAGAATCATATATAATTGCTTGTTTTACAGTTAGTTTTGCTGAGAAAAAAAAAATGTATCAAATTTAAGTGCACCTTTGTAATTGTCATTTTTGGTTTGTTGATGTGTTACTATCCTAAAAAACTGCTCTGTAGAGATGCAACATCTGCCGTCTCCAATGTGGACTTGCTACAAGTTCACAAAATTATAAGTCATTTCTTATGTCCCAAATTTGTGAAAGGAGAAAAATATAATTGCTCATCTAACCTTTAACAATACGCCATTGCGCCAAGTTCTGGGAACTAGGATTGCATTAAATCATCATACAGATCAGACCTTTTGACTATCTTGAACTTAGGAAAATTTTATAGGATTATTTTTTTGTTAAAGGAAAACGTAAAAGGGAAAATTTTATAGGATTATTTTTTTGTTAAAGGAAAACGAAAAAGGGATAAGTTATTGATCTTCTAAGAAGATATCCAATTGAACTTGCAGCGGATATGTTTAACCTCTATTGTATGTATTTTTGGGTTAACCCAAATGGGCTGGTAAAAGTCCAAAGGCCCAGTAAGATAACCTACTAAAATCGTCCCAGCAAACAAGGGTCCAAGTTACTGGTCCAAAGAAATAGACATAACTTTTTGTTCGATTGTCAGATTGCCTATTATAATATATTTTCGGAATGAGATTTTCATGCTCTATAATATAATAGCCAAGGTTGCTCGGCTGATGTCGTTATCATCCTAAAAATTATTGATTTAGTGGATGTGTTCTTGAGGTTTACGTTTGCAGCCCAGAAAGCACCGAACAAACAGTCCATGAACAAGCATACAAACGGGGCTGATGAGCGAGCAACCGCATGAGCAGCTCACGTGACTGTACACAACATCCTGCTCACATCAACGAGCAAGGTCGACAAGATGATGAACAAGTAGATGGACGAGCAAGAATCCAGCCAAGACCAAGTTCAGACAATCAGCTCGCGTAAGAGCAATCCGCATGCTTCAACGAGCTCATTGACGAGCAATTTAGCGTTACAAGCTTCCAAGCTGTTCGATCACCTTGTTCGGCTAGTCTATGCGATCAGATTGCGCGATCAGCCTGTACGACCAGATCTCTGCTAGCTCAGTCAGGCTATCAGGTCGCTGACTTTACTCGAGCACTAGCTCGCCCAGGCCAGAGTCTGCTCGCTGGGTGCATTATCTGATCAATGGAGTAATTTGTTCGTTTAATGTGTTCGCTAAAGTTGATCAGTTGATCTTCTAGAAGGCGAATCAATTCAATTCAGGAAAGGAGTCAACTTGCCTATTTTCATGCAAATCAAATCACGACATTCTCGGCAATTGCTGCAGATGCGGTGGAGATAATCTTGGGAGATATTATCTCAATAAAAGTATATTATTTTTTGCCTTATCTGTAAGATTCTCAAACCTATTTAAATTGTAACATCTCCTCTATAAATAGGAGATCAAAATCAATGTAAAGAGGGACTTCCCTCTCGAGATCTCTCTTACTGTAAACACAGAACAGATATAGTAATAAAGACTACATCTCCACCATCGGAGCCAGCGTCGTGGATGTAGGTCATTCTTAAGGCCGAACCACGTAAATCTCGTATGTTTTTCTTCTTCCTCTTTGCCGATCTTTTTGTTTATTTGTACTTTTCACAGATTTGTAATCTTGGGCTTCACGAACCAGCAGTTGACCATTATTTTACGTCAACAACCTCTAACGAGAGTTTTACTTGCATTACTACAGGACTATATTGTCTTCATATTTAGGTTCAAGGAAGGATCTGTTTGAATTTATAAGAGCCTAATCGCTTAGGCTTTGGAATACTAAGTTGGTGTTTGTTTTTATATTTTAAATCTTAAAAGATTTTATTTTAAATGATTAATTAATAAGAATTCATATTAAATATGTCGATTTTTGTTTCTTTTTTCATTTACGATTCTCAAATTTAGATATTAAGTGATTGAACTATTACTATTATACTATTTTTATAATAAATATTAATTCCTATAATTTTTTAAATAAATAATATTTCACGATATATTTAATTTTTATTTACAATATTCTATATTTTAATTAATTTATTTTATATAAATAAAATAAAATTTTAATAAAATAAAATTAAAAAATTAAAAAATTAAAAATAAAACAACCTAGATGAACCAATTCGTTTAGATTCCTCAAAAAGAACCAATAGGAGTAGGCAATAGGCAATAGAGGTCACCAGCCTCAATGTTGGAGGCTGACGACCTCTGTCCTTGAATTGGAGGAAGCTCTCATCCCATTCGAACAAGAGGATGTTAATGTAATAATAAGAGGCTAATTTCGAAAACTAATGCATATTTATCATTAAAAGACTTTTTGATAAAGGTATAGGTAAGAAAATTTGACTTTTAAAAAGATATATTTTAACTGAAATTAAGATTTAGGTGGAAAAACAAACAAATTAAAACCTACTTAAATTAAGATATAAGAAATAAGAATATTAAGGAAAAAAAAAAAAATAGCCCTTGAGACTTTTAAATATTTAAAGTTCTTGTACCATAACACAAGCAAGGTTAACAAGGAAATCTTGAACAATATGCTTTTCTTAATTGGAAGAGTGTACGTTTAGGTGAGGATGATGTACTACATTTTCCTAAAATGAAGTTCTATCTTAGAAGTTAAGCTATAAGCCAAAAACTAAAGGTAAATTTAATTTTCATTCACATGATATAAAGTTTTAGGGAAATATATTATTTTTGTCCTTCGGCTAGTCAACATTCATAGGGAAATGATTATTTTCGTCATTCTAGTTGGAATATTTTAATTTCATTTAAAATAAAATAAAATTTTTAATCTTATTTTTAATTAATTTTGATTGTCATAATTTATCTTAAGTGTGAAAGACATAACACTTGATTAATCTCATCTTGTCGATATAATTTAAAACAATATTATTTGGCTAACCAGATTGATGACCCTAGCTTAATCAAATTGTTGAACAATTTAATTTATTCCAAATCATTCAAATGATTTGATTTCCACCACGCAATGGAGGCTCCATTATGATGGTGACCCGCCATTGCTAATGATTGAGGTTCCTTGTAAAACCTCTATCATCCATCATCTCGATGGAGGTTTGATAGATTGATGATAAGGTTAGTAGAGATCAATATTTGATATTAATTGTTCATCCATTTAGATCTCCATTCTTTTTTTTTTCTCCCTTTTGCAAAATTATTTTTTGTTCCAATCTTGCAGTTTATTCTTTTAATTTATTTGAATATCCAAGCTGGATATTTACTATCCATTCATTTGAAATTTCAGGGGCCACATGAGTCAA
The DNA here is from genome assembly GCA_022984855.1 of Dimocarpus longan. Classification (NCBI taxonomy): domain Eukaryota; kingdom Viridiplantae; phylum Streptophyta; class Magnoliopsida; order Sapindales; family Sapindaceae; genus Dimocarpus; species Dimocarpus longan. The sequence goes on along the minus strand of CM041022.1, from coordinate 2,951,185 downwards.
ATGAATTCGCATTTAAAAATATAAATCGATATAACATAGGGATGAAAATGAAATTTGCCTAACCAATAATCAATACAAAAGAGCCAATAGTTAAAAAAATTGATAAATGAGATTTCCTGACTTCATTTCCTGCCTCATCAAACTCTTGGAACCAAAGGCTTGTTATAAAAAACTGTCACCAAATTGTTTGGTGTCGGATCAACGACTTTGAGAACCAATTACATAAATTTGAAAGTGATAACATGAGCCTTCTTCACAGTTTTTTATTTTTATTTTTTATTAAAAAATATTTTTTGAATTGTTTAATTTTTATTTGATAAACAGTAAAATGAAGGAATTGGATCTGGTTAAAGTTTTTAATAATTAATTATTTTAAAAGCCCTAAACAACCTAATAATTTTACTTGAGGATAATATTAAAATTAAAAAAAAAAAAGAATTATAAATTTCGTGTGTAACTACTAACCACTAATTTGTGCTTTTTCTTGGCCCAATATCATTCTCAACTTTCCTCTCTTTTTTTTTTCACAATTTGTTTTTCTTGATTTGAAGACGACCATTTTTTCACTTCCTTAGCCAATTTTCGGTTAAATAGGTTCTTCAGTTCAACTTTGGCTAATTTCCAATTTACTAATTTCCTAATTTGTTATAGATGAATGAAAAACAAATGAAATTCTAATATGCAACCCTCTGTCATGGGCGAAGCCTCTATTTTCGAGAGATGAGGTTGAGGTGTTCTCGATTGACAATGAACCTTATACTTTCGGATTAAAGTTAATTCATCATTGTCAAGCATAAATTCTACAAAATAATTTGATAATGTCAGTACAATATTTATTTAATTAGTAGGGTCCGATGGTTACTAGACCTCTCATTTTGGGTTAAATTTTTATTTTTATCTTTTTTACTTTTGATTTTAGAACATTTATCATTTTAGATAGTTTATTATGGTGTTATTGTTTATATAAAGCTGCAGTAAAACTAAATGATGTTAGGATTTGAATCTTCAATTTATTTCCATAGTTCGAATGTGTGATCAATATATATACTTTCTTTAACACAATGCTTGATCAATAGTTTTTATATGCATTTTGGAAATCTTTCTCCCTTTTAAAAATAAAAACAAAATAAACTCTTCATTAATACAGAAAAACTAAGAGGATAAACTCCTTACATCATCACTACCTACACAATCAACTAGCTTGGAAAAGAACCAATCAAACAATTATGCTGTTGTCCTGGTAGTGCCGTGGGCAATACAATCACATTCTCCATGCGCATAGCCAATTGAAATTATATTAAAGCTCCTTAAACATACTTTGATATCATTATCTCATTGACCATCCTTTCAAAAAGTATTGAATTAACTAATTTGGATTTAACTCCACATTCTTCAAAAATTTTGCAACACTGATCAAATATTTTATTATTTTTATTGTTTTATCTATTTCCTATATGAATATGACTAATTAGGCAATAGAGAACAAAGCTCAAAGGAAATACCAATTTCAAATGTAGGGGTTTTATTTTAATTTATTTCCTTTATTTCTAATAACATGTCAATTAAATTAAAGAAGAAGAAAATGTAATTAATGCATAAGATCTTCAAAGAATCTCATAACATAAACAACATTGTTACATCAATTATTGGTCTTTCATTCCACTCATTTGTTTATATATCTTTGTTTTTTTTTTTCCTATTAAAATCATAAAGAGTATCATTGTCGTTCAACTTATTGATAGCATATTTTAAATTCAAATTATTACATTGTAGATGGTATTTAAAAAATAAGAAAAAAATAAAAAAAAAATAAACACATAGAGTTCTATATTTATTGGCCACAAGATGACTATAAAGGCAAGAGAGACCCAGGATCCAAAATTGAATTAACTACGACACAATATTGGAAGAATTAAAAAATAGGAATTGTAATACTCCAACAAGAAACCATCAGTTCCAAGCTAGCTAGAAACTTATAACACTATGTAAAAGAATTATTTCCTCAACTATCATCCACATAAAATTTCCTTCTGAATTTAGAACCATTGATTAGATCATAAACCAGAAAGATTATTGTAGCAACCTCTTAAAAACACACCATCACCACCATATTTTTATAAATAAAGTAGGATTTAAACTTCCGAAGAGAGGAGGTACATATTAACTGTACTAAAGTTGGTGAGTATTTATACACATCTTAAACAATAATTTGGAATGCATTTATTTAAATATACATATCTTTAACAATAATCTGGCTATTGGTGGAGACATGAGATTGGTTATTAAAATCCAGTCCCATGTCTCCTTTGGTTCCACAGTTGTGGGACAAATTAAACCCACACTTAGTTGTGGGATAAATTAGCTCCACAGCGTGAAACGCATAATTTTATGTTTTAGATTCTTTTTATTTAAAATATTATATATATTTAAATATTAAACACAATTATTGCAAAAAAATATATATTAAATATAGTTAAAAATTGATTTAATAATTTTATTTCAATATTGTTAATATTGATTAAAAATTAATAACCATGCTTAAGATAATGTGTTTTATTATATTAAAAAAAATGCACTCGCAGCCATAAACCGACATATTTTGTTTTTTATTATATTAAATATACCGTATTTATTTATTTTTTTATTTTAAAATTATTATGTTAGACTGTAATGTTGATTTGATTTATCATGCTGGAACATTACGTTTATTTTATTTTATTTTTTATGTTGGTGTTAGGATTTGAGAATGATATAATTTTGGTCATTAGGTTATATTTGAGGATAAAATATAATTTTATCATAAATTGACTTTAAAATATTTTTAAAAAATTTATGGGTTCATGTGTGGAATGTGAAATTGTTCAATAAATACCAATTATGAGTTGGACGTTGGAAAAATAAGCAACAAGAAAGAGAGAAACTAAAAAAAAAAAAAAAAACAAAGCAAATAAAGGGTAAAGCTACCATGCATTTATTGCTCTTTTGCATAAAAAAAAAAAAGAGAAGTGCCTATATATATATAGGCTTACATTGAAATAAAAAACTTGGTCAAACAGTCTACAACTGAGCTATTTATTCGTAACAATACTTGACTTGTTGAAACAAAGAAAACAAATTAACAAACCCAAAATACTTGGTCTAACCAAGTGACATATTCAGCTTTTGAATGACTTTTCAACACTCCCCTTTGATTCAAAGTTGCAAACTCTAAGTTGTTCTCTAAAGAACTCGTGCTTAGCTTGCGGAAGCGACTTTGTGAAGATATCTGCAACTTGCTCACTTGTATCACAAGCCTTCAAAGTAATTTCTCCAGTAGATACAAGACTTCGAATATAGTGATAACAGATGTCAACGTGCTTGGTCCTACTGTGAAATGTTGGGTTCCTTGTCATTGCAATAGTTGATCTATTGTCACAAAAGGTCTCTGTAGCTCCAATTTGCTTTTGATTGAAATCTGCAAGAAGTCTCCTTAGCCAAACTGCTTGACAAGCTGAAGAAGTTGCTGCAATATACTCAACTTCTAAAGTTCATAAGGCTACCACTTCCTAATTCTTTGAACACCAAGAAATAGTTCTAGAACCAAGATTAAACAAGAAACCAGATGTGCTTTTTCTATCATCAATGCTACCTGCCCAATCATTGTCCGTAAAGCCAATTAATTTTAAACTTGATACTTTACAATACCAAATTCCATGCTCTACTGTTCCTGCAATATATCTCAATATTCTGTTTGTAGCTCCAAGATGAAGCTTGCTTGGATTGTGCATAAATCTAGACATAACTCCAATAGTGAAAGTAATATCTGGCCTTGTATGAGACAAATAGTTTAAGCCACCAGCTAGACTTCTAAAATATGTTGCATTTGCCATTTCAGCACCATCATCACGACACAACTTCTCATTAACATTCATGTGTGTGACAGCAACTTTACAATTTACCATATTAACTTTTTCCAAAAGATCGATTGCATATTTTCTTTGTGAAATAAATATCCCATCAACTCCTTGTTCCACCTTAAGACTAAGAAAATAATGCAATAGACCCAAATCAGCCATCTTAAACTTCTTAATCATGCAATCTTTAAATTCAGGAACAATACTCATTTGAACCCATATAAATCATATCATCAACGTAAAGGCATACCACCAAAAAATCATTTTTACCTTCTCTCTTTAGATAAAGAGTGGGCTAATTATTACTCTTTTCAAAACCATTCTTCTAGAAATAAGAATCTATTTTGAAGTATCAAGCCTGCGGTACTTGCTTTAAGCCATAGAGCGCCTTTTTTAACGTATAAACTTTTTCTTCTTTGCCATGAACTACAAAACCTTTAGGCTATGAGACATAAACTTCCTCTTCCAAGTCACCATTCAAAAAAGCAGATTTAACATCAAATTGGTACACTGGTCAATTTAATTGAGCAGTTAAGGCTAAAACAGTTCTCACCGTTTCAAAGTAGGCAATAGGAGAAAATGTTTCTTCAAAATCGATACCTTGCTATTGGGAATAACCCTTTACTACTAGCCTTGCCTTGTATTTTAAGATGCGCCCATCTGCATGATACTTAGTTCTGAACACCCATTTGAGCCCAATAGCATTCTTTCCTTTCGACAGGTCCACCAAATCCAAGGTCAGATTTTTCTGAATAGCTAACAACTCTTCTTCCATAGCTTTGCACCATTTGTTTTCTTTTGCAGCTTCTTCAAAGCAAATAGGATCTTAAACAAGCAAAGCAAAGGTACAAGAATCATAAATTTCCTGCACGGATCTAAATTTTGGTGGAGGAGTATCACATGACAAGCTTGAAGATGATGAATCATTGCTTGTAGAAGTAGATAGAGTGCTACTTCCAGGAGTAGAGGAACCAGAGATTGTTGGTGTTAGATCCTGTGATGGTGCAACGTTGTCTTCTAACACTTGAATTTGTTGCTGCTCATTTTCTTCACTCCAAACCCATCTTGTATCTTCATTAAATACTACGTCCCTACTGATGGTAATTTTACCACCAATAAGATTATATAGATTATATGCTTTGGATTGAGAACAATAACAAACAAGGATATATTTCTCAGATTTTCCATCAAATTTACGAGAATGAATTTTTACCAAAGCATAAGCTATATAACCAAAAACTGTAACGGTTGGCCCCGACCTCGGTCGGTGATTGACTGGCTAGGTTAGGGCTTACCCTTGAGCAGCTAGGACCCGACCACCTGACAGGTACTATCTCATCCCTCTAGGGGTTTTTTACGCCTCCCACACCTCTCGAACCTAAGACCTGAGGGTTTAAGTACAATTAGGAAGTAAGGTGTGTATAAATTGAGCTAGCCTTTTTATTGTGGGACCCTTTCGCGGGGTAGGGTGCTACCTACCGGCCTCGACCTACCCCACTCACTAGGTACTATCCACAGACCACATGATTTTACTTCGCCTCCTACACCACTCAAACCCACAACCTAGCCCTTGCAGTTAAATGGATTCTTAAAGTAAGATGTGTACCAATTGAGCTAATACACACCTTACTCTAAGAATCCATTTAACTGCAGAGGTTAGGTTGTGGGTTCGAGTGGTGTGGGAGGCGAAGCAAAATCCTTGGCCCGGGGATAGTACCTAGTGAGTGGGGTTGGTCGAGGCTGGTAGGTAGTGCCCTACCTCGCGAGAGGATCCCACAAAAACTCTTAAGTGGCTTACCATTGGCCTTCTACCTATCCAAGCCTCAAATGGTGTTTGATTACAAAAGCTCTTATTGGGGACAAATTGAGAAGGTATACCACTGTTGCAACAGCTTCTGCCCAAAAATAAATAGGAAGACCTTTGCTTGCATCATGCTTCTGGCCAGCTCCACGATCATTCAGTTTTTCCTTTCAGCTACACCATTTTGTTCTGGTGTATATGATGCTGTAAGCTATTTGCAAATTCCATTTTCCTCACAAAAAACATCAAAATCAATTGAAGCAAATTCACCTCCTCTATATGTTCGTAGTGTCTTTATTAAAAGACCACTTTTTCTTTCCACAAGTGCTTTGAACTTCTTGAACCTGTCAAAAGCTTCAAACTTGTTTTCAAGGAAGTAAACCCAACTCATGCGGCTGTAATCATCTGTAAACAACAAAAAATATTGACTATCACCAAGAGATTCAATGTTCATAGGTCCACACAAATCTGCATGCACCAACTCAAGACATTTAGAGGCTCTCCAAGCCTTTCCTACGGGAAAAAGACTTTTTACTTTGCTTTCCATAAATACAACCTTCACAAAATCCAAGACTCTCAAGTTTTGGTAATCCAAAAACCATTTCCTTTTGACTTAATAACTTCAACCCATTAATATTCAAGTGCCCATAAGGTAAATGCCAAAATCTAGTCTCACTATCACCATTAGCAACCATAGTATACTTCTCAACCATTGAAACTTCCAATGGAAACATTTTATTGTTAGACATCGGAACTTTAGTAATGATCTGCCCAGTGTTTTTATCTCTAATATTACAAAATCCAACATCAAACAAAATTGAATATCCACTAGTCATTAATTGCCCAATACTAAGCAAATTATGAGACATACTATGAACGAGCATCACATCTTGTAAAATCTTAGCATTACCTTGACTGGTTGTAATGCTAATGGTACCTTTGCCTTCAACCTGAATCTTTTTGTTGTCTCCTAGTATCACCTCTGATTTTCTGGACTCATTAAGCTCCTTAAATAATGACCTTGGTCCAGACATATGATTGGAACAGCCATTGTCCAAAAACCAAACATTGTTAGACTTATCTTTTTCACAAAAAAGGGCCATAAACAACTTACTTTGTTCATTTGTTTCTCTGTAAAACTTGCTTGATTATTCTCATCCTTCTGCTTTTGCCAATAATAAGTTTCTATGTGACCAGGTTTTTTGTAGTAATGACATTGAAAGGTTCTATTTTGCCTCTCTTCATTGGAAGCTTCTTTGCCTCGCCCTCTTCCTTGGCCTTTACTATGACCTTTTCCACGAAAACCACCTCTGCCATGATCGTGACTAGCTGATTTTTCCATCTTTTCCTTCTGAATAGACTCCCCCTTCACTTGAAATGCTTTTTCTTCACTCTTTTCATTTGACTCGAGCAACCTTTCTTCATGGGCTTGCAAATAATTTATTAGTTCATCAAATGAATAATCGGATAAATCATGGGCTTCCTCAATTGCAGCAATAATATGTTCAAACTTTGGAGTAAGACTCCTTAAAACTTTTGCAACAACAATTTCTTCAGAAATATCTTCTTCATACAACTTCATTTGATTAACAAGAGAAGAAACTCTAGATAAATAAGTTTGAACATATTCTATGCTTTTCATAGATAAAGTTTCAAAGTCATGCTGGTAAGTCTACAATTTTACGGTAATTACCTTTGAGAAACCTTGAAACTCTTTCTTCAAAATCTGCCAGCCTCCAATGACGTTGTTGCTGTTGCAATTCTTGAGAAAATTGTTTCATAGACTGCTTGTTGAGTGAAGAACAAAGCTTTGGCATCCTTCTTTTTTGTTTCTTTCAATTTCTTTGCTTCCTCTTCGTCTGAATTAGTTATATCCACAATGCCATATTCCACTAGGTCCCAAAGTTCTTGAGACATGAAAAGAGTCTTCATTTTAATACCCCAAAACTCATATTTTTCACCTGTGAAAATTGGTATGAGTGGCTGTGAAGAAGATGAAATAGTATTTGTTGCCATTTCTGCTCTTGCTCTTATACACCCTCACGTATTTTCCTCTCTGTTCTTACTTTTTCTCTTTAAACACTTAGAAAACAAAACAATGCTTTCAAAAAAAATGTTTCACTCAAATGCCCAGTGAACCAAACTAGGCTCTGATACCAAGAATGATGGAAAAATAAGCAACAAGAAAGAAAGAAACCAGAAAAAAACAGAGCAAATAAAGGATAAAGCTACGATGCATTTATTGCTCTTTTGCATAAAAAAAAAAAAAAAAACAAATGAGAAGTGCCTATATATATAGGCTTACATTGAAACAAAAAACTCGGTCAAACAGTCTACTACTGAGCTATTTATTCGTAATAATACTTGACTTGCTGAAACAAAGGAAACAAATTAACAAACCCAAAATACTCTGTCTAACCTCTCACATGTTCAACTTTTGATCACTTTTCAACATTGGAATGAGGGCACAGTAGTGGTGTTGTTTCTATTCTTTTATTTCCCAAATTTGCTAGTTAAATGGCGGCTTTGAGAGAAAGCAGTTCCAGATTAATGTTACGCTCAAACTCAGCCTAGCTCTTGTTTTACTTCGACGCTTTTCGTCAAAGATAATTCATTTCTCTCTCGCTCTAAATTGCTCTTGCAAGAAATGGGCTTATGTTGTCAGTCATGTTTCATTCTAGGCTCCATTATAGGACACTAACACTCCTTTCACAATTGCTTGATATGTATCCTTCAGTGCAGTCGATGAAGCCCAGAAGACTTCGATAGACATGAATGGAAAGGTATGATTGCATTATTCCCCTTTTGTTTTCCATTTTTGAAAGTGTTTGGTTTCAAGAATTACACTGTAATCACTTGCACTTACTATATGGATGTATAGTCTTTGTCGATAACGTTGGGCCCAGTCAGTCTTACGATGGACCAAAACTAAGAGGACCAAGCAAGGCAGAAGCAGATGGTTGAGGTTAACTCTAATATATTTCGTGAGTACGATATGATCTGAAAGATTATGGATGTATGAATATTCAATTTTAGCAAACTTTTTAATAAGTACCGGGAAAAAACTTGGGTGGGACGAATTGCATGTGCCTACCTAATCAAAGCATGTTAGGTAACATATGCTTACGCTCACACAACTTTGTGTGCTTCGAGTAGGTGAGCACCCATAGTATGCTTATCTCAACCAAGTCTTTCTTCTAATCATGCTAGGTGGCACGAGACTAACTTATGCTGGCACCCACACAATGTTGATTGCTCCGACTGGGTGGCTGGATGTACGTTTGTCTCACCTTAATTTTTCTTCTTGTACTTGTATTGCTCTTTTATTAATTCGTTCTAAAGCTATCTTTTAATGGACACAAGACAACTGCGTTTAAAAAGAAACTGCATTTTTCATATTCTGAGTTACAAGAAGCAAATTACAAAATGTAAGATAAATAGAGGTTTATATATGGACTCTACTAAAAGTCACAAAAATATGGTGAGATTAGGTTATGCTACCTTATGATATTCTCTTATATCTGACTGTGAGATTATTAAATGCTGGTTAGGAAGGTGTTGTTCATCATTAGGTAACATATAACTCTTTATAGTCTAGCCACATTTATCACGTAAGAGTGCATAAGGGGAATGAAAAGAGAGATCTATGGCATAAATATGCATGGTGGCCTTTTACTATAATCGTCACTTAACGTAATTATGGTTCCAGATTCTTATTCTCAAAACACCAGAGCGTACTGGTGACTGGTGAGCAAGGAAAGAAAAGAAGTGCGCAGATTGATAGTTGAAATGCAGCACTTTCGGCCACATCAGTAGCATGTAGCAACCAAGGACAAAAAACCAAAAAAAAAAATTCAGTGCTCTAATATTTTCACCATTCTCTTTCCTTGAACCACCAACCAATATGCCTGTAGACTTTATTTACAATTTATAAAGAAGCAACGAGATTGAATAATGTGGTTCAATTTGTCCAATAAGACGTTAATAATTGTTAATCATCGACCACAAAGTAACATAACAATAACAATAGGTAGATTATTATGAGCTAAATGTCTCCATAGGTATTCAATGTCGTAATACAGAAATCATTTAGTTGGATTGACGAGCCAAAATAGGAATTAATCCAAGAATGTGAGATCTCAGTAGTCCTTGAAAATAAGGTTTTTTAACATTTTGTTTGGCAATAGATATAAAAATAGACTGTAGAAATTTTTATTGAAGGCCTCAAATGTAGGATATTATGCTTAAATTATTGACAAATCATGCATTTTAACTAAACTATTTTGAATAGTGACATTATTTACATCACTTTAAAATGTGCACACAACTCGGTCATTTTATTATGGGCAAAATGTTGGCATAATATTAGAATAAATGATCATTCTCGACAAAATTTGTTGCATCTTGGTTTTCTCAATTTGGCACACTAATGTTATGAGTATTTTTGGGATAATAGAAAGTGGGCTGACAAAGGCCCAATCATGAGCCCAATATGTTGTTTTAATGGGAAAAAGTCCAAGGGGCTGGTCCAATAAGGCTGGTCGTTTATGTTACTATATGGCAGATTGTATTGTTTGAATTGTATACATGATGACATGTCTAATTGCATTGAGGCCTGGTCGCATGTTATGATCACTAAGGTGATCTGATCGTGGTCCAAGAACTGTTCGATAGTATTCTTTAAAGGCAATTAGAATAATCAAGAGGTCGTTCATGGTGCGACCAGATATCGTGATCTCTCTAGAATACTTATCAAATCATGAATTGACTAGTTATCTCCTAATCTGCTCATTAGGTGTAATATTTGATCACTTAGGTAATCTGTTCGCTCAAGATGCTCGTTAACTTTGACCAGTTGATCTTTTAGAAAGCCGAATCAGTTTTGTTATGGGTATTTTTGGATTCCTCAAATGGGCTGGCAAAGGCCCATCAAGATAGTGGCCCAAGCTACCAAGACCAGGTATGAAGTACTATTCATCAGCTCGCTAGATCGCTCCAGTAGTCGACGAAATCGAGCCCGTGAGAAGACTAGCGAAGACAAGGTCAGATGCACCAATTGCCTTCATAGTGACGTTGAGGTCGCGTACCGGTCATTGCGACATTGAGATCGTCAGGCCGTCACGGAGTCAAGATTGTCACGACGACGCTGCAGTCCATTTTCTACCCCAGCTCGCCCAGTTTCAGTTCAAGACAGTAGGATGGCGTGTCTTACACGATAAGCAAAGTTATTTCACCTAATGACAGCTTAATTTCGGGAAATCTCACCAGAACAGCATGGGCTATCATTCGGCCCACGTGAAGCCAGAGTTGACCTGACAAAAGTCAAAAGCATTAAATGCTCTCCAACAGCATTAATTACGACAAGATCAATCTCTTTTATCTGTTTATTCCATTTGTAGCCTCATCTCCTCTATAAATAGAGGAGGGCATTTATTGTTGAGCATCCAAAAATTGAGAGTGCTATCATTCTATCAAAATACCGAGAGAGTAAACGTTTAGAGAGAGAGACTGCCATTAATAACAGAAGCAGTGGACGTAGACACTTCTAAAAAGGCCGAACCACTTCAAACTTTGTGTGTTCTTCTTCTTTCTTCTCCTCTTTTTTGCCATTATTAGGTTCGTTTGTTGCAGGTCTCCTTATCTGTGCGGCATTGGGCTCAAGAATCTGGTTGGTTGGTTTACCACATCAACATTTTGGCGCTAGAAGGAGGGCCCAAATGCAAGTGGAGGTCTGTAATCGCCATGGCAAAGGGGAGGACAACAAGGAATTCTATGGACGAGCGAGCTGAAGAAGCCGAGCTGCGGCGCCAAGCCCAGATGACTGATATTGGTGCAGGACCTTCTCAACAAGGACGAGACGCCGTACATGACCTGGCCCGACGTCAGGAGAGGTTGGAAACTACTATGGCGCAGATTGCGGATATGTTAAGGACGTTGGTGCGAGGTCATGATCAGAACGTTCCCAGGACGACTGTGATCCCACCGCCCGGAGCGGACGTCGCAAGGGGGGTGCATATCCCGGAGGGATCCATCCATTCATCGAACAGACGGCCTGTAGCCCGGAGTCAGAGAGCTCGGAAGAATGGGGATGCAGCTCGACCTTCGGACTTGAGAATAAGGATCAGCCAGAACGGACAAAGGCGGGTCGAGGTAAGTAATGGGCATCCCTGAGTTTCAGTTCGCAGAGGTGAAGACGATTTACGACGAGGCCAGGAGGACCTGCATAGGGGAGATGAGAACTACGAGGTAGGCCAAGGACGCAGGAGATATGACCAGCGCTCTCTCACTGGAGTAAGCCAGAGGAGTGGGAGATCCCCAGTGAGGCAGCCTGAAGTTCGAGACCCGATCATTGCGCAGCTACTGGAAAGAATGCAGCAGCTCGAAGCGCGGCCTGGGGCTCAAGCGATGGGGGAGCGATGTGAAGACAGAAGTCCTTTCACAGCAGAGATAGATCGGGAGCCGCTTCCTGCCAGGTTCAGAATCCCTGACATCCCGAAGTATAATGGAGACTTAGATCCGTATGATCACCTGGATGCCTTCAACGTTCAAATGAACCTGCAGACTTCCAGTTCGCTGGTGAAGTGTCGTGTTTTCCCAGCGATGTTCGGAGATATACCACGAACTTGGCTCAAAAACCTTCCACCTCGCAGCATCATCAGCTGGGAGGAATGCCAGTAAAAGTTTCTCGATCAGTATAAGGCCCTAAAGAAACAGCTTGCTCCGGCTTGTCACCTCGCAACAATTTTTCAGCGATCAGGGGAATCGCTAAAGGAGTATATCAATCTGTTCAGAAGCGAGATCAATAGTGTGGAAAGCCCGTCTGATGAGGGGATCCTGATTACAATATCAGCGGGACTTCGAAAGGATGGTAAGCTCTACAAGAGCATCTACAAGTCGCCTGTGAAAAGCCTGGGTGAGTTTTATGAGCGAGCTAATAGGGAGATCAGATGGGAAGAATCTTTCAGCTCGAGGAAGGTTGGTCACCCAAAGAATAAGGCAAGTGGATCCCATCAGGGCAAGAAGAGGGATCAGGGCGGCAATGAAGATAGAAGAAGCCGATCTAATAATCAGGTGGCGAAACGAGCTAAGAAGGAGCCCGTAAGAAATCGTTCTCCACCTCGAAGCCGCTTCCATAGCTACAGCACCTTATCAGACAGGCAGGACAGGATTTTTCAGACCGAGAAGCATAGGGTGAACTTCGGGAGGCCAGGCCCCAGCAGTTTCCCCGGTAAGTTCAAAAATCCTCGCAAGTATTATGCCTATCATCAGGAGGTCGGGCACAATACATCTGACTGTTGGGACCTCAAAGACGCCATAGAAGACTTGATAAGAAATGGCCGTTTGAAGGAATATATGGTGCAACCCGCCCACGAGAAGCCCCAAAATCAGCGTCCTCGCCGAGATCATCAGCCTGCGCAGTAGAATCAGCAGGGGCAAGAGCAGGAGGTCGATCTGACGGTAAAAACTATCTATACCATTCACAACGGTCCCCACATCGCTGGATCCTCCAATAAGTCTCATGAGCGGTATGTACGGGAAGCAAATCATGTCCTACTCTCAGGGCGAAGTGATCAGAAAGGGCCAACAAAGAAGGCCAGAATTACTTCGGAGGACATTGTTTTTACGAAGGAGGATGCGAGCGAGGTACGATATCCCCATAATGACGCCCTTGTCATCAGGGCGAGGATTAGCAATGCAGAGGTCCTGAGGATCATGATTGACACAGGTAGCTCGGTGAACGTCATGTACAAAAAATGCTATGATCAGCTCAGGTTATGAGCCAATCAGTTGAAGCCGTCTCCAGAGCCTCTCTACGGTTTCACCGGGGACGCCGTCATCCCATTGGGACAAGTAAGACTTCCGCTTTCAATAGGGGATCCAGCTCACCAGGCAACTACATTGGCAGACTTCCTCATCGTCAACGGCCCGTCAGCATACAATGTGGTCTTGGGGAGACCTGCAATGAACGATTTGGATATGGTCGTCTCAACCAAAGCTTTGACAATCAAATTTCCAATGGCCAGCGGAGTGGGAGTAGTGTGAGGTGAACAATATGCGGCTAGGCGTTGCTATGTGATGGCCGTCAAAATAGGAGTGACATGTAAGCGAGTTGATATGGTGGCTGGGGGAAAGCCAAGTGAAGCAAGTAAAGAAGGGTTTGATCGCAATCTTGATCCTCGCGAGGTGGACGAATATGGGACATCGGGTCCAGTTGACGAGCTCGAATCTATCCAGGTCAGCAAGGAAGACCCGCGAAGATGTCTTAGTGTGGGGCGAAGTCTAACTCCGGATGTGAAAAGTCAGCTCGTCGAGTTTCTCAGGGAGAATACAGATGTCTTCGCATGGAATCACGAAGACATGGTTGGGATCAACTCGGAAGTCATGTCGCACAGGTTGAATGTTGATCCTCGCTGCAGGCCAGTCCGTCAGAAGCGGAGACCGTTGACCAATGAGCGATCTGATGCCATCAAAGAGGAAGTTGACAAGCTGCTGGCCAATAATTTGATCAGACCGGTCCAGTATTCGCTTTGGCTCGCCAACCCAGTGCTCGTGAAAAAGAAAAACGGGAAGTGGAGGACGTGCATTGATTTTACCGATCTCAACAAGGCGTGCCCAAAAGACAATTTTCCTCCTCCAAGAATTGATCAATTGGTGGATGCGACTGCTGGTCAGCAGTTGCTGAGCTTCATGGATGCATATTTAGGTTACAACCAAATCCCTATGAGCCCGCAGGATGAAGAGTATACCTCGTTTATTACAGATAGAGGCCTTTATTGTTACAAGGTGATGCCATTCGGCCTAAAAAACACAGGAGCGACCTATCAGAGGCTCGTCAATAAGATGTTTGAGAAACAGATCGGCAAGACAATGGAGGTATATGTGAATGACATGCTGGTCAAGTCAAAGCGGGCTGAATCCCATGTTAACGATCTGGCAGAAACATTTCAAATCCTGAGGAGTTATCGGATGAAGCTCAATCCGCTGAAGTGTGCATTCGGAGTGGCATCTGGGAAATTCCTGGGGTTCATGGTGAACGAAAGGGGGATCGAGGCCAATCAGGAGAAAATCCAGGCCTTAATCAACATGAGGTCACCTAGAAAGGTCAAAGAAGTTCAAAGTCTTACAGGTCAGGTCACGGCGCTAAGTAGATTTATCTCGAAGGCGACTGAAAAATGCATCCCATTCTTTGACGTGCTGAGAAAAGTGAAAGACTTCGAATGGACAGAGCAGTGCGAGTAGGCCTTCCAGCAGCTAAAGGAGTATATGGGCCGAGCTCCATTTTTGTCGAAGCCTGTAGAAGGGGAGAAACTCATCCTTTACTTGGAGGTATCTGAGAGCGCCCTTAGTGCGGCCTTGGTGCGAAAAGAAGAAAGGACGCAGCTCCCGGTGTATTATGTCAGTAAGAGGCTGTCCGACGCAGAGACAAGGTATTCCCAGATGAAGAAGCTCACTGATTGCTTGGTGACTGCGTCCAGAAAGCTCCGACCTTATTTCCAGGTCCACAAGATTGAAGTCCCGACTCGATATCCTCTGAAGCAGATTTTCCAGACCTCGGACACCTCAGGTCGCTTATTGAAGTGGGCAGTCGAGTTGGCCCAGTTTGACATCGAGTACGTCCCCAGACCGTCTATCAAAGCTCAAGCCCTGGCAGACTTTATTGCAGAATTCACCGGAGCCCCGGAAGAAAGAGCTGGACCATCGGAGAAGCCGATGTGGGAGTTATATGTCGATGGCTCATCGAGTGAGCTGAGAGCAGGGGCAGGTATACTGCTCATCAGTCCGGAGGGGCATAAGATCTTCTACTCTTTGAAGTTCGGATTCAAGGCAACCAACAACGAAGCCGAGTATGAAACACTCATGGCGGGGCTGAAGCTCGCTAGGGAGATGCGATCTGATCAGGTGAGGATATTTAGTGACTCACAGCTCGTCGTAAACCAGGTGAAAGGGGAGTATCGGACTCGGGGATCAAAGACAGCTGCATATCTTGAAAAGGTGCAAGAATTGCTCAAAGCGTTTCAAAAGTATGAGGTGAACCAAATTCCGCGAGCTCAAAATGCACATACTGATGCCCTAGCTCGCTTAGCAACTACCCAAGCAGCAGAAGACCTGAAGCCTGTACCTGTTGAGCTCTTACCAGTACCGAGCATTCAGAAAGGGGAAGCGGTGATGGCTCTCATGGTGGCCGAAGATTCGTGGATGAGGCCGCTGGCTGATTATCTGCAGAATGGGATCCTCCCCGAAGATAAGAATGAAGCTCGCCAGCTGAAGGCGCGATCTGCGCGCTACTGCATTTATGATGATATGCTGTATAAAAGGGGATTCTCGACTCCACTCTTGCGATGTATAGATGGGATGGACTGCGAGAAGGTGTTAAGCGATATGCATTCCGGGCATTGTGGAAAACACTCCAGGGGTCTCGCTCTGGCTCAGAGAGCATTAAGGCAGGGATTCTACTGGCCTACGATGAAGAAGGACGCTATCGCCCTGGTAAGAAAATGTAACAAGTGTCAAAGGTTCGCTAAAGTGCCCCGAGCTCCTCCGGCACTCCTGTAGCAGATGGTGAGTCCGTGGCCGTTTGCGATCTGGGGAATGGACCTGATTGGGCCCCTGCCGACATCCCGAGGGAATTGCAAGCACGCCGTGGTCGCAGTGGATTATTTCACGAAGTGGGCGGAAGCAAAAGAGTTAGCTGACATCTCCACGTCGAAGATTATCAAGTTTATGTGGGGTAACATCATTAGCAGGTTCGGAGTTCCGCGGCAGGTGATAACGGACAACGGGACTCAGTTCAGCAGCGAGCAGTTCGTCAATTTTTGTGATGAGCTCGGGATCACCAAAAGCTTCTCAGCAGTAGATCATCCCCAGGCCAACGGGCAGGTCGAAGCCGTGAACAAGATCATAAAGCAGATCCTGAAGATGAAGTTAGAAGCAAGGAAAGGGGCTTGGGTGGACGAGATGCCAAAGGTATTATGGGCCTATCGGACTACAGCTCGCAGCACGACTCAGGAGACGCCCTTCTCAATGGTTTACGGGTGTGAGGCTATGATTCCAGCAGAATTCGAGGTAACGACGCATCGAAGAGCCGCCTTCAACACCGAAGACAATCATCAATTGCTTGCCTGCGGTCTTGACCTCGTGGAGGAATTGTGAGATGAAGCTCAGCTGAGGTTAGCAGTTTATCAACAACGGGTTGCCAGATACTACAACAAGAAAGTCTGCGCTCGCCGCTACAACGTCGGGGACCTGGTATTGAGGCTTATTCTGCCCGCAGCTCGGAACTCAAGCGAAGGAACTCTAGGACCGAGCTGGGAAGGGCCCTACGTCGTTCAAAAAGATCTGGGGAATGGGGCCTACCACCTAAGCAACATGGACGAAACCGAAGTCCCACGGGCATGGAACGCCGAAAAGCTTCGACCATATTTCGTGTAATGTATTCAAGTCAAAATTATCTGTCTTAAATGTAATATTGTGACATTTTGCCCATATATGTGAATATATTCAAGCAGATTTGCATCACTTCTCAAGAATACTTTATCTCCATTTTCGCTTATGTTGGTCCACGACGTTCAATCAACAAAGTCCTGGACGGAGCCGTCGCGTCCTGAGAGCCCGTAACGCTCTACACGGAGCTACGTTCTCCTGTGGACTCGTCAATCAACAAAGTCCTGGACAGAGCCGTCGCGTCCCGAGAGCCCGCAACGCTCTACACGGAGCGACGTTCTCCTGTGGACTCGTCAATCAACAAAGTCCTGGACGGAGCCGTCGCGTCATGATAGCCCGTAACGCTCTACACGGAGCGACGTTCTCCTGTGGACTCGTCAATCAACAAAGTCCTGGACGGAGCCGTTGCGTCCTGAGAGCCCGCAACGCTCTACACGGAGCGACGTTCTTCTGTGGACTCGACATTCTACAAAGTCCTAGACGGAGCCGTCGCGTCCTGAGAGCTCGCAACGCTCTACACGGGGCGACGTTCTCCTATGGACTCGTCTATCAACAAAATCCTGGACGGAGCCGTCGCGTCTTGAGAGCTCGCTATGCTCTACAAGGAGCGACGGACTCCTGTGGACCCGTCAATCAACACGTCTTGGACGGAGTCGTCGCGTCCTGAGAGCTCGCTACGCTTTACACGGAGCGACGGACTCCTGTGGACTCGGATAAAAAGCGCTATATAACTACCTTGCTATCACATCAACAATCATATTTAATATCATCCAGATCGCACAAATAACAAGCGAGGTAAAAGAAAGGCATGCATTGAATTAAAATCAATCATCCAACAGTTCAAATATTACAAGTCTGAAACCTCAAAAGAGGTAAGTTCAACAAAAAATAGAGAAGTTTATACATAAGGGCTAAGCTTGCGTGCTTGGGGGGTCTTGGGCGTCCTGGGGGGTCGAGCTCGCAGCCGCTTGATCACTGGCAACCTCTGGAGGGACGTTTTCAGCAAGCACCGGCGAAATTTGCTGAGGCTGGTCTTGCTCCACTTCAGCTGATGCCCGGGCTTCTTCCGCATAGAACTCGATGTCCTTCACGGCCTCTTCTTCGAAGATAGAATAATCTATCTTAGGATGATGAAGCCAGAGGGTGTACATGATGTTCTGCTCCGTCTCCGCCCTGATCTCTTTGGCCTGAGCTTCAGCAGCGGCCAACGCCTCCTCGAGTTTAGCGATTTGCTCCGCCGCGATCTTCAGCTCCCTGTTCAGGTCGTCAACAAGGGTCTGGGCTGTCAAAAGCTGAGAACTGAGGCTCTCGTTGACCTTTTCATATCTGCTCTCCGATTCGGGCCAAAGGGTATCGGCTTGGAACCGAGCAGCCTCAGCTACAACCGATTTTCTCTCAAAGATTGCGCGATCGCTCTTCGCTACGATGAGCTCGATTTCGTGATCCGCCAGTGTCTTCTCAAGCCTCTCATTGGCAGCCTTAAACTCGTCCTCCTTTTCTTCCTTTGTCAGCTCTATCTCCAGCACCTTCGCCATCGCCATCGCGCCCTGCACAACAAAAGCGATGAGAAAAGAAGAAATCGAGAGAAGCAGGAAATGAAAATGGAAAGGAAGTTCCACCTTGACTGTTTCACGAATTGCCCAAGAGAGCAGATTCGTCCCGTGGCTGTTCGGACCATCCAGAAATTTGGCAGAGCTGCCTAAAAAGCCAGGGACTTGGTCGACCATAAGATCGAAGTAGGTCAGTCCGGGGATGTCCCCGACAGGTTTTTCTGGAGCACCCTCGCCTGAAGGTTCCTGCGACGTGGAAACGACTTGTTTCCCTTTTTCCTTTGAGGTCTTCTTGGAGGGGGGATGTTTGTCGGGGACATCGTGATCTTTCCTCTTCGTCCCCTGTTGGGCTGCGATCTGCTTGCTTTTGCCCGAGGTGGCAGCCTCTTTGCCCGTAGGAGCCCTCTGAGATACGGTCTAAGCGACCTTAGGAACTGGGGACTCAGCCGTGATCGCGGCCTGACGCCCTTCTTTGGCAGTCACTCGGGATGAATCTGGAGTAGCCGACGACGGAGCAGCCTGACCCTCGGTCTGACGAACTCTTTTCCTTGGAGGAGGAACAACCTTCAACGACGACATCTCAGATCCTTCCTGCTCGACCTCAACAGCTTCCGAACTTGAGCTCGTCTCTACGTCGACTTCGTCAAAAGTAGACTGTACAGGCCGAGTGCACCGAGATCCGATATGCTTGGAGCGGATCAATCTCTCATTGGGATCGGGAGCGAGCAAAAATCGATGAAGCAATTCGTTCGTCGGCTTCACGTCGTCCTCGTCAGATTTCTGAGCTGAAAGGATCTCGAGGTCTGCTGTCTCCCCCTGGGATAGACCAAGGACCGGTGCGCTGAGATCTGCAAAAGAGAAAAGTTAATTCGTTCAGAACAAGATCGCATGTCACCTATAAGCTGGAAAGCAGCTTGAAAAATCTCCTACCTGGCTCAACCCGGAAGTTGAAATTCAGAAGATTCAGTAAAGAAGGGCAGGACGCGTAAAACCAGTTGGTCTTATAATGTTCTACATTGGACTTGCCCTTGGCCTTACCCTTTGGCAGGACGTCCCTATAGATGGACGACATGCGAGGGGAGGTATAATAGAAACCATCCCGAGGTCGCCCTTTACTAGTAGATTTGAAGGCATACAAATGCCTTATGATTCCAGGAGAAGGAAGAGGGAGACCGTACTTCTTAAAGAAGATCGCTAAAGAAGACAGCTGGGTGTATGAGTTCGGGGTCAACTGGAATGGAGCGAGCTTCAGGTTGTTAAGAAGCTCGATCAAATAAGACGGAACCGGGAATCGCAGCCCGGCCTCCAAGTGCTGAATACTAATGGCCACGAAACCCTTGGGAGGAGTAGCTGCGTGGTCTCTGGGGGAAGGCTCCATAAGGCGACAACCCCGGGGGAGGTGATACTGCAATCCTAGACCAACGAGGTCCTTATATGACAACCGCGAAGGGTAGTGTTTGAACATCTCCTGACCTCGCCTGATCTTTGCGGGGTCAAGATCCTCGGCCCATGAAGGCTAGTTTCCTTCAGAGCTCGTCCGAGCTGAGAGCCCCTCAGTGGTCTCCCCGCTTTGAAAGGACGCTTGGGAAACTTCCCTCACTTGATCCTCCGAGCTAGAGGAATCATCCTCTCCTATGGTATGCTGTGGACGAGTGCGACCTGAAGACATCTACAAACAAAAAGGAGCAATTAGGTCGCTATATGCAGACCGTTCTTATCGAAACTAAAGCTCCAAGTTTGTCACCTAGCTACGTCCTAAAAATGACAGGTCGCAAACGCCACGCAAGATTGCTAGCGACCTCAAGAACGTTTTCTATTCCCTATGCGCGACCTCAAAGTCGCTGATATGCACAAACAACAAATCTAACAGACTACAACGGCCTAACGGATCAAACTAAGGAAATGCGAAAAGACGCGGACATTCAGACGCAAGCAAAAGAGAAAAACTGGAAACTCAAACGGCATGCAAACAAATCATCACCAGAAGAAAAAGCAACAAAATGCTGAAAAAATGAAGAAATGGCAAAGATAATGAACTCACCGGTAATCGAAGACGGAAAAGTCGCCTGAGTAATGGACGCCGGAGAGTCGAAGACTGGAGCTTGATGGCGGACGGAAGAAAAAAGAAAACGAAGATGAAGGTTGAAGCGTGAAAATGACAAATAGAAAGAGAAAGGACAGACTGCTCCCCTTCATATACCCGGTCCCGAGGTTGCGTCCCCCACCGTTGGATCTAGTGGCTTACCAACCGCCTCAAATCCAACGGTGCAGCGCGATCTCAGGTACGTGACCCGAAAAAATGCCATCAGACGAAGAGACCTGCATTAAATGCCCGTTACAGAAGCTGAACCGCTTCAGGGGTTGTTGCCACGTGTCCAAGAAAAAAGAGGAAAAATGCGTTCGCTCATTGAAATTTGAAGTCTTCGGTTCGCTGAGTAAGTCGTCAGTTCGGTTGAGTCTTCAGTTCGCTGAGTAAAACCGAAGTTCGCCGCAAATCTTTTAGTTTGCTTTAAAGCCTTCAAGCCGCTGGAGAGTCTCTCAGTTCTCAGAACGTTGTGTGAAGATTTAAGTTCGCTGTAAAAATTATAGCTCTGTTAAGTCCTCAGGCCGCTGTAAACGACCTAAGAACTGGGGGGTTGATGTTATGGGTATTTTTGGATTCCTCAAATGGGCTGGCAAAGGCCCATCAAGATAGTGGCCCAAGCTACTAAGACCAGGTATGAAGCACTATTCATCAGCTCGCTAGATCACTCTAGTAGTCGACGAAATCGAACCCGTGAGAAGACTAGCGAAGACAAGGTCAAATGCACCAATTGCCTTCATAGCGACGTTGAGGTCGTGTACCGGTCATTGCGACGTTGAGATCGTCAGGCCGTCACGGAGTCAAGATCGTCACGACGACGCTTCAGTCCGTTTTCTACCCCAGCTCGCCCAGTTTTAGTCCAAGACAGTAGGATGGCGTGTCTTACACGATAAGCAAGGTTATTTCACCTAATGACAGCTTAATTTCGGGAAATCTCACCAGAACAGCATGGGCTATCATTCGGCCCACGTGAAGCCAGAGTTAACCTGGCAAAAGTCAGAAGCATTAAATGCTCTCCAGCAGCATTAATTACGACATGATCAATCTCTTTTGTCTGTTTATTCCATTTGTAGCCTCATCTCCTCTATAAATAAAGGAGGACATTTATTGTTGAGCATCCAAAAATTGAGAGTGCTATCATTCTATCAAAATACCAAGAGAGTAAACGTTTAGAGAGAGAGACTACCATTAATAACAGAATCAGTGGACGTAGGCACTTCTAAAAAGGCCGAACCACTTCAAAGTTTGTGTGTTCTTCTTCTTTCTTCTCCTCTTTTTTGCCGTTATTGGGTTCGTTTGTTGCAGGTCTCCTTATCTGTGCGGCATTGGGCTCAAGAATCTGGTTGGCTGGTTTACCACGTCAACAAGTTTAATTCAGGAAATGAGTCAACTTGACTATTTTCATGCAAATTAAATCACGACATTCTTGACAACTATTGCAGATACGATGGAGATAATCTTAGGAGATATTATCTCAATTAATGTATATTATTTTTTGCCTTATATGTAAGATTCTTAAACCTATTCAAATTGTAACATCTCCTCTATAAATAGAGTATCAAATTCATTGTAAAAAGGGAAAGAGAGAAATACATACTATTATTCTGAGAGAATAAAGGTGACAGTCATGGACGTAGGCCATTATTTTGTCGAATCACGTAAAAATCATTGTGTCTTACTTGTTTTGGTCTTGGTCATACTTGTCTCGTCTGAGAGAATAAGGGTGATAGTCATGGACGTAGGCCATTATTTTGTCGAATCACGTAAAAGTCATTGTGTCTTACTTGTTTTGGTCTTGGTCATACTTGTCTCGTCTGTTAGTTGTTGTTTCGCAGGTATTGAGTTTGAAGAACCGGGTTGACCAAAATAAGGTATCAACATCTTTGACGCTAGAGGAAGGGCCCGAACTGTGATTCTGCAATCTTTTTTAATATTGTATTTGCTGTAGTAGTGATTCACTAATATGGCCAGGATCAATACAACCAGGATTATTACACCAGCGGTTGACCAATCAAAGGGTCACCAGGATTAAGGTCACATTGTAGGAGCTTCTAGTGCGGCTTTGCCTCATCTTCCCCCGTATTAGGCTGCCACCGGTGGGGATGCTACACCAGTTTGGCAACAGTACCAGGAAGCGCTAGAGAATACGATGGTGCAATTAGGGCTTTGACACATGCCCAGGCTCAGACAGTCCCCAGGAATGCAAATCCTCAACGCAGGCCAATTGAGGAGATGCCAGCCCGAAAAGAAGAAGCTGTTAGAGAGAGGCCACAATTAGAAGCTTCAGTTTGCTCCTCAAATTTATGTTATAGGGGAGGCGGACGTTAGGTTCATGAAGAAGTATCACTTTACCCGCCTAGTCTGAGGGCCAGGGTATGTCAGGATGGGAGCCGCCGCGTAGAGGCTGGTCGTGGTAATGAGCGAGCTTGTGGACGTAATGAGAAGCGTGTGCGCCAAGAAGAATTACACCAAGCAGAGAGCTCGCGCAGAAGAAACAGGTCGCACCAAAGGATTCTCGTTAACCAAGAGAGGTCACGCGATCGATTTTTTGGAGATAGGGAGAGCAGGAGGAGTCGTCGATCCCTTGTGCGAAGAATTAAATGGTAGAACCCAATGGTGGAAGAATTAATGTAAAGGGTCCAGCAAATGGAAGCGTGACCTAGGCTTCATAGTGGAGTTACGGGAAGAAAGAACCTCTTTTTCAAGGGAGATCGAGATGGAGCCATTACCACTGAGATTTAAGCTCCTAACTGTCCCATTCTACAATAGGGACAGTGACCCGCACGACTATCTTGATGCTTTTAATGTCTAGATAGACTTGCAGAAGTCTAATCCTTTAGTTAAGTGCCGGGTGTTTCTAGCCAAGTTAGGAAATGTGTCGAGAGCATGGCTGAGGAGTCTTTCAGCTCGTAATATCAATAGCTGGGAAGAATGCCAGAGAAAGTTTACCGATTAGTATAAGGCACTGAGGAAGCAGCTCGCGCCGACTTGCCACCTAGTGACGGTCTTTCAGAAGCGGGACGAGCCATTAAAAGACTATATTGTTAGATTCAGAAGTGAGGTAAATAACGTGGAGAATCCCTCAGATGAAAGCATCCTAACAGCAATCTCAGCGAGACTTAGAAAGGATGGAAAGCTCTACAAGCGCATTTATAAGTCTTTTGTAAAGGATCATGGCGAGTTTTACGAGCGAGCAGCAAAGGAGATCTGTTGGGAAGAAGCTTTTGGGCAAAGAAGGCCCAGCGATTAGAAGAACGAAGTGAGTAATTCTCACCAAGGAAGGAAGATGAGTCAAGGTGGGAATGAAGAGAGCAGTCACAGAAATCGCTCCAAAAATCAAGTAGCGAAGCAGGCAAGGAATGAGCCCAGAAGAAAGCCATCTCCACCGCTGAGCCGCTACCAGAATTACAGCGTCCTGACAGATAGACAGGACAGAATTTATTAAGCAAAGAAAAGACGAGAGAATTTCGGGAGGCCGAATCCCATAAACATCCCAAACAGGTTTCGAGACCCGAGGAAGTATTGTGCCTATCATAAAGAAATCAGACATTATACTTCCTAGTGCAAAGAACTCATGGACGTAATAGAAGATTTAATCAGAAGAGGTCGCTTAAGGGAGTATGTGGCACAACCAGAAAATCAACATTCCCAGCATAGGCATCAGCCAGCGTAATAACATCCTGATCTGGCTCAGCAACCTGCCCAACAAACAACCTCAGCAAATAGCCGATCAGGACTATATGCCCATGGTAAGAACCATTTTTACTATTCATGATAGGCCGCACATAGCAGGGATATCAAACAGATTGCACGAGCAATATGTGCGGGAGACCAGTCATATTCTACTGACTGAGCATAGTGAGGTGGAGGGACTCGCGAAAATAGCCAAAATGACTTCGAGTGGCATCGTGTTCAATGAAGAAGATGCTAGAGGAATACATTGGCCTCATAATGACATGCTGGTCATCGGGGCAAGGATTGGTAATGCTGAAGTGAGAAGAATCATGGTAGATACGGGCAGTTTAGTAAATGTGATGTATAGGAGTTACTTCGAACAGATGGGCTTGAAGCCCGAATAGACGACACTATCTCCTGAGCCTCTTTTCGGATTTACTGGAGATACAGTTGTACCATTGAGGCAAATCAAACTCCCTCTTTCTGTTGGAGATTCAGATCGACAAGCTATGACGTTGGCTGATTTTTTGATCATTGACTGCCCATCAACATACAATGTCATCCTCGGAAGATCAGCCATGAATGACCTAGACATGACAGTATCGACCAAAACCCTCACAGTTAAGTTCCCAATGCCAAATGGAGTAGGGTGTGTGCGAGAAGAACAGGAATTGATGAGGATATGTTATAGAGATGAAGTAAAGGTGGGGGCTAAAGGGAAGAAGGTTAACATGGTGGCTGAGGAGAAGTCGCGGACAGTTAGTATAAGGGGGGTAAGTTAGGACCTGGATCCAAGAGAGATAAAAGCAGAACGAGTAACAGGTCCTGTAAAAGAGCTCGAGGAGGTGCCAGTTAGTAAGCAGGATGTTGAGCAGTGCTTGAAAGTAGGGAAGGATTTACCTTCCGATGTTAAAGTACAACTTACTGACTTTTTAAAGGAGAATTTAGACGTCTTCATTGGAATCACGAAGACATGGTGGAGATCAGTTCGAATATTATATCACACAGATTAAATATCAATCCTCACCATTGGCCAGTTTGCCAGAAGAGGAGGCCAATGATGGAGGAACGTTATGAAGTGCTTAGAGAAGAAGTAGAAAAACTTCTGGTGAACAGATTCATAAGGGAGGCTCACTACCCATTCTGGGTAGCAAATCCTGTTTTGGTAAAGAAAAAGAATGGAAAATAGAGAACTTGTATTGACTTCACCGATCTGAACAAAGCATGTCCAAAAGACAGTTTTCCTCTACCAAGGATTAATCAGCTCGTTGATGGTACTGATGGCTATCAACTTCTCAATTTTATGGACGTCTATTCAGGGTATAACCAGATCCCGATGAACCCTGATGACGAGGAGCACACTTTATTCGTCACTGATCGTGGGCTTTATTGCTACAAAATGATGCTGTTCGGGTTGAAGAATGCTGGGGCAACCTACCAACGGTTAGTTAACATGATGTTTGAAGGTCTTATTAGCAAAACGATGGAGGTATATGTAGATGACATGCTGGTGAAGTTTAAGCAAGTATCCGAGCATGTACGTAACCTGGGAGAGATGTTCCAGATTTTGAAGGAATACCAAATGAAGTTTAATCCTTTGAAGTGTGCATTTGGAGTGGCTTCGGGCAAATTTCTAGGTTTCATGGTCAACAATAGAGGAATTGAAGCAAACCTTGAGAATATCAAAACTTTGATTGACATGAGATCACTAAAAAAGATCAAAGATGTGCAAAACTTGAACGGCCAGGTCACTATCCTCAGCAGGTTTATATCTAGGTCAACAGACAGGTACATCCCCTTCTTTGATGTATTGAAGAAGGCAAGGAACTTTCAATGGACTGAAGAGTATGAAACAGCCTTTCAACAGCTGAAGAAATATATGGGCCAAGCACAGTTGCTTTCTAAACCAGTAGAAGGGGAAAAGTTGATCGTTTATCTGGGGGTTACTCAGCATGCCCTCAGCGCAGCCTTATTTCGTGAAGAAAACAGGACGCAACTTCCTGTATATTACGTCAACAAGAGGTTGCTCGATACAGAGACCAGATATACCCCTATGGAGAAACTTTCATACTGTCTGGTGATGGCATTAAGAAAACTTCGCCCCTATTTTTAAGCTCACACAATTGAAGTACCGACCAGGTATCCATTGAAATAGGTTCTTTAGAAGCTTGACAAATCGGGTCGCTTACTCAAATAAGCGATTGAGCTCGCCCAATTTGAAATAGAATTTAAGCCCCGAACAACAATTAAGAGGCAGGTGCTAGCATATTTTTTGATTGAGTTTACAGGGCCGGTCAGTGAAGAAGCCAAATCCTCTAAATGCCCATTTTGGGAGCTTTACATGGATAGATCCTTTAATGAGCAGAAAGCAGAGGCTTGTGTGATGCTGATTAGCCTAGAGGTCATAGAATTTTATGCTCCTTAAGATTCGGGTTCATAGCCACCAACAATGAGGCCAAATATGAGGCACTGCTAGCAGGATTAAGATCAGCGAAGGAAGTACGAATTGAGCGAATAAGAGTTTATAGTGATTCTTAGCTCGTGGTGTGCAAAGTTCGAGAAGAATATTAGGTCAAGGGTTTCAAGATGACCATTTATTTACAGAAGGTCCAGGAGATATTAGCAATGTTCGAAAGATGTGAAATGTACCACGTTTCGCGATCTGAAAACTCGCATGTAGATGCCTTGGCCCATCTTGCCACAGCGAAAGATACAGATTTCATGAGGTTTGTGCTAGAAGAGTTTTTACCAGTCCCTAGTACAGAGCCATGAGATGAGATGATGGTGATAGTTGTGGCATAAGATTCCTGGATGAATCCCATTGTTGAGTACTTGTAGGATGGAAGATTGCCTGAAGACAAGCTAGAGGCTCGTCGCCTTCGAGCTCAAGCAGGTCAATACTGCATTTATGATGACAGGCTTTACAAGAAAGGGTTCTCAGCCCCATTGCTCAGATGCATTAATGGCACAGATCGCCAGACCGTTCTTAAATACATCCATATGAGACATTATAGCAATCATGCTGGGGGGCTATCTTTGGCTCAGAAGGCTTTTCGACAGGGATTCTATTGGTCAACGATGAAACAATATGCGATTGAAATGGTCAAGAGATGTGATAAGTGCCAGAGGTTCGCCAAGGTTCTATTAGTCCCACCAGCTTTCCTGCAACAGATAGTCAGTCTATGGCCTTTCGCAGTTTGGGGTATGGATCTGATCGGCTCGCTCCTAACAGCTCAAGGAAGATGCAAGCATGCAATTGTGGCTGTGCATTATTTTACAAAGTGGACAGAAGCTAAAGAGCTTGCTAAGATCTCCACCACAAAAATTAAGACGTTTGTTTAGGAGTATATCATTTGCAGGTTTAGAGTTCCTCAGCAGATCGTTACAGATAATGGAACCCAGTTCAGCAGTGAGCAGTTTCAGAAGTTTTGCAAAGACCTTGGAATCAGGAAGAGCTTTTCGACTATGGACCACCCTTAAGCAAATGAGCAGGTTGAAGTAGTCAACAAGATTATCAAGCAAAACTTGAAGACCAAGCTGGAAGCAAGGAAAGAAGCTTGGGTTGATGAGTTGTAGAAAGTATTATGGGCTTACAGAACAACTGCTCGTAACACTACTGGGGAAACTTTTTTCTCGATGGTATATGGATCAGAAGCAATAATTCCAGCAGAATTTGAGGTCGCTAGCCAATGCAGAGCAACGTTTAGACAGGAGGATAATGACCAGCTACTCGCTTTTAATTTGGATATGCTCGAGGAAGCAAGAGAGAAAGCTCGAATGAGAGTTGCCGTTTACCAGCAAAGGGTCGCTAGATTCTATAATGGAAAAGTACGAGTTCGAAGCTTCAAGCCTGGTGACCTAGTCTTGCGTCTTATATAACTTATTGCTCGGAAAGCCAGTGATGGAACTCTTGGTCCAAACTGAAAAGGCCCTTATGTTGTAAAGGGTAGTCTGAAAAACGGAGCTTATCACCTGGCCAACTTGAATGAGGTTAAAGTCCCATGAGCGTGGAATGTCGAGAATCTTCGACCATATTATGTTTTATTTATTTAGTTTATCTGACCTGTATGAATGCAGCTATTTTATCAATAAAGATTCTCTTAGCAAAGCAATTCTGGTCGCGTTTATCCTTACTCGGCAACTCGTTTGTTTTCTATTTTTACTCATGCTTTGGAAGGTTTGATTGCTACCTGTGAGAGAGTAGACTTTAGAAAGTACAATCAATATCTATAAGCAAATGTCCTGGAAGGTCCTGGAGTAGCCTGTGAGCGATCAAGCTCTGGAAGGAATGCTTATGGCCTTGGACTTATAAAAAATGTCCTAGAGGGTCCCAGCATAGCTTGTGAGCGACCAAGCTTTGGAAGGAATGCTTATGGCCTGTGGAGTTATAAAAAATGTCCTGGAAGGCCCTAGTATAGCATGTGAGCAAGTAAGCTCTAGAAGGAATACTTATGGCCTATGGACTTATAACAATCCTGGACGATTTATGTTGCTTATAAGTGAGCGAGCAAGCTCTGGAAGGAACACCTGATCTGTAGATTTTCATGCTCTGGAAGGTATCAGTACTACTTGTGAGCAAGCAAAGCTCTGGAAGGTATGCTTATTGCATATGAACTTTTACAGACCTTGGAAGGTCCAAATGATCTCATTATCATATAACCTGTGGGCGTCCATGTGGAAATTGCAACTTAATTGTACTTGTTTTATGCAAGCAATCGGTTCAGACATTTTATTATAATTAGATTTATTAACGATCAAAGTTGCTAATCATTCAATATCAGCAAAGAACAAGGAAGTGAAAGCAGATAAAAGAAGCAAATTGCATCTATTACATGAACTGAATAATTTATATTAAAAATCGAGTTAAAAGAATTAAAAATTTCTTAAGTATTACTGGGAGGAATGTTTTGATCGCCTGTGGCCTCTGCTGAAGCTTTACCTTCATCATCAAGAAAAATTGGCTGTTAGGAGCTTGAAGAAAGTTCTGGATAAGCTAGAAGAGCGCTATCAGAAGAGGGAATTGATATTATTACATCTGAAGGAACCGGATCTTGAGAAGTTTCGCCTTGCGACGCTGCAGGAATAGGGCCTTCGGACTGATTTGGGGGCACTTCTGAAGTAAAAGGGTCTAAGCCTAATTGGGGAGCCGGAAGACTAGCTTCTGAGCCTTTTCTGTAGCTTGGCGAGCAGCCCTTGCTGCATACATTTTTACTTCTTCTACAACTTCCTGCCCGAAGAATGAGATGTCCATATCTGGTCGCTTCCGCCATAAGTTGTATAAGAACAGGCTGCCCATTCTTTCTTCTGCCTCTCTTACTAAAGCCTTAGTACGTGCCTCAGCCTGATCGATAGCCATTTGTGCTTTAACAAGTTTTTCTTTCATCGTAATAGCCTCATGATGCACCAGCTCATTCTTCTTCTCAACAGTGTCAGCTTGTTGCTGGTGAGAGTCCATTTCCTCTTTCAGCTTCTTGTTTTCTGCTTTCAATCTCTTCTCTAAGCGTTGGGCCGTATCTAGTTTCCTCTTCAGATCATTGCCCTTTTCCTTCAGCGAGGCGATAGTGCTCTCTTGGTGTTTCACAGATTCTCTCAACTCCATTCTCTACCTCAGAGATTTTTCATGTTTTTGATCTAGGTCGTGGAAGGCCTTCTAAGACTTTTCAACCTCCAGCTTAAAAAAGTCCACTTCACCTTGGACTTTGTTCTTCTTATCCTTCAGGGATTTTACGACCCATTCCATGGAAGCTTTCTCCTCAAGCTAATTGAAAATTTCTCTGAGAAGCTTCATGTAGGCCATGGATGCCTAAAACGGGATGTTAGCAAAGCGATAAAGGATAAAAAAAGCAATGAAAGTAATAGTAACGAGAAAGAAGCTTACGAGTAGGTCGTGATAACCTAAGTAGTTAATCAGCTTCTCGCCCTTCATATCTTTACTATAAAGGGCAGGTTTTTTCGCACCAAGGTAGTGGGGCGCGCGATTTAGGAGATCATTGTAATATACCCCCGCGTTGAAGTCCTGGATCTGTTCTTCGATAACGGGCTCTTTCCCAAACGTCTTTTGGCGCTTTTGGGGGGGGGGGGGTGTGTTCTGCAACCCCTTTGCCTTTGTCAATGCTCTGGGGACATGAAGCAGGTGAGCTACTTGTAGCAGGAATTGATCGTGCAGGGGGCTCCTTCTGAACATCTTTGCTCGAGGATTTTTTCCCTATTGATTTGTATTTCATATTGCGAGCAGAGGGTGCGGCATAATCGTTTTGAGTAGACGACCCTGTGGTAGTTTTTATAGTTGTTTGGGAATCAAGGGCGCTCGCACCTGATCGGTTTTCTTCGAAGGAGGAGGAGGTGGAAAATTAGCAACTTCTACTACTTGGACATCTTCTCCAGGAAGGGATTCCTCGAATTGAAATCGCATAATTGTTGAAGATTGGCCTTTTTAAGCTTGGTACTTCCTTCCCAAAGGCCTCAAAAGCAGAAGAAATTTATTTATTCTTGTGAGCCCCTAGGTTAAAGCGCTTGTTGAGCAATTTTTAATGAGCCGGAGGAGCGAGGTCGTATTTCTTAAGGAAGTCCTCGGTCGGCGACTAGTCATCTAGAAGGCCTTTAACCTCCGAGAACTTCTGCACCAAAGCTAACTCCTCGCTTGTCAGCGCGATCTCACTCTTGGCAATGTCTGCAAGGAAGCAAATATTAATAACGAGCAGTATATATGCATAGCAGTGATGTAAAGACATACTTACCAAGGGAAGAGCAAAATGAAAAGTTTTTAAGGTTGGCCAAAGAGAGACAGGACACGTAAAACTAACGCATCTTGAAGTCATCCACGTTGGATTTACCGACCCCCTTTAGAAGGTTCACTTTATAGGGAGAGTTAAGGGTCGATGTATAGTAGAACCTGTCCTGTTTCTCTACTTTAGGGCCCATGGTGCTTTTAAAAAGGAAAAGATGTTGAATCATTGCAAGGGTTGGTAGAGGAAGATTGTTTTTGATAAATATTGCAGTTAGGGCAGTTAAGTGGCCATAGGAGTTTGGAGTGAGCTGGAATGGAGCGAGCTTGAGGTCGTTTAAAAGGTCGACCAGGTAATGATGAACTGGAAATCTAAAACCAATTTCTATGTGTTGGCGGCTAATAGAAATGAATCCCCTAAAAGGATAGATTGCATGATCTTGGGTTCTCGGCACCATTGCCCGACACCTAGAAGGTAAGGAAAAATCCTCAGCAATGGATTCAAGCTCGTTGAGGCTAACAGAAGACTCATGTTTATGGAAAATAGGGCGAGCAGGAGGGTTATGGTGCCCTGAGGGTTCTAATACGGCCTCATCGCTCTGAGAAGTCGCGTTATCAGTATTTCTAACTTGATCAAGTTCCTCCTCAGAATCCACGTCAGCAGCCCTCACTTTATGATCACGACGATTATGACCAATGTTAGGACCAAGTCCTTCTTGCTTAAGAATATATAAATATCGATAAATACGTTAAATGTGAATGTATTTTTAAAATATTCCATCGTTGTGAGAAATTTTTCTTATGTGATGAAAGTGAACAATTATAAGTTTAATTGAATGTTTATGAGGTTAATTTGATGAATTGATAAGTGTGGAATATTTTAGAAATATTATTGAGAGGAATAATAGTTAATTTTATCGATATTAAAATTGTTATGGAAATTGATGGATTGGATGTATTTATGTTTATGGAATAAAGTTTTTATGAAAAATGTAAGTGATGAGGATTAAAAGAGGTCATTAGGAAGTGTTACTTATAGATTAAAAATGAGTATGGACATGAGTGAAAATGGATAAGTGAAGTTCATAAAAATAGTAATAAAAGAGCGGTTTAAGTGCAATATTTAGATTGAAGTTTCAGCTGTCATAATTGAAGACAATTGAGGGGTATTTGGGCAATATGTTAAACAATATTAGTGTGATTCTTCCAGATCAGATCGGGACTACCAGACACTCACTCCAGCAGACCGAAAACTCCAGACAGCAAACTGAAATCTCTCACTCGACGATCTCTCTCTCTGCCACCAAGTGTAGCATCAAGACCGATCAACTAAGGGGTTTCTTCACGGTCAGATGAAGGCTTGAAGAAGTAAGATGAACCTTTGATTTCAGCCCAGAAAATCAGATCTGGAAGTGAGGAGGAAGAACCAGAAAACGGGAAGAAGTTGAAGTCGCGCGCGGGTGTTGACGAGCTCGGCAGGCCGTGTGAAGGAGGACAGATTCGGGTCAGTTGAAGCAAGCAATGGATGAGCTGAAAGGAGCTGGATGAAGCCAGCAGATGGAGGAAGAATGCAGGGGTAGGTGTGAGGAAGATGATGAACAGTAGGTAAGAGAAATAACTTGAGTTTGTGTGATGTTTTTCTTGAGCTGTGCTGTCCATTTCGTGTTATTGTTGGTTTTTTTGTTGTAGCTCAAGTTAGATTCGAAAAATGGAAGGATTTGGGACTGCCATGAGTCTCTGAATAGCTGCTGATCTTAAACACCAGTAAGTTAGCTTGGGTGTTATTGATTTTGCCTCATGAAAAACTGAAATGGAATAGGTGATGATGTAGAGTTTTTGTGCTGTATGTGTGTCGTGAATGAGATGAAAAAAATATGGGTATGTGTTGTGTTCTGCCGAGCAGTAGGTATTTATGTGTGTATGGGCTGTATTTTGTTTAGTTAAATGAGAATTAATTGATTTCTAAGTATATAAATGCATGATAGAATGTGATTACGCGTTGAAACCGAAAGAAAATCGCGTGTTGTGTTATTTTGTGATTTGCGACTAGGATGAAGGGCAGCTGGTTATAAGTTGAATTTGGGTTAATTTAAGTTGATTTTAAGGCCTTAAGCATGTACTTGAATGTGTAATTGAGTGTGATTAAATCATAGATAACAAATTGCATTGCATGGAATGAGTGTAACGCTCAAAGGTAGTCGTATGAACAAATGGCGTACAAGCTGTCCTCTTTTTATTTTCTTTCAATTTGGTGGTTCCAATTGTGTGTTTAAATGTACTAGGACATGAAAATATCGCCGAAATGAATGGTATTAAGATAAGGGCATGTAACGGAAAGAATATGGGTTAATTAGTTTGAGAGATTGTTAAGGAAAATTATATTGTCATTAGAGTTGTGATTGAAGAGAATTTTAAATAACTTGGTGATTAAATTTTAGGTGAATTGGAAACTCTTCGAACGGAAACGGAGACGTGCAGGAAGTGAAGGAGGTTCTTTGAATCGAAAGTTAACGGACGGAAATAAGTTGTGAGTGTAAAACTATATATATATATATGTTTTGTTTAAATATATATGTTATGTTTAACTATATATGTTTTGAGTATATGTTTGCATATGCATATTTTATATATGTTTATGTTTTGAATATAATCGTTTTGATTATAGAAATGTTTTAAGTTTCGATATGAGGTTTAAGGAAAAAGAATCAAGTGTTAAGGTTTTGATTTTAAGAAAAATCTTGACAAATCAAATGTTTATGGAAAGTATAAAAGAAATGGTTTTGGTTTTTAAATGAAATGTGGTTTATAAAAGGATTTTTAGCCGATGGTTACCCTAAACCCTATCATGACTGGAATGACTGAAATGACTGGATAATCGGCCGAGATACTTTAGATGTGTAAAGGTATGGGTAAAGAAATAGGTTACTAACTAAGGGAAGGGATAGAATATAGGATTGCCTTTACACATTATAAAGTATTCTTATGACTGTTACCCTACGCAAGGCGTGATTTATCCGCAGTGTAGTGGTTTTATGACTGGAAATGGATTGTCCCACCACCGTCACTTTTAGGTCGGTTGGTGAATTATTCCCTGGGTTCCATTGGTAGTGACGGAAATGTTAAAGATTGTTTCAAATGTATGTTATGATTGATATAATTGATAAATGAAATGTTTTATTTATTTATGTAAATATTATGATTTACTGAAAGATATTGAAAGGTATTTTGTTATTAAACTGCACACTCACTGAGCTATTTTTAGCTCACTCTTTCAAAATGTTTTAATAAAATTTTCAGGAACTGAGACTAGGGAGCAGTCTGAGCATCCTCCAGGGCAGTCGTAGGCGGCCTACTTGTAGACGACGACGACTTGAAAATATGTATATAATTTTTGGGCTATAAATATGTCATATTATGGTTTTGATACTTGCATCATTATTTTTGTATTGTATATACGTATATGCATAATTAAACTCTGAACTACGAGGGCTTTGATCCTCTGTAGATAATTGAGGTACGTAGGCGTTTGGGAGTGCCCAAACTCAAGCCCAAAATATTTCAGAAAATATTTTGAATTGTGCATAATGCATATATTTTGTTTTATGGATGAAAATGATTTTACTGAAAGTTTTTAAATATTCTTGTGATTAAATTGTGATGGACTTGAGGTCCTGAAAATGGTAGTGGAGAAAATGAATAATATTTAGAAGTGTTTATGATCTTATTTGCAGGTTTTGTAAAATTGGGATGTCCAAAAAACAGAGGAAATTCTATCCGTTTTTCTGCAAAATTTTAATGAAATAAATGGTTTGTTGGGTTTCAAAAAAAAAAAAAAAAAAAATTTCCCACCACATTTTCTATTAGTTGACGAAAAGAATAAATATTTTAATCGGGTTCGCTCCACGGATTCTTAAGTTAATTGTTTAAAGGAAAAGTTTTTGGAGTCCGTTGGAGTGCCGGGAGGGCTTCCCACGGATTCAAGAGGTTAAATCCGGGTTGGGTCCCTTCAACATGGTATCAGAGCAAATGGTTTTGAATAGTAATAAAAATGATTTTGAAATGTCTCCACTTCCTGAAATGATTTAATGTGTCTTTTCAAAATTGCATGACGCATTCATATAGTTTGAAATGGTATATGTTTTACATGATAATGAATAAGTGTTATTTAACAGAAATGCGTCGTCGAGGCCGACCTCCCACTAGGAGAGCTCCTGCTTAAGAGCCTGTACCAGAGGTGGAACGCATAGAAGAGTCCTCACATGTTCCTCCACCTTCAGTTCCTTCTGAGCCATCCCAGGCAGGGCCTCCAGCGCCTCCAGAGATGGCGGGAGGAAATATACCCGTAGAGCAAATGGCACAGATTTTAGCAGCCGCCCTTCGGCAACCCCATGAACCAGGAGTATCTATTGAAAGAGCACGAAAATTGGGGGCAAGGAATTTTGATGGTACCGGGGATCCAGAAAAAGCCCTATCATGGTTAGAGGGAAACGAACGTGTCTTCCAGGTGATGGATTGTACAGAGGAACAAATGGTGACTTTTTCGGCCTTCTTACTCAGAGATAGAGCAATAGATTGGTGGAAAGCAGTGCAGAGGAGATTTCCTGAGGGAGTGTCATGGAACCAATTCAAGGAAGAATTCAATAATAAATTCTTTTCAGCCAGTTACAAAGATGCAAAGATTGAAGAATTTTTCAGGTTAAGGCAAGGAACATTCTCAGTGACGGATTACGAGCGAAAGTTTTCAGAGTTGGTCAGACATGTTCCCTTGTTTTCAGAGGATGAGGTACAGAAAAGTAAAAGATTTGCTGTGGGTTTAAATCCTGAAATCAGAAGTATTGTAGCATCGACTGCGCATACTCAATATGGTCCATTGGTTGAAGCCGTAGTCCGGGTAGAGAGAAGTTTGGGATTGAAGTCTCAAGCTAGTACCTTCACTCAAGGACAGAAACGAAATGGGTCAACTTGGGTTCAAGGAGGCTCCAGTAAACAGATAAAGAGAAGAGGTAAAACACAGTGGACAGGTGGCAATAGGCCTAGTCAGGGGGCGCAATCAAGTTAGAGCTCTGCAAAATCATCGACTGGCAGCACACAAGGTTCGAGACCAGAATGTACACAGTGTGGAAAGAGGCACTTCGGAGACTGCAGATTTGGTACAGACATTTGTTTTAAATGTGGGCAGTCTGGTCATTTTGCTAAAGAGTGTACACAATTAGTATCGAGCAGTGGATCAGGTGCTGGACCAGTAGGACATAGGCCTTTTAATGTTGGTCGAGGTCAGGATCAGAGAGGTACACCGACTAGAGGCCCCACCCCCCCCAGCAGACCCAGTGCATCTGCAGGTAGAGGTTAGTCATCCAGAGGATAGATTGGTAGACCTCCGACTCAGGCCATAGTATTTACAATTACTCAGCAGGAGGCAGATACCGCTCCAGAGGTTGTGACAGGTACAATTACAATTTTTGATCGGAATGCTTATGTGTTGATTGATTCAGGTGCTACTCATTCCTTTATCTCCAAGAATTTTGCTATAAATATAAATGCAGAATCTCAGCCCTTAGGTTGTAGTATGGCAGTATCTTTTCCTACAGGGGATTCAGTGATTGTAGATAGAGTTTATCTGGGTAGTACAGTTATTATTGAGGGTAGAGAGTTCTTGGCAGATTTGATTGTATTGGACATCCAGGACTTCGATGTGATATTGGGGATGGACTGGTTGTTGAGACATCATGCAACTGTAGACTGCTTTCGAAAAGAAGTCAGTTTTGGTAAAGTAGGGGAGTCAGATGTGATCTTCCGTGGGGTACGGAAAATGCTTCCCACCAGTATGATGTCAGTTATTACAGCTAGAAAAAATGCTTCGAAAGTTATGCCAGGGGTATCTCGTCTATGCAATTGAGGCGAGAGGCTCTGAAATGAG
The DNA here is from genome assembly GCA_022984855.1 of Dimocarpus longan. Classification (NCBI taxonomy): domain Eukaryota; kingdom Viridiplantae; phylum Streptophyta; class Magnoliopsida; order Sapindales; family Sapindaceae; genus Dimocarpus; species Dimocarpus longan. The sequence continues at coordinate 2,914,100 of CM041022.1, read as the reverse complement.
ATTGGAAGATATTCCGGTGGTTCAAGAATTTCCATATGTGTTTCCAGAAGATCTTCCGTGATTACCTCCAGACAGAGAAATTGACTTTCGAATAGAGTTAGCCCCAGGGACTGAACCAATTTCTAAAGCACCTTATCGAATGGCTCCTTCAGAGTTGAAAGAGTTAAAAGCACAAATGGAAGAGTTAGTAAATAAGGGCTTTGTCAGGTCGAGTACTTCCCCATGGGGAGCACCGGTTTTGTTTGTGAAAAAGAAAGATGGAAGCATGCGGTTATGTATTGATTACAGAGAATTGAACAAGGTAACGATACGTAATCAATATCCACTTCCGAGGATTGATGATCTCTTTGACCAACTGCAAGGAGCTAGGGTATTCTCTAAGATCGATCTGAGGTCAGGTTATCATCAGTTGAAAATTCATTTAGATGATGTTCCGAAGACTGCCTTTAGGACACGGTATGGACATTATGAGTTCTTAGTCATGCCCTTTGGACTCACTAATGCCCCAGCCGCTTTCATGGATCTTATGAATAGGGTTTTCAGACCTTATTTAGATCAATTTGTAATTGTGTTCATCGATGATATACTGATCTATTCTGGCAGTAAGGAAGATCATGCAGAACACTTGAGGATAGTTTTACAGACATTAAGAGAACATCAGTTGTACGCCAAACTCAATAAATGTCAGTTTTGGCTGGACAGTGTCGCTTTTCTGGGACACGTGGTTTCTGCAGAAGGGGTCTCCGTGGATCCACAGAAAGTAGAGGCTATAGTGAATTGGAGACTACTTACTAATGTGACTGAAATAAGGAGTTTTCTGGGTTTGGCAGGGTACCATTGGAAATTTGTTGAGGGGTTTTCAAAAATAGCCACTCCATTAACTAAGTTGACACGGAAAGAGGAAAAGTTTGTATGGTCAGACGCGTGCCAGCAGAGTTTCGATGAATTGAAAAGGAGATTGACTTCAGCTCCTATGCTTACACTTCTATCAGGAAAGGACGGATTCTCAGTATATTGTGATGCTTCTAGGCAGGGTTTAGGTTGTGTCTTGATGCAAGATGAAAAGGTGATAGCATATGCTTCCAGGCAATTGAAAAAGCATGAACAAAACTATCCTACACATGACTTAGAATTGGCAGCTGTAGTTTTTGCCTTACGGATATGGAGACATTATCTGTATGGAGTGCCCTGCAGAATTTTCACGGATCACAAGAGTCTGCAGTACCTATTTACACAGAAGGAATTGAATATGAGGCAACGAAGATGGATTGAGCTCATTAAGGATTATGAATGTACCATTGAGTATCATCCAGGGAAAGCTAATGTAATAGCAGATGCTCTCAGTCGGAAGCCTACGAGTTCAGTAGCTCATCTTAAGACTACGTATCTCCCTCTTTTAGTAGAATTAAGGTCTTTAGGTGTGAGACTAGAGCAGACAGAAACAGGAGCATTGCTAGCTGCATTTCATGTTCGTCCTATTTTGATAGACTGAATTAGAGAGTTACAGACTCAGGATCCATGGTTAGTAAAACTGAAAGGAGAAGTGGAGTCTGGAAAGAGAACAGATTATTCAGTTAAGGATGATGGTACAGTGGTATTGGGATAGAGATTGTGTGTACCGAATGTTACTGAATTGAAAAAAGAAATTATGGAAGAAGCTCATTCTTCTGCTTATGCAATGCATCCGGGTAGCACTAAAATGTATCGTACCTTGAAAGAACATTATTGGTGGAAGGGTATGAAGAAAGAAATAGCAGATTTTGTTTCCAAATGCCTTACATGTCAGCAAGTAAAGATTGAACACCAGAAGCCTGCAGGACTTTTGCAACCTCTTTTGATACCTGAATGGAAATGGGAGAGGATTACAATGGATTTTGTGGTAGGACTTCCGCGTAGCCAGAGTGGCCATGACGCGATATGGGTAATTGTTGATAGATTGACGAAATCAGCCCATTTCTTACCCATTAAGAATACATATTCTATGGATAAGTTGGCTCAGGTATATGTGAATGAGATCATACGGCTTCATGGTACGCCAGTATCAATTGTGTCAGACAGGGATCCAAGGTTTACTTCTCGTTTTTGGCCCAGTTTACAGCGAGCTTTAAGCACCAAGTTAAATTTTAGTACAGCTTTCCATCCGCAGACAGATGGTCAATCTGAACGGACTATTCAGACGCTAGAGGACATGCTTAGAGCCTGTGTTATGGATTTTAAAGGTAGCTGGGATACTCACCTACCTTTAGTGGAGTTCGCATACAATAATAGCTATCAGTCCAGCATTGGAATGGCTCCATATGAGGCTTTGTACGGACGAAAATGTAGAACTCCAATTTGTTGGGATGAGGTAGGCGAGAGAAAATTGATTGTTCCAGAGATTGTCCAGCTTACGTCAGAAAAAGTTAAAATTTTCAGAGACAGACTGAAGATAGCAAATGATAGACAGAAAAGTTATACGGACAATCGAAGGAGGGACTTAGAGTTTCAGGTTGGAGATAAAGTATTTCTGAGGATATCACCCTGGAAGGGGGTGTTGAGGTTTGGAAAAAGAGGAAAACTGAGTCCTAGGTACATTGGACCCTATGAAATTACAGAAAGAATTGGGGAAGTGGCGTACAGATTAAAGCTACCTACTGAATCGACCAGAATTCATGATGTTTTTCACGTGTCTATGCTTCGTAAATACATTCCAGATTCATCGCATACTTTAAGGGATCAACTGATAGAATTGAAAGAGAACTTGACTTACGAGGAGAGACCGGTTCAGATCTTAGACAGGAAAGAACAAGTTCTCCGCAATAAAAGAATTCCCTTAATTAAGGTGTTATGGATGAATCACGGAGTTGAGGAAGCTACATGGGAGCACGAGGATCAAATGCAGACTCAGTATCCGCATTTGTTTACTTAAGGTATGCATATTTAAATTTCGAGGACGAAATTTATTTTAAGGAGGGGAGAAATTGTTAGGACCAAGTCCTTCTTGCTTAAGAATATATAAATATCGATAAATACGTTAAATGTGAATGTATTTTTAAAATATTCCACCGTTGTGAGAATTTTTTCTTATGTGATGAAAGTGAACAATTATAAGTTTAATTGAATGTTTATGAGGTTAATTTGATGAATTGATAAGTGTGGAATATTTTAGAAATATTATTGAGAGGAATAATAGTTAATTTTATCGATATTAAAATTATTATGGAAATTGATGGATTGGACGTATTTATGTTTATGGAATAAAGTTTTTATGAAAAATGTAAGTGATGAGGATTAAAAGAGGTCATTAGGAAGTGTTATTTATAGATTAAAAATGAGTATGGACATGAGTGAAAATGGATAAGTGAAGTTCATAAAAATAGTAATAAAACAGGGGTTTAAGTGCAACATTTAGATTGAAGTTTCAGCTGTCATAATTGAAGACAATTGAGGGGTGTTTGGGCAATATGTTAAACAATATTAGTGTGATTCTTCCAGATCAGATCCGGACTATCAGACACTCACTCCAGCAGACCGAAAACTCCAGACAGCAAACTGAAATCTCTCACTCGACGATCTCTCTCTGTGCCACCAAGTGTAGCATCAAGACCGATCAACTAAGGGGTTTCTTCACGGTCAGATGGAGGCTTGAAGAAGTAAGATGAACCTTTGATTTCAGCCCAGAAAATCAGATCTGGAAGTGAGGAGGACGAACCAGAAAACGGGAAGAAGTTGAAGTCGCGCGCGGGTGTTGACGAGCTCGGCAGGCCGTGTGAAGGAGGACAGATTCGGGTCAGCTGAAGCAAGCAATGGATGAGCTGGATGAAGCCAGCAGATGGAGGAAGAATGCAGGGGTAGGCATGAGGAAGATGATGAACAGTAGGTAAGAGAAATAACTTGAGTTTGTGTGATGTTTTTCTTGAGCTGTGCTGTCCATTTCGTGTTATTGTTGGTTTTTTTGTTGTAGCTCAAGTTAGATTCGAAAAATGGAAGGATTTGGGACTGCCATGAGTCTCTGAATAGCTGCTGATCTTAAACACCAGTAAGTTAGCTTGGGTGTTATTGATTTTGCCTCATGAAAAACTGAAATGGAATAGGTGATGGTGTAGAGTTTTTGTGCTGTATGTGTGCCGTGAATGAGATGAAAAAAATATGGGTATGTGTTGTGTTCTGCCGAGCAGTAGGTATTTATGTGTGTATGGGCTGTATTTTGTTTAGTTAAATGAGAATTAATTGATTTCTAAGTATATAAATGCATGATAGAATGTGATTACGCGTTGAAACCGAAAGAAAATCGCGTGTTGTGTTATTTTGTGATTTGCGACTAGGATGAAGGGCAACTGGTTATAAGTTGAATTTGGGTTAATTTAAGTTGATTTTAAGGCCTTAAGCATGTACTTGAATGTGTAATTGAGTGTGATTAAATCATAGATAACAAATTGCATTGTATGGAATGAGTGTAACGCTCAAAGGTAGTCGTATGAACAAATGGCGTACAAGCTGTCCTCTTTTTATTTTCTTTCAATTTGGTGGTTCCAATTGTGTGTTTAAATGTACTAGGACATGAAAATATCGCGGAAATGAATGGTATTAAGATAAGGGCATGTAACGGAAAAAATATGGGTTAATTAGTTTGAGAGATTGTTAAGGAAAATTATATTGTCATTAGAGTTGTGATTGAAGAGAATTTTAAATAACTTGGTGATTAAATTTTAGGTGAATTGGAAACTCTTCGAACGGAAACGGAGACGTGCAGGAAGTGAAGGAGGTTCTTTGAATCGAAAGTTAACGGACGAAAATAAGTTGTGAGTGTAAAACTATATATATATATATATATATATGTTTTGTTTAAATATATATGTTATGTTTAACTATATATGTTTTGAGTATATGTTTGCATATGCATATTTTATATATGTTTATGTTTTGAATATAATCGTTTTGATTATAGAAATGTTTTAAGTTTCGATATGAGGTTTAAGGAAAAAGAATCAAGTGTTAAGGTTTTGATTTTAAGAAAAATCTTGACAAATCAAATGTTTATGGAAAGTATAAAAGAAATGGTTTTGGTTTTTAAATGAAATGTGGTTTATAAAAGGATTTTTAGCCGATGGTTACCCTAAACCCTATCATGACTGGAATGACTGGATAATCGACCGAGATACTTTAGATGTGTAAAGGTATGGGTAAAGAAATAGGTTACTAACTAAGGGAAGGGATAGAATATAGGATTGTCTTTACACATTATAAAGTATTCTTATGACTGTTACCCTACGCAAGGTTATGATTGTTACCCTACGCAAGGCGTGATTTATCCGCAGCGTAGTGGTTTTATGACTGGAAATGGATTGTCCCGCCACCGTCACTTTTAGGTCGGTTGGTGAATTATTCCCTGGGTTCTATTGGTAGTGACGGAAATGTTAAAGATTGTTTCAAATGTATGTTATGATTGATATAATTGATAAATGAAATGTTTTATTTATTTATGTAAATATTATGATTTACTGAAAGATATTGAAAGGTATTTTGTTATTAAACTGCACACTCACTGAGCTATTTTTAGCTCACTCTTTCAAAATGTTTTAATAAAATTTTCAGGAACTGAGACTAGGGAGCAGTCTGAGCATCCTCCAGGGCAGTCGTAGGCGGCCTACTTGTAGACGACGACGACTTGAAAATATGTATATAATTTTTGGGCTATAAATATGTCATATTATGGTTTTGATACTTGCATCATTATTTTTGTATTGTATATACGTATATGCATAATTAAACTCTGAACTACGAGGGCTTTGATCCTCTGTAGATAATTGAGGTACGTAGGCGTTTGGGAGTGCCCAAACTCAAGCCCAAAATATTTCAGAAAATATTTTGAATTGTGCATAATGCATATATTTTGTTTTATGGATGAAAATGATTTTACTGAAAGTTTTTAAATATTCTTGTGATTAAATTGTGATGGACTTGAGGTCCTGAAAATGGTAGTGGAGAAAATGAATAAATTTTAGAAGTGTTTATGATCTTATTTGCAGGTTTTGTAAAATTGGGATGTCCGAAAAACAGAGGAAATTCTATCCGTTTTTCTGCAAAATTTTAATGAAATAAATGGTTTGTTGGGTTTCAAAAAAAAAAAAATTTCCCACCACATTTTCTGTTAGTTAACGAAAAGAATAAATGTTTTAATCGAGTTCGCTCCACGGATTCTTAAGTTAATTGTTTAAAGGAAGTTTTTGGAGTCCTTTGGAATGCCGGGAGGGCTTCCCACGGATTCAAGAGGTTAAATCCGGGTTGGGTCCCTTCAACCAAACTTCTACAAAAGTAATAAGGAGGTTAGGTCGTGAACAGCAAACCAGAATACAGAGTTTAAGGCTGTTTCTACTTTCTTAAAGATCAAGTTGAGCGTAGAGAGGGCTACCGAGTGCAGGGAAGCCCTATTCATAAGCTTAACAGGCTGTAGAAGCCATCAGATATCAACAAATTCTCAACTCGACCAGAGTTGGGGTTTTAGATGGCTATAGACAGGAAATGGTACACATGTATGTGACTTATGCAATCAAACAAGTTCTTGTTCAAGTTCTTTAGGTTTTGTCATGCCGAGAATGTAAATAGAGTTACAGAATATCCATGCGAGCATAAAAACAGATTCATATATGTAATTCAACGATGCAAGTAAAAATCGTAACTGAAAAAGTTATGAAAATTTACTTTGAGTATGATGGACTTCGACGATAAAGAGGAAGTTAGTACAGAGTGGCGATGGTAGACGAGAGAAAGTTGAAGACAAAGAGACGTCTGTTTCTGAAATGATTGGTAAAAGCAGAAGATGAAACGACTAAGGGTTATATATAGCTATCATTTTGAAGCATTAGTCGTCAGATTAAAAACAGCTGTGTAACTGTCATTGATCCAGTGGTGTAGCGCGAAACCCGTGATTTTCTCATTATGCATAGCCAATGAGGGACGTGTATTAAATGCGCATTAATGGCGCATGACATGGGACGTGCAGTAAATTGACGTTTAGGGAAGTGTCGCGTGTCTTGGGATAAATTAGTATTTGAAAAGGTAACATTATGGGTCCCGCCAAAATTGCTTTAAGGATGAACTCGTTGCTTTTAGTTCAAGAAATGTACTGAAAGCAAGGGAGCTAGTGTTATGGGCATTTTTGGGATCCTAGAAAGTGGGCTGACAAAGGCCCAATCATGAGCCCAGTATGTTATTTTAATGGGAAAAAACCCAAGGGGCTGGTCCAATAAGGCTGGTCGTTTATGTTACTGTCTGGCAAATTGTATTGTTTGAATTGTATACCTGATAACGTGTCTGATTGCATGGAGGCCTAGTCGTATGTTATGATCACTAAGCTGATCTGATCGTGATCCAAGAACTATTCGATAGTATTCTTTAAAGGCAATCGGAACGATCAAGAGGTCGTCCATGATGCGACCAGATATCGTGATCTCTCCAGAATACTTATCAAATCATGAATTGACTAGTCATCTCCTAATCTGCTCGCTAGGTGCAATATTTGATCGCTTGGATAATCTGTTCGCTCAAAATGCTCGCTAAATTTGACCAGTTGATCTTCTACAAAGCCGAATCAGTTTAATTCAGGAAATGAGTCAACTTGCCTATTTTCATGCAAATTAAATCATGACATTCTAGACAACTGTTGTAGATACGATGGAGATAATCTTAGGAGATATTATCTCAATTAATGTATATTATTTTTTGCCTTATTTGTAAGATTATTAAACCTATTCAAATTTTAACATCTCCTCTATAAATAGAGGATCAAATTCATTGTAAAAATGGAGAGAGAGAGAAATACATATTGTTACTCTAAGAAAATAAGGGTGACAGTCGTGGACGTAGGCCATCACTTTGCCGAACCACGTAAAAATCATTGTATCCTACTTTTTTTGGTCTTGGTCATACTTGTCTCGTCTGTTAGTTGTTGTTTCGCAGGTATTGGGTTTGAAGAACCGGGTTGACTAAAATAAGATGTCAACAACTAAGTTATTGATGTCTTCCTTATACCAACAATTACAATGAACCCTCTGATCGCTCAACTAACCGACATTGGTCGAAACCAACAACTCTCAATTGAATTCCACCTAGGCTACATGAGATTCTTTCCCAATAAAGTTATAAGGTACTGATGCGTCATCCTACTCTAGACATCAAACCGTTTTTAACTTACGAGAGGGAGGTCGTTGGAATAAACTGATTAGATCATCAAGACCCTATTAAGAAGTATCATTAACAGCCTAGAATATATCAAATTTGTGTTACATTCTATATAAAAGAAAATTAAAAAGGAAAGACGAGTACAAGCTAGTAACATTGACATTTATCTTCTAAGAAAGATCAACACTCTGGTTGTGATGACAAGAAAACTGAAGAGCACTATCAAGTATGATCCCAATGCCAGAAGCAGTAGCAAGTCAAATGTTACACTAGCAACTTGTAACAACACATTTTGACTGGTTACCTTTTAATCCAGCGAAGAAGAAAGATGAAGGCACCTACATATTTTTAGCTTAGGAATTTAGCATTAAGAATGGTGAAGGAACCACGAGTGTGAAGAACTGTGAGCAATTAAAAATCATAAAAAAATACCTGATATATGTTGAGTCTAGCTCTAATCGAATCATAGAAGGTACCTCATGTTGTATCTTTTGCTTTTCCAACATCCCTTACCCATTTTTACCCACCCATATGCTAAAACAAATGAAACTACAAAACTATAGACAGCCCAAGCCAAGGGCAAACTGCCTCAAACTAATTTCTGGGGCTTGGACATTCTTTCTAAATTATGTTACCACATGCCATTTGGATCAGAGCATCTTAAGTAGCCATTATACAATAAAATAGAAGTTCTAGAAACCAAACTGAATAAACATGTTTTATTTACTCCGAAAGGATGCTAAATTCCACCAGATCGTCTATGCAAGCACAACTTCTCAAAAGAGGATGTGTACATTAATCCTAAAGTAATATATCGATCCTAAGAAGCACTATCCTCAAGAGAAAAATGGTGCCACTCGAGGTGTTCATGCCACGCTAGGTCATTATTATTTTGAAAAGAGAACCTCTGTGTACAATCGCTGGACATGCTTGCTTGACTCTTAAATGAATTGTGTTCATTTGTCTGTCTGCGATTAACTGGTCACTCGTAAAATAATTGTCAATCTTAATATTTCGCCCCTAATTGTCTGTGGTTAACTATTCGCTCAATCTTTTTTATTTTCCAAATCTGGAATTCTTTTTGCGTATTCCAAGGTGCCACAGAAGTCTATGGTGTCATCGTCAAATAGGTAATGACTGTTTTAATTTAACTTGTACAATTTGTGTTCTCATTTTTGAGCTTTAAAAAATGTGATGCTTGTTTCATATATTTGCCATATATCAATGTGTTGGTACTGGTTTTATATTGCCTTTATGGCAGAAGTTAAATATTTTGTGTTATATTATTCCTTTCATATTTACATTGAAGTTTTATATATGACAAATTAGAACAATATTTGGGGCATTGATAGAAAGTTTAAGGAGTGATGGATGTCCTTTTCTGAGCAATCATTACGTAGCTATAAAATTCATGCTAGGGCTTCATTTGAGGACGGGGCGATCTTTCTGGCTCAGCTCCATATAATAATCTGGGCTATAATGTTCTTAAAGATGTATACAACAAGATTTTCTTGGTAAATATATCTAGAACAGGTTGAGACAGGGGAGCAGTGCTTGCTTTTTATCTCTGTTTTTGGCATTAATCACCCGAACTAGGTACTAACGGATTGGGTCAGGCTAGCTAATTGTTGTGCTGGGTGCAAACTGGCTGTGTTAAGCTTTCATTGGAAGTTTTGAAATGTGTAACAAGTACATCCGATCTTTATAGGAAGCCAAGCTTGTATTTTATAGGAACAAAAAAAAATTTACAAGTCATGATGAGCTGATTGGAGATCCAACGTGTTGTCAAAATCAGACTAATTTTTAGAACTTCAATATTAACTGAATGATCATTTTGACCTTCAAAATTACTTATGATCAGCAAGACTTGAACTTAACCTATCACAACTGCACCTCTGTATTGGTACCATTTTATGAACATTGAGTTTAGCTTAAGGGCTTCATTTTGGTTTCCTCACAAATTTCATTGATGTAATTTGGTGATCCGTGAAGTTTATCGATGCATATTGTAACACTCCAAATCCGAACCGATACAATAAATTATAATATATACATATATATATACATATACGTGTATATCTATATTAAGTTTAGGTGAGATTTAAATATAGAAACTTTTATCAAAGAGCCCAACCAATTAGAAACAAGTATGACCCAATTTCCTTTCTAAACGCATCCAAATATTTTTTTAAATACACTCACCTAAGGAAAACATGTAAAACGGAGGATATGAGAGAGGTAAAATTATAAAGAAGGAGTACGTAAGAAGGATAAAATTGACCACCATAAAAGAGAAGGATTATGGAATTTTTGAAGGGTAATTGATGGAAAAAAGTACGAAATTTTTAGAAAGGATAAGAATTGAAGTAAAATGTTATGAAAAATGTAAGATTGGAAATGTAAAAGGACACTTGGTTAGATTTTAATTGAATGAAAAAGTGAATGGTGAAAAAGAAGGCTAAATGGATGAAATTTTGGCTATATATGAGAATATATATATATATATATGTGTGTGTGTGTGTGTGTGGTTATATGTGATAAAAAGCCATTCCATTATTTTTTTAGCCTGGCCAAACCCAACTTTGAAGATTTGAGAAAGAAAAATCAAAGGAAAGTGAGAAGAAAGAATGAAGAAGGAAAAAGAAGAGGAGAAAAAAATCAAGGAAGATTGGAGAAGGATTTGTGGTGAGAAATTAGTTTCAAGTTAGAATTAATATTCTTAAGTTTAGTTCTTGTAGATCCTAAATAAGGTTTTTGTTGGGTTGGGTTCCTTTTTATGTAGAGGCCCAACAAGTCTCAACAAGCTTATTAAGTCTATATAGGAATCCTAATGTAATTAGAAATCATAACCCTATTTAAGTTTAATTTCCTTGATTAATATAAATAAGAAAGAGAGGGTTTTGTGGCTGTGAGAGTTTAGGGTTTTTTGAGGCAGAAAAAAACTCAAAATCAATTGTGAAGAGAGAAAATCGTGTGGAAGAAAGGAGAAAAGAAGAGAGTAAGTTTTCTGCACAGAAATTCATCCCGCGCAGTTTCGAAGTTACTACAATATTTTTTTCAATAACCGTTGGATCGTGCTAAAATTTGGACAGTACATTGATCTCTTCTGGACCTTGATTCTAACGGTGAAGATAAAAAACGGAGGTGTCATTCATGAGATATACAGCCCGTAATAGAGCTGTCAGGTTTTTCCTATACTATCTACACAACAGTTTTGTAAGATCAATATCTCTTTTATTCCTCGTTAGATCAAGCTCAAATTTGGACAGTATACTCAACACTTGTGATTCTAAAATCTGGACGGTGGAGATTGGATTTGGAGTTCCCAGAAAGAAGTGACATAGTCCAGAATGTCTTGTTGAGTTTGTGTTTTCTCTTCACTTTTTATTTAAAACTTAAATTTGTGTTACTAGGGAACCTAAATAATTGTTACTCGGTTTTGGTTCCTATTTGATGTTAAAAATAGTTTGTTACTCTCACATTTGATTATTAGTGAAGATTTTTGGGTGTGCTATGGTCCTGTGGTTTTTACTCCTCATATTGGGGAGGTTTTCTACGTAAAAATTGGCTTGTGTTATTCATACATGTAGTAGTGATTTTATTACTCATTATTTGATTGTTGGTGGTATTTATATATTGTGGTGAATTTTTGCATTACTTAGTGGTTTTTCATAGGATTCATTCAAAGGGAGAAAAAGTTTCGTTATGCGATTTGTTTGTGTGTTTGGTTTTCTCCCATCAAAGTGGTATTAGAGCTTAGTTCTGAATTTTACAATGATAAATATGGAGAACAATTTGAATATAAGTAGAATGATTACTCTGAATGGTATTATATTTGGAAGGGAAAGATGGAGGATATTTTGTATGTGAAAGATTTTCATTTACCTGTTTTTGCTATAGAAAAGCCTAATGATAAATCTGATGCAGATTGGACTTTGTTTCATTGACAAGTATGTGGTTTCATTAGGCAATGGGTAAGTGACAATGTTTTGAACCATATTAGTGGGGAAACACATGCACGGACTTTATAGGTTAAGCTTGAGGAGTTGTATGCCAGAAAAACCGGGAATAATAAATTGTTTCCGATGAAGCAATTGATGTATTTGAGATATCATGATGGTGCTCCTTTGACAGATCATTTGAATACATATCAGGGGATTATAAATTAGTTGGCTGGCATGGGTATCAAGTTTGATGATGAGGTACAAGCATTATGGTTGCTTGGTACATTACCGGACTCATGGGAGACTTTCAGATCTTATTTCTCGAACTCTGCTCCGAATGGAACGATGACAATGGTTTGGTCAAGGGTAATATTCTGAATAAAGAGACGAGAAGAAAAACACAAGGATCCATCTTTAGAAGTTCTGGTTACAGAAAGTAAAGGGAGGATTAAAAGCTGGGGTTCGAATAATAGAAATCAACATAGAAGTAAATCCAATAAGTTTGCAAATGTTGAGTGTCACTACTGCCACAAAAGGGACACATAAAGAAAAATTACAAGTAGTTGGAAAAGAAAAATAAAAATGACACAAGCAAAGAAAAGAATGATGAAAATAATAGTAATGATAACAGAGTTGCTACTACCATTTATGAAGACTTTTTTTTATGTATAATGCTGATTTCATTAATTTTGCATGCTATGAGATTAGTTGGGTGATTGACAGTGGTGCCTCCATTCATGCTATATCGCGGAAGGATTTCTTTACATCTTACATACATGGTGATTTTGGGAGTGTAAAGATGGGGAATGATGGCACGACAAAAGTAGTTGGTATTGGAGATGTGAGCCTGGAGACAAATAACGGCTCTAGGTTAGTTTTGAAAAATGTAAAACATATTCCTGACATTCGTGTGAATATTATTTCTACAGGTAAACTTGATGATGAGGGATACTGCAACTTCTTTAGTAATGGTCAATGGAAGCTCACTAGGGGTGTCATGGTTGTGGCCAAAGGTAAAAAGTGTTCTACCTTATATTATTACAAATAAAAATTTCAAAGTCCATCATTAATGCTGTTTAGGATAAAGACAAGGTAGAACTTTGGCACAAAAGGCTTGTACACATTAACGAGAAAGGTTTGATTGTTTTAACTCAGAAAAAGAAACTACCTAACATGAAAAATATACAGTTGAAGAGATGTTCTCATTGTTTAGCAGAGAAGTAGAACAGAGTCAGCTTTCATAGCTCTCCACCTACAAGGAAGTCAGGTATACTTCACCTAGTGCATTCAGATCTCTGCGGCCCTATGAAGACGAGATCACTCGGTAGAGCCCTATATTCGTGGCTTTCATAGATGATCACTCGAGAAAGATATGAGTTTACACCTTGAATACGAAAGATAAAGTATTAGATGTGTTTAAGAAATTTCAGGTACTGGTTGAGAGACAGACTGGAAAAAAGTTGAGGTGCATCAGAACTGATAACAATGGAGAGTATACAGGCCCTTTTGATGAGTATTGTAAACAGTAGGGTATTCGACATCAAAAGACACCTCCCAAGACTCCTTAGTTGAATGGTTTAGCTGAGAGGATGAACAGAACACTAGTAAAGAGAGTGAGATGTTTGCTTTCACAGGCATAGTTACTAAGATATTTTGGGGTGAGGCTTTGAGTACTACTGTACATGTTTTTAATCTCACACCGTGTGTTCCTTTACAATTTGATGTACCAGACAAAGCTTGGAGTGGTAGAGATATTTCCTACGATCACTTACGTGTTTTTGGGTGTAAGGCGTTTGTGTATTCCCAAAGATAAGAGATCCAAGCTTGATGTGAAAACTCGTCAATGCATCTTCATCAGTTATGGTCAGGATGAGTTATGATATAGATTCTTTGATCCGGTTGAGAAGAAACTTGTGAGAAGCAGAGATGTAGTATTTATGGAAAACCAGACTATACAAGATATTGAGAAAATTGGGAATTCAATGTCCGATAATAATAATGGTTCGGTCGATTTGAGTTCAACTTCTTCAACAAATTTGCCAACAAAGGTTAATGATCAGCAGGTTGCAGTGGATACGGATGGTTCCTCACAGGCAGAGGAAGATGTTGAAATTAATGAACATGTGCAAATTCCTAATGCTCCATTAGATGTACCACTCAAGAAGTCTAACAGAGACCAACGTTCTTCTAATCGATATCCTGCGAATGAGTACGTGTTAATAATTGATGGGGGAGAACTTGAGGGTTATGCAGAGGCCTTGGAAGATGAGCAAAAAAAGAATGGCTTGAGGCTATGCAAGATGAAATGCAGTCACTTCATCAAAATCATACTTTCGAGTTAGTAAAACTGCCTAAAGATAGAAGAGTTTTGAAGAACAAATGGGTTTACAGAATTAAGTATGATGAGCTTAGTACTCGACTTCGAGACAAAGCCAGATTGGTTGTCAAAGGATTCAACCAAAGGAAAGGCGTTGATTTTGATGAAATTTTCTCTACAGTTATGAAGATGTCATCCATCCGTGTTGTACTTGGTTTAGCAACCAGTCTTGATTTAGAGATCGAGCAGATGGATGTGAAGACTGCATTCCTTCATGGTGATTTAGAGGAAGAGATTTATATGGGGCGGCCATAAGGTTTCATTGTAAAAGGAAAAGAAGATTATGTGTGCAAATTGAAGAAAAGTCTTTACGGTTTGAAACAGGCACCGAGACAATGGTATAAGAAGTTTGAGTCAGTTATGGAGGAGCAAGGCTACAAGAAAACCACTTCTGACCATTGTGTATTTGTTTAAAAATTTCTGATTATGACTTTATTATTTTGCTGCTTTATATTGATGACATATTGATTATTGGCAGGAATGTCTTAAGAATTGATAGGTTGAAGAGAAAATTAAGTCAGTCTTTTGCTATAAAGAACTTGGGGCTAGCAAAGAAAATTCTTGGCATACAAATTGATCGTGATAGAAAGTCCAAGAAGTTATATATGTCATAGGAGAAATATATTGAAAAAGTACTTCAGAGATTCAACATGGACAAAGCTAAAGCAGTTAGTACTCCACTTGGTGCACATTTCAAGTTGAGTATGAAGCAGTGTCCTCCTACAGATCCCTAGAAAAATAACATGGAAAAAGTTCCATATGCTTCAGCAGTCGAGAGTTTGATGTATGCAATAGTATGTACGAGACCAGACATAGCTCATGCTATTGGTGTTGTTAGCCGGTTCATATCTAATCTTAGAAAAGAGCATTAGAATGTTGTCAAGTGGATCATAAGATATCTTCGAGGTACTTCCAGTTTGAGACTTGGTTTTGACGGTGAGAAGCCAGTACTAGTTGGCTACACAGATACAGATATGGCAGGAGATGTGGATTCTCATAAGACAACGTCTGGTTATTTGATTATCTTTACAAGCTGTAGCTTGGCAATCGATATTGCAGAAATGTGCTGCACTTTCTACCACAAAAGCATAATTCATTGCAGCAACTAAAGCTTGTAAAGAATTATTGTGGATGAAAAAGTTAGTAGTAGAGCTCGGTTTCAAGCAACAGAGATATGTGTTATTATATGACAGTCAGAGTGTCATTCACCTTAGGAAGAATTCAACCTTTCATGCAAGATCGAAGCATATCAACGTGAGATACCATTGGATTAGAGATGTGTTGAATGACAAATTGCTAGAACTTGACAAAGTTCATACAGACCATAATGGATCCGATATGTTTACAAAGGTATTACCAAGGGAGAAGTTTGAGGCCTGTAGGATGATCGCCGGAATGGTGAACCCCTCCACATAATCGGGAAAGGGGAGATTTGTTGGGTTGGGTTTTCTACAATGTAAAGGCCCAACAAGTCTCAACAAGCTTATTGAGCCTATATAGGAATTCTAATGTAATTAGGAATCATAACCCTATTTAAGTTTAATTTCCTTAATTAATATAAATAAGAAAGAGAGGGTTTTGTGGCTGTGAGAGTTTAGAGATTTCTGAGGTAGAAAAAAACTCAAAATCAATTGTGAAGAGAGAAAATCGTGTGGAAGAGAGGAGAAAAGAAGAGAGTGAGTTTTCTGCATAGAAATTCATCCCGCGCAGTTTCGAAGTTACTGCGATATCGTTTTCATTAACCGTTGGATTGTGCTGAAATTTGGACGACATATTGATCTCTTCTGGACTTGATTCTGAACGGTGGAGATAAAAAACGGAGGTATCGTTCGTGAGATATACAGCCCATAATAAAGCTGTCAGGTTTTTCCTGCATTGTCTACGTAGTAGTTTTGTAATACCAATATCTCTTTCGTTCACCGTTGGATCGATCTCAAATTTGGACAGTATACTTAGCACTCGTGATTCTAAAATCACGAGTGCGGTGGAGATTGGATTTGGAGCTCCTAGAAAGAAGCGACACAATCCATAACATTTTGCTGAGTTTATGTTTTCTCTTCACTTGTTATTTAAAACTTAAATTTGTGTTACTAGGGAACCTAGATAATTGCTACTCGGTTTTGGTTCCTATTTGATGTTAAAAACAGTTTGTTGCTCTCACATTTGATTATTAATGGAGATTTTTGGGTGGACTATAGCCCCGTGGTTTTTACTTCTCATATTGGGGAGGTTTTTCATGTAAAAATTGACTTGTATTATTCATGCATGTGGTAGTGATTTTATTACTCATTATTTGATTGTTGGTGGTATTTATATATTGTGGTGGATTTGTGCATTACTTAGTAGTTTTTCATAGGATTCATTCAGGGGGAGAAAAAGGTTCTGTTGTGTAATTTGTTTGTGTGTTTGGTTTTTTCCCATCATTTTTGATGTTACTTTAGGTGAAAAAGGTTCTAAGAAGAAGACAAGTACAAAAGGATTTTCATAAGGCTTGGGAGTAACACAGTAAGTGAATATGTTTTTCTTAATTTGATTTATGAAAGTGTTTTTGTTATGTTTCAACTTTTATTAGTTTTGAGATTTAAATATGTTTTGTGATTTATGAATTTTGATGCATGTTTTAAGGTTTTGAAGCATGTTTTAAGATTTTGAATTATGTTTCATGATTTGAAAAAAGTGGATTATGTTAATATGAATGTTTTATGAGACATAGATTTTAGAATATATTTTGAGATTTTTAAAGTATACTTAGAATCTATAAATTTTAGATTATGTTTTATAAACTCTAGATCATGTTTTTATAAATTTGGTATTAGAGTTGTGATTATGAAAGTTGAATTTTGTTTTGAAATCTTGGAGTATACTTTGTAGTTTATAAAATTCAAGATTTTGTCTTGTGATTTTAAGTATATCTTATGGTTATAAAATTAGAAATTATGACTTTTAGTGATTCTAAATTATGTTTGATGATTTGTGAATCTTATATTTTGTGTGAAGTTTCCAAAGCTAGTTTTATGATTTAACATATTAAATATATTTTATGGTTTATGAATTAAATTATTTGAATTTTTGAGATCTTAAAGTAAATTTTATAATTTATGGATTTAAGATTATGTTTTATAATTTTAAAGCATACTTTACGATTTATAAACTAGAAACTATGCCTTTTGGATATTTTAAAGTATGTTTGATGATTTGTGAACTTTGTAAATTGTATTGAGTTTCCAAGATGTGTTTTACAAATTAATAAAGTAAATTATGTTTTATGATTTATGAATACACTAATTGATTTATGAAAGTTTATAACATATTTTATAAATTTCATGAAAAACTATGATTTTGATATAAATATGCATGGATAAGATTTTTGGTTGGAAACTAAATTTTTAGTATGGAAAGTCTTACAAAAATTATATTCGGAATTTTCCTTGCAAAAATGTTTTTAGAAAAATATTGGAGAAAGGAAAGAGAAATAAAAATATTTTTAGAACACCAAAGTATATCCTCCCTTCTAATGGTCAGACGGGTATCATGTGAGTAAGACCCAGAGGTTGCCTACCACATGCTAGTGCAGAAGTCAAAAATATGAGTCATTAAGGCTTGAGAGAGAGTCATTGAGTCGCCTAGCTTATGGATGATAAAGGTTATCCCTCGCTCTCTATGTATGTGTTGAGTATCTCCACCACGTATGACAGAGTTCCCCAGTACCCAGAGGTTATCCCTGCCCTCTACGTGTATGTCAAGTATCTCTATCACGTATAACAGAGTTCCCTTGATACTAATTTGGTGTAAATTACAAATCAAAAATCATATTAGAAGAAAATTTTAACAGGTTTTGGATTTTTATATTTTATATGTACAGAACGAGAATTTACATAATACCAGATTTATAGAAAGAGATTTTCAGAAAAGTTTTACCGATTTTAGATTCATTTTTATATTATTAAAGTTATAAAGATAAATTATATAGAAGTTGACAGTTTTACAATGATATGAAATTTTGATTCGGTTTTATAATTTTTATAATGATACATGATTCACATTCAATTTTATTTTCAGATATAATTATCTATGTGATAAAGATGCCGCTCCACACGTCACTAGTGTTCAAGGAAGTGACTTGGAGATTCATCTTGGAGATTTTAGCGGGCCAATCACTAAGGCCTAAGCTAAAAGGTTAAAGGAACAACTTCAACTATTTGTGTAAAATTTGGTTGATAATGGGCTATCCAAGCATGGAGATTTTAAAGAGCCCAAGTTAATTAATTTAATTGGGCTAAAAGATTAGATTTGGATTTAGCCAATCTTTTTTCCAACCATCCAAGTTGTGTCTAGATTCATGCATTAATGGCAAAAATCAAGGAGTCACTAATGGCAAGAATCAAGGAGTCATTAATGGCAAGAATCAAGAATCATTCACTAATGGAAAGAATCAAGGAATCACAAGAGTTATTTTGACATTCATGAGGGAGTTGACACACCTTGATTAGTGTCTACATTCAATTTACATTTGGGTTGTAAAAACTTTAAATAAGGCTATTTAATTTCATTTTTGGGAGATCTGATTAATTCTTAAAACAATTCTTATACGGAATATGAGAAAGTTTGTTTTTCTTGTGATTTTATGCATAAGGTGTTGAATTGATGCAATTGAGTTCATATTTGTATTTCAATTCTTTTTCCTATTTCTATTGTTCCTGATTGCTTTGATCTTGGGTTCAAGGGTCATTCTCTTGGGTTCTTATCAAAACGTATTTCTTGGGTGATAGAACAAATCTATCTGAACTACTTTGATGTGATTCAAATTTGGTTGTGAGTGATAAAGAGTTCGAAAAAGCAATTTGGGTCTTGAGGTTTCGCATCATATGGAAAAAGTAATTATCTATCCTTTTAATTTTTTCTGTTCTTTCCATTAGCCTTGTTGATTATCTTTTTGCTTGTTGGCTTTGTTTTTTAAAAGAAAAAAAAAAACAATAACAAAAACAATAACCTAAAAAAAAAAAGAAATCAGTTCTAAACGAGATCCTCCATTTGATTAGTGTGATTGATTCTCCTTGGGCTGTGAAGAATCGACTCACCCTATTGAGTCTTATTTTTTGTTAAAAATATATATATATTTGTTCTTGAGTGTTATTTTGTAAGGAATTAATTACAAGTTTCATTCTTAAATTCAGTATTTGTCATTCTATTGCAACTATAGCTTCATTTTCTGATTCCGTTTCTTTACTAGTCACCATAAACAACAAGTGTGTGCCTTTTCTTTATTGGTTATGTTGCTTTGTTTTGCATATCATTGTTGTTTATTTTTAGGATTTTTTTGATAAAATTGAATTACATTGAGATCTTGATTACTGTTTGATTTGGCCCTTACGTATAAAATCATGAAGATTGCTTAAGTGGCAAAAGGTAAGAGAGTGTGAGCTCAAAGAGAGGGTAAAAGCCAATTTAAGTTAAACACAAGAGAAGTACGAGGGAAACACGTGAGGGAGTGTTTGTGAGGTTCTTGTTTGTTATTTCCTTTGATATTTCAGATTGCTAAGAAAAAAAAAATGGAAGGAAGTGGAGGTGCACCAATAAACCAAGAATTTCTTCTCAAGGCCATACAACAACAGTTTGAGAGGATTCAATTTGTTCTTGGCAACATGAATGACACTTTGGAGAGGTAACAAAATGAGATCAATGCCTTGCGTAAAAGAACTACCCAAAACATTATAGGGGCAAGGAGGCTATATAGAAGAGTCTAAAGAGGAATTTGATGATCAAGCTCTTGGTCAATGAAGGCTAAAATTATGGAAAGGGTAGGAGGAGCCAAAATGATCTTGATAGGAATATTGGGAGTATCAAAATGAAAATTCCATTCTTTCTGGGGAAGAATGATCCAGATGCATATATGGAGTGGAAGTGAAAAATGGAATTAATCTTTGAATGTCACAATTACTCGGAGGAAAAGAAGATCAAACTTACAACGCTAGAGTTTGGAGAATATGCATTTGTATGGTGGGATCAACTTCTCGTAAGTAAGAGGAGAAATGGTGAAAGACAGATCCAAACGTGGGCTGAAATAAAGGCTATCATAAGGTGTAGATTTGTTACAAGCCATTATTATAGGGACTTGCATCAAAGATTGCAAAACCTTGTATAAGAAACAAAGAGTGTGGATGAATACTACAAAAAAAATGGAGATTGCTATGATCCGAGCAAACGTGGAGGAAGATAGAGAGGCCACCATGGCAAGGTTTCTCAACGGACTTAATAAGGACATAGCCGACAGAGTGGAGTTGCAACACTATGTGGAGATGGAAGATATGGTGCACATGACTATGAAGATAGAAAGGCAATTGCAGCGCAAAGGGAAGGGGAAACAAGCCAATACCTTTTCGGCTCAAAACAATCTAGGGAGGCCGAATTGGAGAAATGATAACAAGGCTGCTCAAACAAAAAAAGGATGATAAGGCGCAACCATCTCAATCACTTGACAACAAAAACAGAGGTACTACTTCTGCCCAAAACATTAAAAGTCGTGACATTAAGTGTTTTAGGTGTTTGGGTGTGGGAACATGGCATCTCAATGCCCAAATAAAAGGGCAATGGTGTTGCGTGGTAATAGGGTAGAGACGGATGAGGAAAGTAATGATGAGACTAAGATGCCTCCTTTAAAGAATTGTAGTGATGTTAAGTTGCGTATTGAGGGACAATTGTTGGTTACTAGGCATGCTCTTAATGTGCAAGTGAAAGAGGATAATAAGGGGGTTAGATTGCAAAGGAAATTTTTTTTTTTATACTAGGTGCTTAGTTGAAGGGAAAGTGTGTAGTTTGATTATTGATGGAGGTAGTTGTGTAAATGTGGCTAATACTTTATTTGTGGATAAATTGGGGTTGAAAACTATTAAACATTTAAGACCTTATAGATTGCAATGGCTTAACAATAATAGGGAAGTGAAGGTTACTAAACAAGTGAGAGTTCCATTTGCTATTGGAAGGTATCATGATGAAGTTAATTGTGATGTTGTTTCTATGCAAGCTAGTCACTTGTTGTTTGGTAGACCATGGCAATGGGATAGATGAGTGAACCATGATGGATATCTTAATAGGTACATGGTTGAGAAAGAAGGCAAAAAGTATACTCTTCTTCCTTTGACCCCTAAACAGATCTTTGAAGATCAATTGCAACTTGAGAAGTCTTATGGAGAGTTCGTTCAAAGAGAAGTCGAGAGAAAAAGAAAAGAGAGTGGAAAAGAAAAAGAGAAAAGGGAAAAAAAAAAAAGAAAAGATGTGAAAATGAGAGAATGAGTAAGAAGCACTCGACCATAGAAAGAAAAGAGGGAAAGAAAATGAGCTTCTATGCAAAAATGAGGGATGTTAGGAAGGCTTTAACCACTCATAGTCAATGATTGTACTTTTGTACAAGGAGGCTTATTTCTCTACTAACGACCTTAACCCTTCTTTGCCAAGTCTTGTTATTGGTGTTTTGCAAGAGTATGAAGAATTTTTTCTCGATAATTTACCTCAAGGTTTACCATTTTTGAGAGGAATAGAACATCAAATTGACCTTATTCTCGGGGCTGCCATCCCTAATAGGCTAGCATATAGAAGCGATCCCGAAGAGATAAAGGAGCTATAAAAGCAAGCGGAAGAGCTCTTGAAGAAAGGACTTATAAGAGAAAGTTTAAATCCATGTGTAGTACCTGTCTTATTGGTACCAAAGAAGGATGGAAGTTGGCGCATGTGTATGGATTGCAGAGCTGTCAACAAAATAACAGTAAAGTATCGACATCCCATACCTCGACTTGATGACATGTTGGATGAATTGCATGGTGCATATGTCTTTTCTAGAATTGATTTGAAAAATGATTATCACCAAATTAGAATAAAAGCAAGTGATGAGTGGAAAACCGCTTTTAAAACAAAACATGGATTGTATAAGTGGATGGTAATGTTGTTTGGCCTAACCAATGCCCCTAGTACATTTATGCGATTAATGAACCATGTCTTGCATGAGTGTATTGGAATATTTGTGGTTGTTTATTTTGATGACATTCTAGTGTATAGCAAATTTGTTGATGAGCATGTTATTCATTTAAAATGTGTGTTTGATGCTTTGTGCAAAAACAAGCTGTATGCTAATTTGAAGAAATGTTCATTTTGCATTGATCGCATCATTTTCTTGGGTTATGTCATGAGTTCAAATGGAATTGAAGTTGATAGTGAAAAGGTAAAGGCTATTCAAGAATGGTCGACACCTAAGATTGTGAGTGAAGTGAGAAGTTTTCATGGCTTGACAAGTTTCTATAGGAGATTTGTCAAAGATTTTAGTACCATTGTTGCACTATTAATTGAGATCATGAAGAAAGATAAGGGGTTTGTTTAGGGTAAAGAACAAGAACATGCATTTTCTGTGCTAAAGGAGAAGTTGAGTAGTGCACCATTGTTGAGGGTGCCCAATTTCAATTTAACTTTTGAAATTGAATGTGACGCCTCCGGGATTGGTATAGGTGCTATTTTATTGCAGGAAAAGAGGCCCGTTGCTTATTTTAGTGAAAAGCTAAATAGAGCACAACTTAACTACTCAACTTATGATAAGGAGATGTATGCTTAGGTGAGGGCATTGCAAATATGGCAGCATTATTTGTTACCAAAGGAGTTCGTGATTCATACAGATCATGAGTCATTAAAACACTTGAAAGGACAAAGTAAGCTGAACAAGCATCATGCCAAATGGATGGAATTCATAGAATCCTTTCCATATGTGATCCAATATAAGCAGGGTAAAGAGAACATCGTGGCAGATGCGTTATCTAGAAGGTATGCTTTAATCTCTACTCTTTCAACTAAGTTGTTAGGATTTGAGCAATTAAAGGAATTGTATGCATATGATAGTGATTTCTCTAATGTTTATAACACTTGTGAGCATGCTGCATTCCGTGATTTCTATAGGCATAAGGGGTTTCTTTTTAAAGGGGAAAAATTATGTGTGCCTAATAGTTCAATTAAGGAATTGCTTGTTCGTGAAGCTCATAGTGGAGGTCTTATGGGACATTTTGTTATTGACAAAGCTTTGAACATCTTGTATGAACACTTCTTTTGGCCTAATATGCGTAAGAGTGTTGAGAAAATCTGTTCTAGTTGCATTTCATATAGACAAGCCATATCTAGAACTCACCTCATGGATTATATATGTCTTTGCCAGTAACAACAAATCCTTGGGTTGACATTTCTATGGATTTTGTTTTGGGTCTACCAAGGACTAGAAATAGAAAGGATTCAATTTTTGTAGTTGTGGATCATTTTTCCAAAATGACTCATTTCATACCATGCCATAAAATTGATGATGCTATGCATATTGCTGATTTATTCTTTAAAGAGGTTGTGCGTTTACATGACATTCCTAAAACCATTGTATCCGATCGAGATGTTAAATTTTTGAGTCACTTTTGGCCAGTGCTTTGGTCCAAACTTGGTACTAAATTGCTATTTTCTACAACTTCCCATCCTTAAATTGATGGGCAAACTGAAGTAGTTAATAGAACTTTAGGAATGTTGTTGTATGCTTTGATTGGAAGGAATGTTAGAACTTGGAAAGATAATCTGCCTTTTTTTGAATTTGCACATAATAGGAGTGTGCATTCTACCACTAGGTTTTCTCCTTTTGAAATTGTGTATGGATTTAATCCATTAACTCCTTTGGATCTTTTGCCTATTCATTTGAGTGAGATTTCTAATACAGATGGACATAAAAAGATAGAAATAGTTAAATCCATTCATGACAAAGCAAGACAAAAGATAGAAAAGCGAAATGAGCAAATCGCATCTCAAGTGAACAAAGGAAGGCATATGGTGTCATTTGAACCAAGAGATTGGGTTTGGGTTCACATGCGTAAGGAAAGATTTTCTTCCAAAAAGAATCAAAATTGGATGCTCGTAGGGACGAACCTTTTCAAGTTGTTGCAAAGATCAATGACAATGCATATCGCATTGATCTACCTGGTGAGTATGGTGTTTTAGTTACTTTTAATATTTCTGATTTATCTCCCTTTGATATTGATGCATGATCTGATTCAAGGACGAATCCTTTTGAAGGGAGGGGAAATGATACAGATGCCGCTCCACACACCACTAGTGTTCAAGGAAATGACTTGGAGATTCATCTTGGAGATTTTAACGGACCAATCACTAGGGCCCAAGCTAAAAGGTTAAAGGAACAACTTTAACTATTTGTGCAAAATTGGGTTGATAATGGGTTGTCTAAGCATGGAGATTTTAAAGAGCCCAAGTTAATTAATTTAATTGGGCTAAAAGATTAGATTTGGATTCGGCCAATCTCTTTTCCAGCCATCCAAGTTGTGTTTAGATTCATGCATTAATGACAAGAATCAAGATTCATTCATGGCAAGAATCAATGAGTCAATAATGGCAAGAATCAAGGAATCACAAGAGTTATTTTGACATTCATAAGGGAGTTTACTCACATTGATTAGTGTCTAGGTTCAATTTACATTTGGGTTGCAAAAACCTTAAATAGGGCTGTTTAATTTCGTTTTTGGGAGATCTGATTAATTATTAAAACAATTCCTATACGGAATATGAGAAAGTTTGTTTTTCTTGTGATTTTATGCATAAGGTGTTGAATTGATGCAATTGAGTTCATATTTGTATTTAAATTCTTCTTCCTATTTCTATTGTTCCTGATTGCTTTGATCTTGGGTTCAATGGTCATTCTCTTGGGTTCTTATCAAAATGTATTTCTTACGTGATGGAACAAATCTATCTGAATTACTTTGGTATGATTCAAATCTGGTTGTGAGTGATAAAGAGTTCGAAGAAGCAATTTGGTGTTGGGGTTTCGCATCACTATGAATAATTGAAATTGTTCTTTTATCAATAATAAATTTTACGTATTATTTAGAAATATATTAGAAAGTTTATATAAAAGTTTATAGTTTTATTATGAGATGAAGTTTCACGTTTAATTTTATTATTTCAGATGCGAGATCATATGACTTACTAAGAAGTATTTTTTGTTACCAGAAAAATGTTGTGTTTTATTTAGAAATATTCTTGAAAAATTATATCTATTTACTGGTCATTAGACTCATTCTTTTTATAAAACCATCTTCCCAGGTATGCGCTGCAGGATCGTGCAGATCATTTCATATCACAAGAAGGGCTACATAATGATAGACCGTTGAATTTATGTATATTATTTCTTTATTTACCTAATTTCGTAAGTGTATTTTCAAAATAGTTTTACATTTTACAGATATTTGAAAATTATTCTATATGTTTAATTTATAGGTTTCAACATAAGAATTTTTAAGATTTTAGTTTTATTCAATTTGCATTTAATCAAAGTTATTCCCAAAATTACAATGATTATTTTAAAGGATTTTCAGTAAATCTAGATTTTAATTAGGAAGATCACAGTTTTCACGAGATCTTTTCAGACTCGAGATAGGAGTTGGGTTGGATCCTATCACATAAAACTACTTTAAGGATTATATTTTACTTTGACATATCATGACACACGCCTGTTATTTATCTATTTAACATCTAAATGGTATATTATTGTTTTAACACATGCACAAATGAGAGTTAACATTTAAAATCTTGAGTTTGCAAGGGCATTTGTTAAAGTTGACCGCCTTAATTAGCAAAGGATTTTGTTGAGGACCTATCTCAAGATCCAACAACAAGTCTAAATTGCTCCAAGATCTACCCTAATACAAAATAGATTTTGAATCAACTAACCAACAAAATTGTGCGAATTGACTTTTTAAAACTAGATAACATAATGTATTCAACCTTAACCTAAGAAACCCCAGAGCAAATTTTAGGAATAAAATGAAATAACATACGATAATTACGTAACAATCTTCAAGATTTTATTAATGCTTAAAACAAACTCATAACATTTTTAAACATAGTTACAACCCTAATCTAAAATGGCTATTTACAACCTCACACTCCTAATCTTGATAAATTAATTTTAATTTATCTAAAATTGATTAAAGATAATTGTAATTCTAGTTATCTAAGATTAACTAAAGATATATCTAATCCTAAGGTGTGTTTACTTTATAGATTGAGGAATGAGAATGATTGATGATTTTTATTTATTCTAAAATCATCACATAATGGGAATGAAATAATGAGTTCCACATGAATTTGAGATTGTAAAATGAAAATCCTATTCCCCTACCCTACTTGGGAATCACATTCCCACTCCCTTCTCTAAATTAAAATACTTTTTACCCCTTATAAAAAAGAATTTTTGAAGAGATTAGTATCAATTTATTAATATGAAGTTAATTCATTATTTGAGATCATATCATAATTACTTTTTTCATTGTTTTTAAACAAAAATTTCATAATAGTTTATTCCTTCTCAAATAAAAATATAGTGGTCATTTTCATATTTCATATACATATACATATATATATGGACACACCATACTTGCAATAATATTGTTAAGAATTTTATTTTTATTTTTTATTTTTATGGAGTATAAATTATTGTTAATTAATGATATTTTTGTAACTTGTAATTAATTTATTCTGATTTAAAACAAAATAAACAGTTCAATAAGAATACTATTAATTTCGATTCGGATTCCTGTAATTGAAGTAAATAACTTATTTTAATTTCAATGCATCATTTCAATTCCAAACCATTTCGATTCCACATCATTCAAATTCCTATTCCGATTCTTGTAATTAAAGTAAACACACCACTAATTTATCACATGGATTAAATAAGATAATTATGATAAAAATAATCCTAAATATGATAAATCTAAACTAATAAAAATCCTAAATTAATAGAAATGAACTCCGGTCCAATGGTGAGGTTCTCATTAGATTTCTTATTTTTCCTTAAACTTCCGAGTTATGTTTAACTGCGGTGAGTTCGGGGAACTGAAAATTGTTCCAACCATGGCATTGATGGACTATCCTGTAGAGCCGTCGTCATCTATGCCTACCAACATCAGTGATGTCCCTGATGATCATCCTGCCTTTGCGAACTTTTTCAGCGTGTGAACTCCTTTTTATATTTATACCATGTTTTGTGGATCTAGTGATTTTGTAAGGCATTTTATTTATTTCTATGTATAAATTTCATCTATATGCTACTCCAGCATGACAAATGAAGAAATTCTCATAAACCTATTGAACAATCTCCTTTTCTTGATTTGTTTTTGAATATATTTACATTGTTTGGTGTCACATGGGGTAGGATTAAATTACCAAATTTAAATTTTAAATTATCTCAAGTCACATTTTGAACTTTTTGTGTTTTTAAAATTAAGATCAGAATAAAATAAAGTTTGTTTAACATTAAATAATAATAATAATTATTATTTTTTATAAAAATAGATAAAAGTAATCTCATCCCCCGTAATCAGGGAAATGTCACTTTATAATTTAACTAAGAGCGGGATTAAAGTTTTCCAATCCCAAGTGAGTTCTCCATACCTGGGATAGAAATTGTCTTAATTAATTCTTATTGCCATTTGGTACAACAAATGCGCCATAGAGGTTCTTTATATACTCTACAAGTGTGCAAGGTGTTATTCATGGAAATGCTATTTTTCATACACATATTCTAACACTATGTTCATTAACATACTGTTTTCTCTAACACCTGAAGTTTTTCCATTACCTTTTTGTAATGACAAAAATGGCTTCTGACTTCAAGAAACCAAAAAAAGCTCTTCCACCTGCATCCCAAAATATTGCAGACGACGATGACTATTGGAAGTGCTTTAATTGCTACCGTATAACCTTACCAGTCTTCTACAACAATTCCTCCAACTTCTCATCCGGCCAATATCACCTCTCCAATAGTGCCAACCTTACAAGTGCCATCACCAATGTTGTCATCGACAAATCCACAAGTACCATTCCTTGATAGCCCTAAATCTAACAGCAGCAGCAACTGGACAACTAATCTTGTGAAGCCTTCTTCATTCTTTGTTTCTCCTTCCATCTTTACCTGTAGTATGCAACCTATTTCTTCATCTGTGCCTACAGCTCCTCCTCTTAATCCTCCATTGATTCTACATCCTTATGGTCAGTGGCCGACTATATGAGGGGAGCACTTTTGTACAATAATTATAACATCATGAAAGTAAGTTATATGAAATTTTCTTTGCAATGATTGATTCAGTTGCTAGACTGATATTATATGAAATAAAAATATACATAATTAGTGTGAGATATGTAATTTACACTAATAATCATGAGTAAATCAAGACCTATTATGATTAAGCAACACTATATATTTTATTTACTAGTTCATGTAAACATTATATTTTTTGCAATAAAAAAATAATTTAAAATGAGCATAATAATTTGCAACATCAAAATGTTTCAAATTTGAAGATCAGTTTGTAATAATGGGGAAAAAATGAGGGAAAACAATATGTTATAATAAGGGAAGAGATTGAGCAGTAATGGAAGAAAAAATGAGAACAAGTATGTAGCATTTTATTTATACAATATATTTAATGACTAAACCAAAAAATTAAAAAAAGGAGAAAATCAATGTTTTTTGATGGGACCAAAAAAAAAAAAAAGCTGTAATATAAAAAATAAATAAAAATAAAATCAATGCATTTCAATGGGATCAAACCATGGCTGATTCTTGAAAGGAGAGTAATTACCTCCGACCATCAACACCTTTCAATGTTTGTGATTGTATGCAGCATTTTACATGATATATTTACTGACAAAAAAAAAAAAAAAACAAAACCAGCCTTTTTAGATGGCGCAAAATGGGACCAAACCTAGGTGGATTCTGGAAAGGAAAGGAAGCACCAATCATCAGTGTCTTTCAATGTTATTGATAGAGTTTAGCTTTTTATTTATATATTTAAATATTTAGTGACTATTATAGTAAATTTAATCAATTTTTAAAAAATTTCAAGGAGGCACGTACCCCACCTGAGCTTAAGCTAGGTCTGCCTCTGTTTATGGAATCCCATTGCTTCAACCTTTTGCACTGCCAACTCCTCCACCATCTCTCACTGTTGTTCTTACTCCAAACTATGGACAAGTTATCAGCAAAGACAAAGTCCGGATGCCCTTCTGGCACTTGTTCAGGTTAGTTTATGGAGTTATGGAAATGTTTGAAGCTAGTAGTATTACAGTTTTAACATGCTTATGTTGATCAAGGTTCGACTAAGAGTAATTATTTGCTGCAAGTTTGACAAATTCAAATAGTGTCTAAGTAAAAGCTAGTATGGTTGAATATTTCTATTTTTAACCACAATTAAATGCCTTGCGTGAAGAAATAATATTGAACTTTTGTAATGATAGTAATATTCTGATATGAATTAAAATCTATGTCTGTATTTTAAAAAGGCCTTAAACTTGTTATTTAGTTATTGGTAGTCGAGCCATATTGGTGATTTCCTTGATTTGAACTTAAGTTACTACGGGAGAGCCCTTACTCATTATTTATTTATTTTTGATAAAAACCCTTACTCTTTATTGGTACCGGATGTTTGTGAAATTGTTGAATGCTTTGTAAGAGAATTCCTTTGAACTTTAGTTACCATCATCCTGTTTCTTTAAAGTATAAAAGGAATAATAATTTGGACTTTCTTCTTTAATCAAGAAGTTAAATTGGTTGTAAAAAATGTAAATATAGTTCCTCAGCTTTCCCTTTTTACTAAGGGTATGTTTACTTTATAGATTGGGAAATGTGAATGATTGATTATTTTTATTTGTTCTAAAATCATCACATAATGGGAATGAAATAGTGGGTTTCACATGAATTTAAGATTGTGGAATGAGAATTCTAATCCTTCACCCCACTTGAGAATCACATTCCCACTCCCTTCTCCAAATTAAAATAATTTTTTACCCCTTATTAAAAAGAATTTTTGAAGAGAATAGCATCAATTTATTAATATGAAGTTAATACTGTTAATTTCGATTTGGATTCCTACAATTGAACTAAACAACTTATTTTAATTTCAATACATCATTTCAATTCTAAACCATTCTGATTCTAGATCATTCTAATTCTTATTTCGATTCTTGTAATTGAAGTAAACACATCATAATAGTATTATTGAAAACTGATGGCAGCAAACTAATGACAGCATACACCATACATAGTTTTAAACACACTGCCTCCCTTATGCTACTTGCGGATACAAAAGCACAGCAATTGTACACAATAGATTATGATAAGACACTCTATATCCTCTAATTGTGAACTTAAAGAGTACAATCTTTTTCTTATACCTTAGTTTTCATTTCTGTTATCTTTTATGGAATTTTGGAAAGTGGTCGTAAATCATTGATCTGCAATATGTCTGTCGCAGAATGATATTCTCCCTGCTTCATAGTATAGGTCCATTTTGCATGGTTATAGTGCTTAAGATAACATAATTGTTACAGAGACTAGCTAATAACATCTTTAATACCGATATTCCAAAATTACCCTGATCAACAGCGGGTTCAGAAAAGATGAGAAAACCAAATAATGAAGGATTATATTAAATGAATAATATCTTTCGGAAAAAGAAAAAAAATGGATGGATCATGGACACCTCACTTTTTAGGCTATAGATACTTGTGCAAACGAAATCTCACAATTTAATAAAGGTGAAAAAATGTAGTGGGATGGACAGAAATTGAATAGCTGTTTACTCATTGTTAGGGATGTCAAAAATCGTCACTGAGTATAGGGCCCTGTGGGGATTTGCCCCATTTGGGATGAGTTTGGTATATGATATTTAGGCTATGGGGTGGGGAAGAAACTTAATGTTGAAACTCATTGTGTTTTGGGGCGGGGAACTGTATTTTGATCCCTATCCCGTTTTGCCCCATAAGATCCCATAATTTTATAATCTTGTAATATACTATTAATATTTCAAATTATCAATCTTTACACACTTCAACCAATGCATGCCATGAGACTGTATACACTTCAACCGATGCATGATATAAACTTCAATTCAACCAATACATGTCATTGATTCAATTCAACGAATGCATGACATAAATGATCTGGACAAATGCAAACTTCAACCATTGCATGCTATGAAACTATACACACTTCAACCAATGCATGATAATCTTTATTTCAGCCAATGAATGTCATAGATTAAATTCAACCAATACATGACATGAAGGATCTAGACACATGCAAACTTATCATTGGAATTTCGATTTTAAAGAGATTGAATAATATGTTATTCACACATTTGATGATTTGTTTTATAATAAACTATTTTATTATGAATGAAATGCTTTAACATTGTTTTATAAATAAAGATTGACAATTATGGTTTACTATAAAAAAATACTTAATTATATTATTGCTAAGAGAAAATGGGATGGGATGGGGTGGGGATTGGAAGCCCTAGGATTGAAAGCTTTTGATTGGTTAAAACCTAAAAACCATTTCAATTCTAACCAATTTTATTCCAATGCAATCAAACACTAACTAGTTAGTTACCTTGTCTCCAAAATTACCATAATATCATCCTTATCTCTACCTCACATGCCACTCACATACACTCTTTCATATTTTAAATTTTCCAAAATACCCTTATACACATCTTAACTAATTTATTTAATTATGCCCCTTTTTGGTAATTCCTTTAATATTGATTTCATGTTAAACCCTAATCGATTATCCTACCACTTCTCACATTCGAATTTATCTCCAGTTTATCCTGAAATTCTACTAAGATTTAGTTACACATCTAGGCACCATAAAATTTCTTCATTATTCCATAAAAAAGAGCATATCTTATACAGTACATGTATAGTAATAAAATCAGGAAGGTATATTACACTCTCTCATTGGCTAATTTTTGCATGACATGAATCACCATTTTGGAATTCCTTGTGTCACTCTTTTATTAGTTTATTTTGCATGACATGAATTTGTGTTTCTTGGTGACATTTTCTTAGTGAAATTGCTAATTTTCTCTTTAATATATTTAATTTACATTCATGCTTAAATAAATTATAAAAATATTATATGGTCATCCAATTATCAAATTGATCATGTAATACTCTAATTAGACAATTAGACCTCTCAATTGCATGCTTAAAAAAAAATTCAAATGGGTGTAAAACCATTCATACCCATTATTCTCCAAAAGGACATTTTCGTCCAATAAATTTCATTTCACTTAAAACCTATTCAAACAGCTTCATTTTTTATTTGTTTCAGTTTCTTTAAACTCTACTACTTATTCCAAAAAGTTTTGTTTTTTTTTTTTGATCCGTTTACCAAAATTTCTATTCACACGGATACTATTCATATAAAAAATTTTATTTGCATAAAAATGATATCCTGGATTGTACAGATCACATTTCGGTCATAAATATCTAGTCGAATCCTAAATTAGCTCTTAGTACGATTTCCTGACCGACTTATTACCAACCTATTCACCAAGAATAGGTTTTTCCTATAAACGAGATTCGGGCTCTCACAATTCACACCTCTTTATAAAAATTTCGTCCTTAAAATTTTTAATAAACATACTATCTCATACAAATTGGGATACAAACTTTGCATCTGTCCTTTATATTCAATTAAAATCAACCCACATTAAATCATAAGCAATTATTATTCCATGCTTAGTATCACTACACTAACGCAAGTACGAAGGAAGATATACTTATCAAATTCATCACTAATAAACATAATATTTCCTAAGGTAAATTATTATATTTTTTTTTCCACAAACATAAGATCATGTGTTCAACACTACCATGGTTCACAACTATATAATTTACCCTTATATAGAATACTCCATAAATTTCTTCGTATATAATATCCAAAACCATATATAACAATTAATGCCTAAATAGAAAACCATTGAACAGAATTCTTCAATTAGAATTCTCAGCAACAATCAGACTTATCAAATTCTAAACAATTGTACCTACAACTATTGTGAATAATAAACATATATACTATTCTAAATACTAATCATTTTCTTTTTTATTAATTTTAATAATATGCCAAACCTAATGTTATAGGTAATTTAACGATCAAGCCGATTGGGCCAAGGAAGATCTACGGTACAGGCCCAATGGTCCAAAGACTCAGCAATCTGTCTTTCTTTTTGATCGACTTCCTGACAACGGATCTGTTCGTTAGACTGACTCTCCATTGGTAGCCTAATCAGTAAGCTATTCGTTGTCCTGCATACGACTGCGGTCAATACCGGTCCTTGATTCTGGTTGCTATGTCTGCTCGTCTGAGCTGATCGCTATGTCTGCTCGCCATGATCTGTTCGATAGGCCTGTTCGCCAGAGCTGTTCGCTGGAAGTTGATCGACAGATCTATCCAGCTCAAGTTTATTCATTCAGAATTGTTCGCCTGGTTGCTCGGTGATTTCTGAGCATATTCGTATGCCTGCTCGTTTGTAAAACTGTTCAGCTAATATTATAATTGGTCGCGGAAGAACTGATTCATGATCTATCCCACTAAATCTAAAAGTGCTCGATCCGTTAGAAACTCATCTGTTTGCCAGCTCAACTGGATATTCTGTTCGTTGGAGAGTCCATCTCCGCCATACGTCCCAAACCGCGAGTCAGCAGAAGCTGAAGACACCATGCAAGATGCAGTTTAAAGCGTGCCATACACGCCATCTTTGCCAGAGATTACAGCCAAGATTACGGTGGCCTCACCTGATCCGTATAGATTAGCCGCCTGAAATCACACTCGGGCAGAACTCAGAAGTGACAGTTTCAGCCGCATTTAATGTAATTTTGGCTGCATTAAATGCACTATCGACTCATTGAATGAAATCCCGGTGCATTAAATGCGGTCCATCACTGTAATTTCAGTTTACTGTATGCTTTTATCTTATTCCATTTTACTGTAGCACCTCCCATTTCTCTATAAATAGGGGAGGATTTTCATTGTAAAGTAGGTACAATCTTTTAAGTGTCGTTACTCTGCTAAAATAATGAGAGAGTGAACAGTGGACGTAGGCATCTAATTGGGCCGAACCACTCTAAAATCTCCTTGTGTTTTTTCTCTTTGCCTCTGATCTTTTCTCTTTTACTTATCTACTTCGTATATTCAATATTCACAATCTGAAGCTGCAGTTTGGGCCCAGAAACAAACCTCATTGACTAGGATCCAAATCCAGACGTCAACATTTTTGGCGTTAGAAGGAAGGGCCCATCTTCTGTTTCGTCACCTTTTTCTTCTTAGCTTATAAAGCTCGTTTATTATTCGCCATGGTCAGAGGGAGGATTCTTAGGAACTTTAACGTGATGGATGACCACCCAAAAGCTTCAGGCCAACAACAGAATTTTGTGTCTACTGGAGGGCTGCCTGATGTCGGTATAGAGACATCCAATGCGCCAATGGAAAGGGACACTCAAGGTATACCTCCTCTTCCTACTCACTAATTTGTGCCTAATGCTGCAGGAAGAGATGCTATACAAGTGTTACAGCGACAACAGGAGATGTTAGAAACTACGATGGCACAGCTGGTCGGCGAAGTCAAGACGCTGATTTGGACCCAAGTCCAGACCCCTTCGGACCCCCCCTAGGCCATCAAAGGAGGGGTGCCCCTCGAGGACGGCACGCTGAAGACCCTAACGCAAACGATAGAGCCGTCAGGGAATCAATACGAGAGGGGTCAGTTCATTTTTCTAGCATGCACTCCAGCACTCGATCCCGTCGAGCTCGTGATGAACATCGGTCGGAATAGGCTGGCCGCAGCTGTGATCAAATCCCAGCCTGCGGAGATAGGGTAGGGTCAAAGCCTAATGATGGGGGATTGGGGGCTCAAGACTGTCGATCCCCGAGTAGGCAGGACAGATAATCCGTTGTCAGGAGAACCGAAATGCAACGTCCGTTAGTTGAAGAGCTCCTTCAGAGGGTCCGACAGCTTGAAGCGCGACCGGAAGTATGGGAACAAAGGGGTTAGAACGGGGAGATGATCCCATTTACTTCGGAAGTTGAGCTAGAGCGCTTCCTCCAAGATTTAAGGTTCCTACTATCCCTCACTACAAGGGGAACTCCGACCCTTATGACCACCTGAACGCTTACAACATTCAGATGGATCTTCAGACGACTAGTTCGCTCGTAAAATGTCGCATGTTCCCGGCTACACTAGGGGATATTCCACCGACATGGTTCAGGAACCTTCCCCCTCGCAGCATCAATAATTTGGAAGAATGTCAACAGAAATTCTTGAACCAATATAAAGCGTTGAAGAGGCAGTTCGCGCCACCCTACCATCTTGCCATCATTTACCAACGTCCCAGTGAGTTGTTAAGGGACTATATCAGTAGGTTTAGGCATGAGGTGATAAATGTCAAGAATCCAATGGATGAGGGGGTACTAACAGCTATCTCGGTGGGCTTGAGGAAAGACGGGAAGCTATATGAGAGCATCTATAAATCCCCAGTAAAGGATTTAGGGGAATTTTACGAGTGAGTAGAAAAAGAAATCAGGTGGGAAGAAGTAATCAACCCTAAAAAAGCTAGTTCTCAGAAAGATGAAGCTGGTAGTTCCAGTCAGGGAAGGAAGAGGAGCAATGAGGGAAATAGCCTTGGAGGTCGAAGAGATAGTAACCAGATTGCAAAGAAGGCTAGGAAATGGCCCAGACCAGGGGGTAACCGGGGGCGGGAGCAACCTCGGTATCAAGGCTGTTACAATACATACAATGCCTTTTCTGATACCTAAGACAGAATCTTCGCGACCGAAAGGAACAGGGAGAACTTCAGGCGACTAGCCCCCATTCAGACTCTTGAGGGACGAAGAGATAGGACCAAGTTATGTGCCTATCACAATGAAGTAGGGCACAATACCTCAGATTGTTGGGCACTCAAGGACGCTATCGAAGATATGATCAGAAATGGTCGTCTGAGGGATTATGTTGTGAGACCCTCAGGACGACCGCCCCAACAGCAACGTCCCCACCAACGCCAGTAGAAGCCACCGATCTAAACTCAGCAAGAGCCTGACCCTACCCAAGGGCTTTCTGTCAGGACAATTCATACCATCCATGGGGGTCTCTCGGAGGTGGGGGAGTCTAATAGATCACATGAATGGTTTGTGCGTCAAGCCAGATGAGTCCAACCTGCGAGTCAAAGAGAGTTAGGGGGGCCTACGAAGAAAGCCAGAAGGGTGTATGAGGACATTGTGTTCACAGAGGAAAATGTCCGGGATGTTCGCCTCCCCCATAACGATGCATTATTGATCCGAGTGCGTATTGGTAACTTAGTGGTCAAGAGAATAATGATTGACACGGGGAGTTCAGTAAATGTGATGTATAAGGAATGCTATGACTAAATGGGGATTGGTGACAAGCAACTCAGGCCATCCCCTGAGCCTCTGTATGGGTTCACCAAAGACTCGATCATTCTTGCCAGATAGATAAGATTACCCCTAACCTTTGGAGACGCAGCTCATCAGTCCACAGTGCTAGCAGATTTCCTCATCATTAATTCTCCCTTTGCATATAATATAGTGTTAGGAAGACCTGCCATGAACGACCTCGACATGGTCACCTCCACCAGGGCTGTCATGATAAAATTCCCAACTCCCAATGTTGTAGGATGTGTGCGGGGCGAGTAGTCTCTGGCTCGTCGCTGCTATGTCGACGCGATAAGAAGAGGAGTTCGAGGGAAGAAGGTGGATGTGGCCCCAGAGCATGAGCCTATAGGCAATCACCTCATCAGGGATCGGCCGTAATCTAGATCCCAAGAAATTCGATGCATACCAAAGTACAGGTCAAGTAGAAGAGCTTGAAGACATCCCGGTTATTGAGGTAGATGCTACAAGATGTCTAAAGCTAGGCAAAAACCTAATCTCGGAGATAAAGGCCTAGCTGGTCGGTTGCCTCAAAGCAAATCTAGATGTGTTCGCCTGGAACCATGAAGACATGGTGGGGATCGATCCTAATGTAATGACTTACATGCTTAACGTCAATCCTCACCACAAGCCGGTCTGTCAGAAAATGAGGCAGATGAACCGAGAGCGTTGCGAAGCCCTGAAGGAAGAGGTAGAAAAGTTTTTAGCAAATAAGTTCATCCGAGAAGTCCAGTACCCAGCCTGGGTAGCTAACCCCGTATTAGTGAAAAAGAAGAACGGAAAATGGAGAACATGTATAGACTTCACGGATTTAAACAAAGCTTGTCCGAAAGATAGCTTCCCACTACCCAGGATCGATCAGTTGGTAGATGCGATAGCTGGCAACGAGCTCCTTAGCTTTATGGACGCTTACTCAGGCTACAACCAAATCCCTATGAATCCTGAAGATGAGGAGCATACATCATTCATTACAGACCGGGGATTGTACTGCTACAAGGTAATGCCCTTCGGACTGAAAAATGCAGGGATAACTTACCAAAGGTTGGTGAACATGATGTTCGAAGATCAAATCGGGAAAACAATGGAGGTGTACGTGGATGACATGCTCTTAAAATTCGAGCAGGCTACTGACCATGTCCGGGACCTCGAGAGAATGTTTTAGATCCTAAGGAGATACCAGATGAAACTCAACCCTCTTAAATATGCTTTTGGAGTCTCCTCAGGTAAATTTTTAGGCTTCATAGTGAATAACCGGGGGATCGAGGCCAACCCAAAAAGATCCAGGCCCTACTGGACATGAAATCACTGACCAACGCGAAGGAGATACAGAGCTTGAACGGTAAGATAACCGCCTTGAGCAAATTTGTATCCAAAGCCTCCGATAAATATGATCCATTCTTCGAGGTGCTGAAAAAGGCCAAGAACTTCAGATGGACGGAAGAATACGAGGTCGCGTTCCTGCAACTAAAAGAATATATAGGGCAAGCCCCGCTGCTGACTAAGCCAAATGAAGGAGAAACTCTAACAGTCTACCTAGGGGTATCCCAACATGCCCTAAGTGTGGTTCTGATAAAAGAAGAAGGAAATGGAGCTCAGGTCCCTATCTACTATGTTAGCAAAAAGTTGGTAGAAGCCGAAATAAGGTACACCCCAATGGAATTGCTCACGTACTGCTTGGTGATGGCGTCTAGAAAGTTGTGCCCTTACTTCCAAGCGTACAAAATTGAAGTTCTGATGAAATATCCATTAAAGCAAATCCTCCAGAAACCAGATACTTCCGGCCAACTCATCAAATGAGCCATCGAGCTCGCCCAGCTCGACGTTGAGTTCAAACCAAGGTCAATGATCAAAGGGCAGGCACTGGCAAATTTTATTGCTGAGTTTATCGGACCTGTGAACGACGAGGCTGAACCTTCTTAAGGTCTATACTGAGAGCTATTTATGGATGGGTCCTCCTGTGAAAGGAGTGTAGGGGCTGGAATTCTACTGATCAGCCTAGATGGGAGTAAGTTCCTTTGTACACTCAGGTTTGGTTTCAGAGCAACTAATAATGAAGCAGAATACGAAGCACTGTTAGCAGGTCTTCGCTTGGCCAAGAGAATGCAGGTCGAGCGACTTAGGATATTCAGTGACTCTCAACTGGTGGTCTATCAAATAAAGGGTGAGTACCAAGCCAGAGGGTAAAAATGATAGTCTATCTGTAGAAGGTCCAGGAGCTGTTGGGAGTTTTCAAAAAATTTGAGTTGAATCAAATTTTGCGCGCCCAGAACTCCCACGTAGATGCGTCGGCTCGCTTAGCAACAGCTCAGGACATAGATTTTGCTGGAAATGTACCTATAGAATTCCTGTCGAAGCCAAGTATCGAGCCCGACACAAAAGTAATGACCCTGGTAGTGGCAGCAGATTCATGGATGAACCCACTGGTCAGTTATCTGCAAGAGGGAAAGCTTTCGGAAGATAAGATGGAGGCCTGTCGCCTGCTAATAAGGGCAACAAGGTACTGTATGTATGGTGATGTTCTCTATAAAAGGGGCCTCTTGGCCCCCTTACTCAGATGTATCAACAAGTCAGATTGCACCACATTACTGAGGGACATTCATGAGGGACATTACGATAACCATGCTGAGAGACTCTTCCTAGCCCAGAAGGTGCTCAAACAGGGATTTTACTGGCCGACCATGAAGCAGGATGTCATCGACTTGGTGAGGAAATGTGATAAGTGCCAAAGATTCTCCAAAGTTCCCCGAGCACCGCCAGCCTATCTCCGGCAAATGATCAGCCCCTAGCCCTTAGCTATCTGGGGCATGGACCTGATCGGGCCTCTCCCAGTAGGCCGAGCGAGATACAAGTACACCGTTATAGTAGTTGATTATTTCACGAAATAGGCGAAAGCAAAAGAACTAGTTGAGATCTCCACGACAAAGATTGAAAAGTTCATGTGCGACAACATTATTTACTGATTTGGTATCCCTCAGCAGCTCGTGACAGACAATGGAACCCAATTCATGAGCGACCAGTTCCTGAAATTTTGCAGCAGCCTCGGAATTACTAAGAGTTTCTCAACAGTATACCACTCGCAAGCTAATAGCCAGGTGGAGGCGGTCAACAAGATCATTAAGCAGACTCTGAAGACCAAGCTTGAAACTAGAAAAGGAGCATGGGTAGATGAATTGCAAAAGGTGTTGTGGGTCTACAAAACAACTACTCGAAGCACCACAAGAGAAACCCCTTTCTCAATGGTTTACGGGTCCGAGGCCATGATTCCTGTGGAGTTTGAAGTTTTCAGTCAGCGGAGAGCGAGTTTCAATCCCAAAGAGAACAACCAGCTCTTGGCCGCTAGCTCAGACCTGCTCAAAGAGTCTAGGGAAACGGCTTGTCTCAGAGCAATCGTCTATCAGCAGAAGATGGCGAGGCACTACAATAAAAGGGTCCGGGTACGTCAATTCAAACCAGGTGACCTTGTACTATGAGAAATCCTACCCGGCACTCGCAAAACCAGTGAAGGTGTGCTAGGACCCAATTGGGAGGGACCCTACATGATCCACGAAGATTTGAAGAACGAAGCCTACCATTTTGCGAACATGAGCGGAGCAATGCTTCCAAGGGCGTGGAATGCTACTCACTTGAGGCCCTATTATACATAACCATTGTAGTTTTATTGCTATTCTGCTATCTCTGTAAAGCTAATCATGTACAGACGCAATAAAAGCTTTTTATTTATTATTATGAATTACCACTAGCACAAAATGCTCATGTGTGTTCTTATGTGCAAGGTACACAGCCGTGAAAGGTAGGAAGCCGGCTTAAAGCTCAAACACTTGTTAGGCTTGTAGGGATAAGGGGCTGAATATCGGTGGATACCGACCCCACACCTGCCTTACGAGGTAAGAAGGGTTAAAATGGCCACGAGCTTGCGCACCTAATTGCTGCTCGTAGATTGGCCTCCCCCTCTATAAATTGTTCCTACACAACCCATAACCCGAGCCGTCGTTCGTGAACAGAATAGAACAAAGGCTCAATCACTTAGTGCTCAGCCCTAAATATGCTATAAATGCTCGGGTTACAACCCTATGAGCGTAGCTGAGGTTTCAACCTTCATAACTCTTGCTGTAAATGCTCAGGTTACAACCCTATGAACGCAGCTGAGGTTTCAACCTTCATAACTCTTGCTGTAAATGCTCAAGCTCCAACCTTATGAGCGTAGCTTGAGAGGTTTAACAGGTTGTATAGCTCAGGTATTGACCCTGTGAGTGCGGTCTGCTGTAGATGCTCAAGTTTAACCTTGTGAGCGCAGCTGGCTGTAGATGCTCGAGTCCCTACCTTTTGAGCACAGCCTCTACTGGTTTTGGTGATGATCAAAAAGATCTACGAATAGCATCACATATTTATCATCCGGTTTCTTCTCGACTCATATTACTTTATCAATATTATCTGATGTTATATACGTTACAGCTGCATGGCTGCACAAGCTGATTTACTTATTGTTAGTTAATGCTCACAATCGAGCCAACAGATCCGCTGTTTATAATGAGATGCTATTTATTTAATAAGAAGGATTAAGTTACTGACTCGCCCGCTGGAGTCCCTTTCTGCCTTCTAAGCTACGATTTATATTAAGGGCTATCTATTAAGAAACTTGAGGGTGCATTCCCAACCCAGAAAATTATTTTCCTTACTTTGTACCTTGGGAGGTATTTATGCGAATGGTCAGGCTCATTGTTTATCCAATTCATCGTCCATTCTATTATGTGTGCCTGCTCGTGATTTCTTATGACGATGCATATGAGGCTCAGAAAATAACAAATCAAATCAACCGGAATCCCATACTATTGAAAACAGAAGTAAGACATTATGAAATTAAATGAAAATAGTATTAACAGCATCGATGTTCAAAGATAAGCCCTATAAGCAGGAAGGACAAATGTTGTTTGTAACTATTCTAAGGGGCTTTAGAAGAACCGATAGGAGTACTCTTCGGATCCTTTTCACTTGGGGCTTCTTGTGAAGATGATTCCTGTTCCCCACCTGGCACTAACTCCTGAGGACCTGAAGAGGAACCGCCCTAGGCCTGAGGGACGCCGATTTGAGCAGTTGGAGACACAGAGCTCTTCTTAGGGGCTACAGGAATAATACCCTTCTAGACAGGCTTCGCGGTCTTCGCCTGGGCTTCTTTGGCAGTGAAAGCCGCATACCTCTTCACCTCCTTCACTACTTCTTCCCCGTAAAAGGAGACGTCCAGCTTAGGATGGTTTTTCCATAGTGGATACAGGAACTTATTGCTCGTCTTCTCAATTGCCTCATTCCAAGCTTGCACTACCCGGGCCTCCGTCTGACTGATCAATTCTCTGGTACGAGCAAGATTGTCCCTTACCGTGTTCAAGTCCTACATCATCAAGTCGGCCTTCTTCTCGGCATCGATGATCCATCTCTTCTGCAAGATGGCCTCCTATATGACCTTGTCTACATCCTCGGTGGCCTATTTGAGTGAGGAGGCGGTGATGTCCCGAAGCTTCCTCTCATGAGCCAAGGATTCTTCAACGCCTTCAAGTTGCTGTTTAAGCTCACGAACAGCTTTCTTGGCAGCTTCAGATTCCTCTCTGATTTTCTTGTTTTCAGCTTCCAGCCTTCTGTTTGTCCCCTCAAAAACATCTTGATCAATGCCAGTGAAGTCTGAAATAAAAAGGTGTCAGCGGTGGGTACGATGATAATATGAGTTGTAGAGTTAAGATTGG
This sequence comes from Dimocarpus longan, assembly GCA_022984855.1. NCBI lineage: Eukaryota > Viridiplantae > Streptophyta > Magnoliopsida > Sapindales > Sapindaceae > Dimocarpus > Dimocarpus longan. The sequence goes on along the minus strand of CM041022.1, from coordinate 2,871,575 downwards.
AGTTTACCAGCAAATTGTAGCGACGACATAAGCGATCAATTGGTCACACAAACATGTTTTTGATAGACTTATGGTTTGTCAGGCCCCAATAGTCCTGGCAGTTGATCCAACAAATCATCGAAGTATTCCCCCGCATCGGCCTCATGGGCCTGCTCCTCGTCAACCCCTCCTGTAATGGGCACCTTGCCCTTAAACTTCTGACGTTTCGTTGGAGGCTCCATGGCCCCCTTTCCTTTGTCCTTGGCCCCTGAAGGCCTTGTCAGCTCATCTCCAGGAATTGGGACTTCCTGACCAATAGAATCCTTTGGTGGGGGTATATACCTAGCGGGTTTCTTCCCCACAGTCTTGTATTTTACCCCCTACTTTTTAGATGTTATGGCCCCTGCGTGTGATGTGACAAGACCCGAACCAAACCTTCTCTAAGCTCTTGTCTGGAGGATCCTGTCGGGCACTTCAACGGACTTCCCGCACCTAACTTGTCTGATTTAGGAAATCCGAGAAGCGAACCCTCGGAATACTTTGCCGATTTACTCGTTTTAACTTTAAAACTTCTTTGCTTTTTAAAATAGTTGGGATTGGTGGAAATTTTTCGCGTTTCCTCAAAACAATTTTTATAAAAATTTTGACAGCATAACGGCTGTAATTTGAACATTTCCAAAATCAACCTGCATAAGAAATACACTTCGAACTATTTTGATCACCGTCCAACTTCTTTCAATCTCAAACATGCATTTTTCATTCATTTCACAAACATGCAATTCTTTTACAAACATAATTCACATATGTAATTAACATATAACAACTCATACTTATATGAAATATGTGCCTTGTGCAATATGTGCATATCAAGTGTAATGGTTTATTTATATATACATATCAAAATATGATTTATAATCCGTCAAGTATCTCATGTCAACAGATAATTATTTGATTCAATATATACAGATGTACACAATGTCAAAATATATTAACATCCATATATTTCGTCTCATTATTTCCCCCACCTAAAGTTAATCAAAATAATGTCTTTGATGCAAGAGCGTCCGTGCCAACATCCACTAAAGTATACAAGCTACACAAAACAAAGAGAGGTTAGGCAATATATATATAAAGGTATAACTCCACATAGACATTACTTAGAAAATAATCGATTTTATTTTATTTTTTTCTTTTTTGAAAACCATTTCTCATAGGACAACCATGTGCAAAGCCACTACGCACAGAATTTGCTACATCGCGACGTAAGGCGAACTTTCTCAACTCTAGGTAACCACAACGCGGAATTTTCTACATCGCCGTTGTAGTGCCAATAACTTATACTTTACGCAACTACATACGGAATTTTCTACATCGCATATTGTAGTGCAATTTACTCCTCACTTGCAATTAGATACGGAATTTTCTACATCGTATCACATTGCTATCAACCTTGACAACTACGAGCGGAATTTTCTACATCGCCGCATAGTGCCAAGATGCTAATATCACAACATGCACATGGGTCTTAATTCAACTTTACTTTGCTTTACTTTTAAACCTTTTTGCAACTTACTTTCACCTTCGAATCTCATTTCTAGATTCTAGGCATAACTCATTACTCAACATAAAACTTATGATTTTGGAAAACCATTTTGTAAGACTCTTTGAAACAATATATTTTATCATTGCCATATAAATGGAAATCAACTAGATGTAAGTGAACTGAAGGACACTTACCTCAATCCCAACGCTCTCAATGCCTCAACGAGCCTCTCGCGTCTCGTCCGCGTGCTTGTCACCTACACATCATAGTCTCGTTATAACTTACTCACTTTCATAGCTAAAACTAATAAAATTAGAGTTTCCAATACATTGAAAACTCACTACACCACACTTTCCCAACTCGATTTTTTTGACTCGACCGAGGCTCTCAAATTTTGGTTTCTTTGTAAAAGTCTTACTTCTAGACCCTTAGGATCATCCCCATATGTTTCGTTTGGTCTCCGGAAGCTTAAAACAAAAAGTCAACTTTTTAACTATACGTTTGACCACGAAAAACAGAATTGAAACCAGCCATGGTTTCACCTCCGTTCCTGTTTCTAGCGTCTCCTTATCACATAACTAAGTCGCCCGTAAAGTTTCATCGAGAAACTCCATCGTTTGCTATGTCAATCTAGGCAAAACGCCCCATTTTGGGCACTTTTCAAAGCGAGTTTTTACATCGGACAAGCGACGATGGTTTTTCTTTCATATCTAAGGTTCTTTTACCTAATTATGACCGAATACATCTATTTTGGGCATCAACGAATGCATTTGCATCGCTATTACACATCTCGGTTTCCTACGCCCACTATTTTGGCTATAACTTCGTCAATTTTTATCGGATCGATCCCATTCCAATTTCTATGGTTTTATATCATTCCTAGGCATCATTTGAGGTGTAGAACATCCCCATATATTTCAGTTTTGCCCAGGTTATCTCCAGCCCATGATTTGAGCTCGGGATTGCAAAATTTGTCTAAACTAGCTCTTTTGAACTTCTACCACTTCTACATGCTTTTCTATGCTTTTCCAACCTCAAATATGTCTAAATTTGAGTTCAAAAGTTTCTAATCTCAGAGGTTGTCTACTGATTTTCATAGCCATAACACACCCACACACTCATTCTAGAGTAAAACTTTCAAATTTTTACAAAACTATCTCTCACAAGTTTTTCATCAAACACTTAATCTACAACTACTTTTGCTTTTCCAACAATTTAAATCACAAGTTAGGGTTTCTCCCATAACCCTAACCTACCATTTTATATCATTCAAGTTCCCTTTTTTAACAAGTTATAACTATAACATTGATTTACATCAAAATCTCACCAATAACACATCAAGTAAACAAACTAATCCATCATTATATCATACAAACCCAACATCATGCTTTTACACATTTCCACCATATTAAAGTCTATGGAGAAGATGATATCTTACCTTATCTATGCTTAGGGTTTGATGTTTTGGCTTGGGATCAACTAGAACAATTGTTTGGAAGCTTGAAAATTGGTTGAAAATATCACTTGTTCTTCTCCCCCTCTAATTGCCTTCCATCTCATGCTCTCCCTCTCAACTCTCTCTTCTATTTTTGTGTCTCACGGCTACTTCTTCTTTTTCAATCAAAAAGTGACTAAGTGTTGTATTACATGGCCACCTTTTTGCTAAATGACCACCATATCCTCTATTGACTTGTTGGATTTACAAAATTGCCCTTAGTTATGTTATTTACTAATAAAAATCAATGATCATTTGTCTCATTTTTCATATAATTGAATTATTAACTTACTAAACTAAAGTTTTACAATCTTGTCATCCATTAATATTATATATATTTTTATTTATTTATTAAATGACCATTTTGCCCTTTTTATTCGATAACTTAGTTTCTAAGGCTAGGAAACATAAAATAGAATATAGCGGTTTACATGATGACTCTGTTGTCTGCGTTGGGGGCCCCTTAGAACCTATTATTTCTACTTTCGGCTCCTCCGTTTCAGCTACTGACGGGGGTGGAAGAGAATCCATCTGAAGGTGCACTGTGGTTTTGGGCTTTTTTGAAATAGGGGCATAAGCACCTTCGTCGGGTCCTGCAAAGACAGAGGGGACCTCTTGACCCTTTCGCACTCCGATATCCGATGCTAAACTAAGAGGCTTGGTTCCAACCCCAGGTGCAAGCCCGTAATCCCTCAAGAAGTAGTTCGCTGGAAAGTAATCGTCTAAAGGATCTTTGACCTCAGAGAATTTCTAAAGCGCCCCTAATTCCTCGCTCGAAAGGTCAATTGAGCCATTGTTAACAGCTGCGCATAAAGGAAGAAAGATTAGTAACAATAGAAAAAATGATACATGCATTCACGCAGGAGTAGCGAGCAGAAATATGCTCATCAGGATTGAGGGTGAAGTCAAAATTGACGAGTTTTAACAGGGATAGACAGGACGCATAGAACCAACGGGACTTGTAATCCCCTACATTTGACTTGCCAACCTTCTTTGGCAAGATCGCCTTGTAGGGTGAGTTACGAGTGGCCATGTAATAGATACCGTCCCGTTTCTTGGCCTTAGGGCTAGTAGTAGATTTAAAGAAGAAGAGGTTTTGGATTATGTTCGGGGTCGGTGGCGGAAGGCCATTCTTGAGAAAGATACAAGCTAAGGTGGTCAGTTGGGCATAAGAATTTGGTGTGAGTTAGAAAGGGGTTATTTCCAGATCATTCAGTAGGTCGATCAGGTATGAGGAGACCGAAAACCTAAATCCTAGTTCTACATGCTGACGACTGATCACTGCAAACCCCTCAGGAGGGTGCGCCGCATGATCATAATGAGCAAGAACCATGATACGACATCCAAAAGGGAAACCGTACGTCCTAGCTATGGTCTCGAGTTCCTCACGAGTAACAGAAGAATCATGTTGATAGAAGGACTTGCGAGCAGAAGCTTCCTCTCGTCCTGAGAAACTCGATGCGTCCCCGCCGCCCTGGGCAATTGCGCTTGGAGAATCTCTGCCCTGTTGGGAAGAACCCTCCTCAGAGCCCTCTTTGCTGGACATGACTTATTGGTATCGATGTCCATGACTTGACATCTACAAAAGAAGCAGCTAATTAAGCCGCTGACAACCAACCAAACCTGAGAGACAGGGGGAATCTAAATCTACCAACTAAGCGTCAAGTCGTGCGCCTGGGAAACCAGCAAGGGACAAAAGGGTCCTCATTTAACAAATCCCTCCAAGTTAAGAAAGAGGAAAGGAAGAAATGAGAGAAAAGAAAGAAGAAAAGTATATGTAAAACTATTTTGCAGGTATTTCAGGTCCAAGCAGACCAGAAGCAGCACAAAAATGCTCTACCGGCATGGACAAAAGTCACTCATCCAGGCTCTTGGGATGAAAAAGCTGAGCCCAGATTTTTGAAGAAGGAATACCATATAAAAAATAAATAAATAAATAAAACCTTACCTTGAATATGAAGGTGACAAATGGCTTTGATTGAAGATCGACGAATGACGGTAGGGAATAGGGAAGAAAACAAGCAAACGGGGGAGTTTTTGATTCTTGAAAATGCCAGAAGAGAAGGAAATAGAGCGTCCATTTCCTTAAAAAGTAGCTAAGCCTCAACTATTGGATCAAGATAGCTGTGTAACCGCCCCTAATCTGACGGTATGACGCGATTCTCGAGATTTTATCATCATGCAGCATGTCAATTGAGAGACGTGCATTAAATGCATACGGCACGTGGTGTGACTCGTAACCGCTGCCTGGGGCAGCTCCACATGGCCTGGTGATAAAGCGAAATTTAAAAAGTGGCGTAATTGTTCCCGCCAAAGTTGCTCGTGCATGGATTTGTAGCTCCTGGTCTTTAAAAAGGTACCAAGAGCTAGGGGGCTTATGTTATAGGTAATTTAACGATCAAGCCGATTGGGCTAGGGAAGATCTACGGTATAGGCTCAATGGTCCAAAGATTCAGTAATCTGTCTTTCTTTCTGATCGCCTTCCTGACAACGGATCTGTTCGTTAGACTGACTCTCCATTGGTAGCTTGATCAGTAAGCTGTTCGTTGTCCTACATATGACTGCGATCAATATCGGTCCTTGATTCTGGTTGCTATGTCTGCTCACCATGATCTATTCGATAGGCCTGTTCATTGGAGTTGTTCGCTTAGGCTGTTCGCCGAAAGTTGATGGATAGATCTATCCAGCTCAAGTTTATTCATTCAGAACTGTTCGCCTGGTTGCTCGACGATTTCTGAGCATATTCGTATGCCTACTCTTTTGTAAAACTGTTCGCCTAATATTATAACTGGTCACGGAAGAACTGATTCATGATCTATCCCACTAACTCTCAAAGTGCCCGATCCATCAGAAACTCATATGTTCGCCAGCTCAACTAGATATTCTATTTGTTGGAGAGTCCATCTCCGCCATGCCTCCCAAACCGGGAGCAGCAGAAGTCGAAGACGTCATGCAAGGCAGCTTAAAGCGTGCCATGCATGCCATCTCTGCCAGAGACTACAGCCAAGATTACGGTGGCCTCACTTGACCTGTACAGATTAGCCGCCTGAAATCACATTCAGGCAGAACTCAGAAGTGACAGTTTCATTCGCATTTAATGTAATTTTGGCCTCATTAAATGCACTGTTAGCCGCATTGAATAAAATCTCGGCGCATTAAATGTGGTCCATCATTGTAATTTCAGTTTACTGTATGCTTTTGTCTTATTCCGTTTTACTGTAGCACCTCCCCTTTCTCTATAAATAGGGGAGGATTTTCATTGTAAAGTAGGTACAATCTTTTGAGTGTCGTTACTCTGCTAAAATAGTAAGAGAGTGAACAGTGGACGTAGGCATCTAATTGGGCCGAACCACTCTAAAATCTCCTTGTGTTTTTTCTCCTTGCCTCTGACCTTTTCTCCTTTACGTATCTACCTCGTATATTCAATATTCATGATCTGAAGCTGCAGTTTGGGCCCAGAAACAAACCTCGTTGACTGGGATCCAAATCCAGACATCAACACTTAATAAATCATTCTCTATAACTCTTATATGTCATGTAGCTTCCAAATAATTAATCAATATACACCAATGAATAATTAATTATACATTTTTATCATTTTCTATCCATACTCATTAGAACAAGGAAATCATTCAAAATCACATCCTATGACACCAATGCTGTAACACATTCATATAAATCTCATTCAATTATCTTTAGATTTCAAATCTACTATTTCATAACTCAAATTTAAATATGGTGAACATGAATTTTCTTAAACAAAAGATATAACACCATACTTCCGTTGTGTAACTCTGATATTCAACAAAATAATCTAGAATCTTACTATAATAATCATTAATAACACCACAAAACAATTATATGATTGTAAACATATTTCAAGAATCAATTTGAAACTTTATCTTATACTCCAAAATTTCAATTACCTAAAGACTCCAAATCATAAATATTCAAATACACCATCTATAATACATATCATCATCTAACATTATAAATCATAAACATCCACTAATAACATTTCCAAATTCAAGTATATCAAAAACAATCCTTATTGAAAACTACTTTAGTCTTAATTCACTGCAAGAGACTAATAATTATTCACATAATCACCTCTTTTAATATGATAATTCTCCATAATGAATTTAAAATTCTTTATCAAAATTTCCTTAGAATTCTATCCTTTTTTCACCCAAATAAATATAAAATAACAAATTAAATTAACCCACAAGGAACCTCGAGCAACGAATATTTACTAATTAAAATCAATGTACTAACACAAATACAATTGAAGATCTATATCAAATGCATCACCAATAAAAATGAAATTTCTCCAAAAATTATTTTTAACCACTAAACTTGATTAAAATCCATCATAATTACGTCTAGATCATAACCTTGCATGAATCCATAAATTAGCTTATATTCACAACTAGATTCAAAATCAAAACTTAAAATAAAGGGTCATACATGATTACCTTTTATCATCAAACCTACACAAGGCGAAGATTTAAATCCTTAAATTCGGCCATTATTCGACGATAAGATTAAATCACAATTCAATCTCCTCTATCCTATCATCAATCCTTAAATTATATAAACACCAAGGATTAACAACATAAAATCATTCTTACTTATATATCTTTCCTTTCACTTTACCTAGACTTCCATAATTGAATATATTAACATCCTCAAGTTCTACAACTTGAGCTAGGAAATAATCAAACTTAATAACAATAAAGTACTTCAAAGTATGTATCATATCGTTCAAAGTACCTCAAAACTTAATCACAACATAATCATATCAATTCTTAAACCGTAAACCATTCAAACATAATGAATAACCACAATTATTGGAATTATTTACCAATCAAGTCAATATATTCATCACCAATCAACGTCATCAAGTAAACATTATACTTTTCACACAGTCAAATCATATAACTATCAAGTCATCACAATATATATGTCTCTGCATAAGAACCAATAAATTAGGTTATACTAATATAACATATTCAACCGACTATCCTCAAACTGTGACCATCAATAAGAAACATATATCTGAGTACCTAAATATCTCCATCATATTGAATATATAAAAATCATTCACTTAAATCGTTCTCTTAAAAATCTTCAGGATACTTTATAATTGCAAAAACATCCTCATTACTGTCTAGGGACCTAGCTTATAGGGACATTAACTTAGACCTAGCTTATAGGAACATTAACTTACTTGTCTACTTATTCATCCTCTGGTGTAGATGCTTCGGTGACTGCTCTCCTCATAGTGGGGGCGACCTCGACGATGCATAAAAACACTATCATGTATTTTTGGAGAAAATACTTAAACATTTTTAAAAGTGGCTCACACTACGAAAACATTTCAAATTGTTTAAACATCTATTAAAAACCCTAACCTTGCTCTGATACCAACACTGAAAAAACCTTTCCTAGACTTTCCCTTTTGAAATCCAAGAGGAATTCACCCGACACTACAATGGAATCCCTTGCAGCTATCTTATAGGCGACTCTAAAGGAACTCTAAGGAGCAAAGCTATAGAACTTAATTAAGATTTTTTTTTAATATGTTTAGAAATAATGATCACAAATTTTTCTTGAAAATTTCGCTAGTCCAAACATATGTGTTTCCAAACACAAATCAACAATATAAAGCACTTTGAATTTTTCAAAACATGTTCATACATAAAATCAAAAATATTTAAAGTATATGACATACAGTGTGAATTTACACTTATCAAAAATATATATACACATGCTTTCTTAAATCATCCGTTAGGTATGCCCACCTATCCTTACAAGGGAGGTCCGGCACCTTGAACACTTGATCCTACCCCTGGGGAGGTTTCTCATAAAACATAAAACAAGGAGTGTAAACTAAAAGAAGTTCAGTGAGTGTTTAAAGTTTTTTCCATTTAAACTATTTCTTTAAAAAATCTACCTCCCAAAAGCATTTAAAAGAGTTCTCTATTTCTTAAACATTTTTTTTTTTGAAACCATACACTTTACAAATTTAATAAACGATTTTAAGAGCTAGTAATTGTGCATAAAGCATGATAAAGTTTCGTACTTATAAGGACCTATCTTGAATTCCATTTACTAAACCCAATGGAAGTCCCTACGAAACTGACAGGACCCTTCCCAGACTTTATCTAGGTTCTTGTCTGGAGGATCCTGACGGGCACTTCAACGGACTCATCGAACCCGACTCGTCGGATCGAATTAATCGGAGAAGCGAACCCTAACTTTCTTAGCCGGTTTACTCATTTAAAACTTAGTAACTCAATTTTCTTTAAACTGGTTGGGAGTGATAAAAATTTTTCATTTTTTGTTTTAATTACTTTTATAAAAATTTCAACAGCATAACGGCTGAAATTTAAACATTTTCCAAAATTTTACCTGTAAAATAAACACACTTCGAACTATAGAAATCACCACCCAACTTCAATTTTTCCACAAACATGCAATTCACATCAAATTTCACATCCATACATGTCATATGACATTAATATCCAACCATTTACAACATGTATATATATTCCATAGGTATCACAACCTATGTAGATATATCATGTGTATTGTGCAATAAGTATGAATGTACAATTTTATATATACATATTTAAATATAAGTTTACAATCTGTCAAACATTCATATATCAAACATGCGATCATTTAGATCATAGCATATACAACAATCTCAAAATATATTTAATATTCACATAGTCCATCCATTCTTTCCCCACCTATAAGTGGAATGTCGCTTCCTCGGCCATAAAATCACCTATAATTACACTGGATAAAAAAAGCAAGCAACACGAAAAAATTAATCGTTAGTTCGTTACATAATAATACAACCATTTCAAGTTCATAGTAAAGCATAACTTAAAGAAATATTGAAAGGTTAATCTTTGCAAACTATTTCTTATAAAACAACCATGTGCATCACAAATGTACTCCAACCATCACGTGATGATTTCTCGACTGACGCCAACATGAAGCTACTATAGTATTTCGACCACTACGTGTGAAATTTACTACATCGCAACTGTAATGCTAATGAACTGTAATTCTTTGCGACTACATGCAGAAATTTTCTACATCGCATATCGTAGTGTAAACTACTCGATAGCTCTCACAAATGTGTGCGAAATTTCCTACATCGCAGCATATTGTAAGTAACTACTATCTAGGTGACTACGAGCGAAATTTTCTACATCGTAACCTAATGCCAATAGCTCTCAATATACTCGACTAAGTGTGGAATTTACTACGTCGCAACGTATCGATATATACTCTAAAAATCAAGGGATTACACATGGTTTTTTACAACTCTTTTTCACTTATGTGCAAAAGCACAAAATTCCCTTTCTTCCAAGGTTTTTACTTAAACCAAACTTACAATCAGAAAGTTATTTTATAAAACTCTTTAGCAACAATTACAATAATTGAAATTACAATTGAACTAGTATAAGTGATATAATACTTACCTCAATCCGCATAAATGCAACGATCTCAACGAGCCTCTCGTGCCTCGCTTGCATGCTCGTCACCTACACATTAATTTCTCATTATATTTTACTCAAATAAAACGTAACATTAGAGTTTTCAATATAAATCAACCTATTGAAAACCCGTTACGCTATAACTTTCCCGACTCGATTTTAACTCAACCGAGACTCTCAAATTCTAATTTCTTTACAAAATTCTTACTTTTAGACCCCTAGGATCATCCCCATATGGTTCGTATAATTTTTGAAGGCCCGTAACAAAAATTCAAAAATTTAAGCAACTTTGACACCCTATAACAGAATATTACGCACAGCCCTGCTCAGAGCTCCGTTTCCTTTCATTCTTTTTCCTACGGTTCACTTATCTCACATTATGGTCACACGTCAAATTTCGTGGAAAACTTCTATCGTTTGCTATGTCAAATCTAAGAAAAACGCCAATTTTTGGGCACTTTTAGTGTGCGTTTTATGCACTTTTTCGTTTCGGACTAGCGACGCTAGTTTTTCTTTCATATCTAAGCTTCATTTACCTCATTATGATCATTTAAACTCATTCCATGTAATAAAAATTTCATTTGCATAGTTATTTCACCTATCAACTCTCTAACGGCATTATTTTGTGCATAACTTGCGCAATTTTTATTGGATTCGATCCGTTCCAAAACCTATGGTTTTCTATGACTCCTAGGCATCATTTGAGGTGTAGAACACCCCCATACATGTCAGACTTGGTCAGGTTTTCTCTAGCTCATAGTTTGAGCTCGGGATTCCACTTTTACTCTATAACACTTTCACTTTCTACGCGCATTATTTTGGCCATAACTTCGCCAATTTTTATCGGAATGATTCCGTTCCAATTCCTATGGTTTTCTATGTTCCCGAGGCATGTTTTGAGGTGTAGAACAACCTCAAATAAGCTAGAACAAGTCAGGTCTCTACTGATCCTTCATCAAGCTCGGGATTTTCACTTTTGCTCTATAATTCTCTTTTTTTTTTTTTTTTTTATTCTAACACTTCTAATAGGTTTCTTAGCATCTCAAAGACATGGATTTGGTCTCAAATGATTGAAAACAACATGGGTTATTCAAACCCTAAGCATGACCAAAATCATCATCACAAGAACCCATAACTATCCTTTAAGTTTCTAACATGAAAATATCATCAACTTATCACCAATTACTCTCTAAATTCATCATCCAAACATATAGAGCTACTTACATAAATTTTTCACATAAAAATCATAGAACTTACTTGATTTTTTTATAATTGATTTGCTTGGATTACTAGTAGATGACTTCTCTAACTTATTCCCATCTTGATTTTGCCTTGAAAATGGATGACACACACTTGAGAGGGAAGACCACAAGCTGCTGTGACTCACCTTGTTTGACTGAGCATCACTTCTCTTTTGTTTCCTCTTTTGCTATCCAAAGATGATGGCTTTTAGAGATCATTTCCCTTTATATAAGTATTGCTAATTTACTTGGACTAAAATGCCCTTATTTCAATCTCAAAATAACTATTAATCATCTCCTTTCATTTACCTTATTGTCATTTGAATTAAACTCATGAAAACTTACTCTTAAGGGCAAATTTGGCACTTCATGAACTGAAAATATTATTTTTAAGAAATGCATGACAACTAATAACAATATAAAAATCCACATTTAACTTGTAATATGTCACTTATCTCATTTCTTATTGGCTAACATAAAGTATCTTTTACTTTATTCCGTGAGCTCACCTCACTTTATTAATACATAAATCACTCCTAATCATTTTGTATTTGCACCGAGGTCAGCTAAATGACATCTGATTTCCAATACAAAAATATAATAAACCTCAAATAACACTACTATACGCCTACGATTCGATCGTAACTCAATTTGAAGTTTCTAATATCATAAAATAATAAATCTGGATGAGGGCCTACATTGACCTTTTCTAATCTATCTTTCCATATTAAGAGGTTATAAATCGAGACTAGGGGTTTACAATTTCTTCTCCCCTTATAAAAATTTCATCCTCGAAATTTTAAACTACTAACCTGATTCGCATAGACGTGGATATTGGGTGTGCATTTGCTCTTTAGACTCTCATGTAGCCTCTTCTAATCTGTGATTTCGCCACAACACTTTTACTAGCGGAATCACCTTGTTGCGTAATACTTGATCTCTACGATCTAGAATTTCCACCGACTGCTTTTCGTAGGTCAAGTTTTCTTTTAGCTGTACGGGCTGTTCTCTCAAAATATGTGATGGATTAGCTACATACTTGCGAAGCATAGAGACGTGGAACACGTCATGGATATTTGCTAATTTTGATGGCAACTTCAACTGATAAGCCACTTCACCCACTCTTGCAACAATCTCGTACGACCTTATATATCGTGGGCTTAACTTCCCACGCTTTCCGAATCTCAGAACACCCTTCCATGGCGAGATCCGTAGGAATACTTTATCACCCACTTCAAATTCCAAGTCTCTTTTGCAATTGTCTGCGTAGCTTTTTTATCGGGCACTAGTTATCTTCAACCGTTCTCTAATCACATTTATCTTCTCGGTTGTAGCTTGGACAATCTCTGGGCCAATTAATCTCGTTTCACCTACTTCATCCCAATAGACTAGGGTTCTACACTTTCTGCCATACAACGCCTCGTATGGTGCCATACTAATGCTGGACTGATAACTGTTGTTGTAGGCAAATTCTATTAAAGGTAGGTGATTATCTCAGTTTCCTCTGCTCTCCATCACATAAGCTCTCAACATATCTTCAAGAGTCTAGATGGTTCTTTCCGATTGGCCATCTGTCTATGGGTGAAAAGCCATACTGAAATGCAGTCTGGTGCCCATGGCTTCTTATAACTTCGGCCAAAACCTCGAAGTGAACCGAGGATCTCTGTCTGATACAATGGACACTGGTGCACCATGCAATCTCACAATCTCATCTACATATAGCTGAGCTAATCTTTCTAAGGAATAAGTATTCTTGATGGCTAGGAAGTGAGCGGACTTCGTCAATCTGTCAACTATCACCCATATAGCGTCATGTCTGCTCTGAGTCCGTGGCAATCCAATTACAAAGTCCATCGTAATCCTCTCCCATTTCCATTCAGGAATGGACAGAGGCTGTAATAAACCTGCTGGTTTCTGATGCTCTGGTTTAATCTGTTGGCAGGTTAAACACTTCGATACGAACTCTGCTATTTCTCTTTTCATTCCTTTCCACCAGTAGTGGTCTCTTAGAGTTCGATACATCTTAGTACTCCCTGGATGCATGGCATAAGCGGAGGAATGAGCCTCATCCATAATCTCTTTCTTTAATTCTGCTATATCAGGCACACATAACCTTTGCCTCATAACCAGTGTTCCATCACTTCTCATCCCGAAGTTACTAGGCTACCCAGCTTCTAACTTACTTTTGAGTTTCATTAAATAAGAATCTTGGAGCTGCAAGTCTTGAATTCGATCCACAAACAGTGGACGGACATGAAAAGCTACTAGTAAGGTACCTGAATCCGTTGATCCCAACCTAACACCTATGGATCTCAACTCTACTAACATGGGTAAATACTCCGCTTTAAGCTGGGATAGGGAGCTGGTAGGCTTTCTGCTCAGTGCGTCTGCCACCACGTTAGCTTTGTCGGGGTGTTACTCGATCATACAATCATAGTCTTTTATAAGTTCCACCCATCTTCGCTGTCTCATATTTAACTCTTTTTGTGAGAAAAGATATTGCAAGCTCTTGTGATCTGTGAAGATCCTATAGGGTACTCCATAAAGGTAGTGCCTCCAAATTCGCAAGGCGAACACTACTACTGCTAACTCTAGGTCGTGTGTTGGATAATTAATCTCATGCTTTTTCAATTGTCTTGAAGCATAAGCTATTACTCGGTCATGTTGCATCAATACACAACCTAAACCCTGTCTTGAAGCATCACAATACACTGCAAATCCATCGCTCTTGAATGGAAGTGTAAGCATTGGTGCCGAAGTCAGCCTTTTCTTCAACTAATCAAAACTGCTTTGGCACGCATCAAACCAAATGAACTTTTCTTCTTTTCTTGTTAGCCTAGTCAAAGGAGTAGCTATCTTCGAAAACCCTTCCACGAACTTTCTATAATACCCAGCCAAACCCAAGAAGCTTCTGACTTCTGTCACGTTCATGGGTGGTTTCCAGTTGACCACAGCTTCTATTTTCTGAGGGTCTACTGATATCCCATCTGCTGACACTACGTGTCCCAGAAAGGCTACTCGATCTAACCAGAACTGGCACTTGCTGAACTTTGCATATAGCTGATGTTCCCTCTCAAGGTCTGTAACACTACCCTCAGATGCTCAGCATGCTCTTTTCGGCTACTTGAATATACTAAGATGTCATCAATGAAGACAATTACGAACTGATCCAGGTCGGGCTTGAATACTCTGTTCATCAAGTCCATAAAAGCAGCTGGTGCATTGGTCAAACCAAATGGCATAACCAAAAACTCATAGTGCCCGTATCTAGTCTTGAAGGCCGTCTTAGGAACATCTTCCCTACACACCTTCAACTGATGGTATCCCGATCTCAAATCAATCTTTGAGAATACCTTAGCTCCTTGGAGCTGATCAAACAGGTCGTCTATCCTAGGCAAAGGGTACTGATTCCTAATAGTAACCCTATTAAGATGCCTATAGTCAATGCACAACAGAAGACTCCCGTCTTTCTTCTTTACAAATAATACTGGAGCTCCCCATGGCGATGTGCTTGACCTAACAAATCCCTTACTCACCAACTCTTCCATCTGGACCTTTAACTCCTTTAGTTTTGTTAGGGCCATTCGATATGGAGGTATAGAGATAGGCTTAGTACCAGGAGCTAGCTTGATCTCAAACTCTATTTCCCTGTCTGGGGTAGCCCTGGTAAATCCTCAGGAAATACATCTGAAAACTCACATACCACTGGTACATCAACCAGCTGCAATTTGCAGTTATCCGGTTCTATCACATACGCCAAGTACCCCTGACAAGCTTTTCTAAGCATCTTATTTGCCCTTAGGGTACTTACTAAACTTGTAAGGAGTATCTTTCTTACCCCAGAAAATGTCACATCTATTTCCCTAGGTCGATAAAGCTTGACTTCCTTTCTGTAACAATCAACGGTGGCATGATGTGTCGACAACCAGTCCATGCCCAATATAATATCAAAATCATGAATATCGAGTACCATCAAATCAGCCTCGAACTCATGACCTGCTACACTTACTTTACTCCCTATGTAAACTCTATTTGCAACGAGCGAATCGCCCGTGGGAAGTGACACTACCATATTGCACTCAGTCGGTCTCAACTCTATCCCGACTCTATCTACAAACTCTCGTGCAATAAAAGAATGGGTGGCCCCTGGGTCCACCAATACGTAAGCATCAGTATTGAATAGAGAAATGATATCTGTGACCACCTCCGGTGTCGCTTCTGCTGCCTGCTGAGTCACTGTATATACTCTGGTGGCCTGACTACGAGGCCTGCCAGGCTGTCCTCTGGGTGGCATGCCTCTACCTGATCCACCACTGGGCTGTCCTGCACTAGTAGCTCCTCCAGTTTGGGGGCCTCTCTTATCGGGTCCACGGCTCCCACTGGGCTATCCCTGTACCATTGATCGAGCCTCTGATGGACTGGAAGCGACTAAGCTGCGACAATCTTTCATAAAGTGGCATTCCTTTCTTCCAAGATTTTTACTTAAACCAAACTTACGATCAGAAAGTTATTTTATAAAACTCTTTAGCAACAATTACAATAATTGAAATTACAATTGAACTAGTGTAAGTGATGTAATACTTACCTCAATCCACGTAAATGCAAGAAATCTCAACGAGCCTCTCGTGCCTCGCTTGCGTACTCGTCACCTACACATTAATTTCCCGTTATATTTTACTCAAATAAAACGTAACATTAGAGTTTTCAATATAAATCAACCTATTGAAAACCCATTACGCTATAACTTTTCCGACTCGATTTTAACTCAACCGAGACTCTCAAATTCTAATTTCTTTACAAAAGTCTTACTTTTAGACCCCTAGGATCATCCCTATATGGTTCGTATAGTTTTTGAAGGCCCGTAACGAAAATTCAAAAATTTAAGCAACTTTCACACCCTATAACAGAATATTACACACAGCCCTGCTTAGAGCTCCGTTTCCTTTCATTCGTTTTCCTACGGTTCCTTATCTCACATTCTGGTCACACGTCAAATTTCGTTGAAAAATTCTATCGTTTGCTATGTCAAATCTAAGAAAAACGCCCATTTTTGGGCACTTTTAGTGTGCGTTTTACGCACTTTTTCGTTTCGGACTAGCGACGCTAGTTTTTCTTTCATATCTAAGCTTCATTTACCTCATTATGATCATTTAAACTCATTCCATGTAATAAAAATTTCATTTGCATAGTTATTTCATCTATTGACTCTCTAACGGCACTATTTTGCGCATAACTTGCGCAATTTTTATCCGATTCGATCCGTTCCAAAACCTATGGTTTTCTATGACTCCTAGGCATCATTTGAGGTGTAGAACACCCCTATATATGTCAGACTTGGTCAGGTTTTCTCTAGCTCATGGTTTGAGCTCGGGATTCCACTTTTACTCTATGACACTTTCTACACGCATTATTTTGGCCATAACTTCGCCAATTTTTATCGGAATGATTCCGTTCCAATTCCTATGGTTTTCTATGTTCTCGAGGCATGTTTTGAGGTGTAGAACAACCCCAAATAAGCTAGAACAAGTCAGGTCTCTACTGACCCTTCATCAAGCTCGGGATTTTTACTTTTGCTCTATAATTCTTTTTTTTTTTTTTTTTTTTAATTCTAACACTTCTAATAGGTTTCTTAGCATCTCAAAGAGATGGATTTGGTCTCAAATGATTGAAAACAACATGGGTTATTCAAACCCTAAGCATGACCAAAATCATCATCACAAGAACCCATAACTATCCTTTTAAGTTTAACATGAAAATATCATCAACTTATCACCAATTACTCTCTAAATTCATCATCCAAACATATAAAGCTACTTACATAAATTTTTCACATAAAAATCATAGAACTTACTTGATTTTTTTATAATTGATTTGCTTAGATTACTATTAGATGACTTCTCTAACTTATTCCCATCTTGATTTTGCCTTGAAAATGGATGAAACACACTTGAGAGGGAAGACCACAAGCTGCCATGACTCACCTTGTTTGACCGAGCATCAGTTCTCTTTTGTTTCCTCTTTTGCCGTCCAAAGATGATGGCTTTTAGAGATCATTTCCCTTTATATAAGTATTGCTAATTTACTTGGACTAAAATGCCCTTATTTCAATCTCAAAATAACTATTAATCATCTCCTTTCATTTACCTTATTGTCCTTTGAATCAAACTCATGAAAACTTACTCTTAAGGGCAAATTTGGCACTTCATGAACTGAAAATATTATTTTTAAGAAATGCATGACAACTAATAATAATATAAAAATCCACATTTAACTTGTAATATGTCACTTATCTCATTTCTTATTGGCTAACATAAAGTATCTTTTACTTTATTCCGTGAGCTCACCTCACTTGATTAATACATAAATCACTCATAACCATTTTGTATTCGCACCGGGGTAAGCTAAATGACATCTGACTTGCGATACGAAAATATAATAAACCTCAAATAACACTACTGTACGCCTACAATTCAACCGTAACTCAATTTGAAGATTTCTAATACATAAAATAATAAAATAATAAATCTGGGTGAGGGCCTACATTGACCTTCTCTAATCTATCTTTCCATACTAAGAGGTTATAAATCGAGACTAGGGGTTTACAAAAACACCCCAATGGAACTCAGTCGAACCCTCACTTTGGCTTGAAAGGGTTCCGTGGAGGTACCGATCTCACTTTAAAACTCTTTTATAGTATAAATAAACATATTTTTTTTTCTTTTAGGGTATATTGCAAAACGAGGTTATAAAAATTTCGGCAGCATAATGACTATTTTTAGAAATGCTATGACGAGACCCTTCCCGAATCTCTCCTCTGGACTCGAGAAAGACCCCGTAGCACCCCGAAAGAATTCTCACGAACTCTATACTCAACCCGAAGGAATCCCATCAAGGCACCGAAAATCATTTAGCTAGATATTTTAACTTCCTTTACAAGGTGACGGTGATAAAAATTTTTCACTCTTTAATAAAAATTTCGGCAGCATGTTGTTTGTTTTCTAAACTATGCTACCCTGTAAGTTTCAAATGCAGTTTATAAAAACACTTCTATGAAATTCATTTTTCAACTTCTAGAGCATCCGGCTCCTTTCTCACAAACAACCACAAATAAGTCAATAAAATTTGAACACTGGATTTCATAAAACGTTAACAAAACATTTTAACTAATGCATCCACTATTTCTTCAAAATATTTATAACTATGTACATCAATATATATACATGATCAAAATAACACAATATATACATGTAGTAGGTGTCGTCCTATACGTCCGCCTGCACACCTGACTGAACCTCGTTGGCTGGACGACTAGTTTCTGCACCTGTGGGAGAATTTTTAAGAAAAACATTTAAAGAGAAACGTAAGTATAACTCAGTGAGTGGTAGTAACTTTTAACTAAAACTCATTTCTACACTTAAATTTCTCCCAAAAACAGTTTAATAAAACTAAAGTATATTTTTCTAAAATACTTTCTAAAACTCATTTAAAATTGCTTTTGAATCTCGTTCTAAATTTCTTTCTAAAACTTTCTGAAATCTTTTCTTCAAATATTTTTTGATGCTCGCTTAAATGGTAACCCAGGGAATATCTACTCCTGACGTGGTAGCATATAAAGTCTAACCACTAGGAGTGGGGATCTACCATGTGTGGTCACCGAAAGTGAGCCCACGCTACGGACCGACTACACTACCCTATACATGAATATGGATCACTCATACCTCGCTCACACATGAGTCGACAAGACTCAAATCTTACTGACTGACTTCCTCTCATCTACCGTATCACGCATAGGGCATTCGGTCTGGTACTAAACTGGGGCTAGGGTAAACCATAGGCTATTAAAATTTCTTTTTCTTAATACACTAAAATATTATAAATCTCAAGGCAGTAAGCCTAAAATCTTTAATTCTAACACATTCTCATATACATAAATAATAAACTAAAATCTTTATGCAAGAATTATAATATAAATTCAATTAATAAATAAATAACTATTTATAATAAATTCTTTTAACTTTAAAAATAAACTTTAAGACGATATAAATAAAAACTTGTAGTTCCACTCACAACACGTCCTCGGATAAAATCCGAGCCTCCTCCATATGCCTTCGGAAGTCTCCGCTTTTATCCTAAAACATCAAATATCCATTTAGGGTCACTTAACTCATTCAAATAACATTCAAAATCAATAAAAATCTAATTATCTCTATATATATCATTTAACGCCTAAACTTTCGAATCTAAATTTCTATTCAACCGGGGTTTTCGAAATCCGTTTTCTCTACATGAATCCTACTTATTCTTCCTAGGAATACCTCAGTATACTAAATTTCATCGACGGACACTCGGAACGAAAATCAACCGGATTCGCTTACTAACAAAAATCACTTTTCTCTCCGGATTTCCGACAACTTCAAAAATCAATCCTCTAGTGTTCTAACACCCAACTATGATTAAATAAACCGTTTTG
The DNA here is from genome assembly GCA_022984855.1 of Dimocarpus longan. Classification (NCBI taxonomy): domain Eukaryota; kingdom Viridiplantae; phylum Streptophyta; class Magnoliopsida; order Sapindales; family Sapindaceae; genus Dimocarpus; species Dimocarpus longan. The sequence continues at coordinate 2,851,330 of CM041022.1, read as the reverse complement.
AACGTTAAACAAACGCGTTTCGAAGAGTTTTAGATGTAAAATCCAAAATCCTCATCATCGTTAAGCGAATTATTTTTCTGATTGGATCGTGTTTCCATCGAAAAAATGTAATTTTTAAGTTCGGAATTATTCGGAATAAGTATTTTTGAGTAATAAAATTTATTTTATAGTGTAAGACGGCTGCGAAATTAAGTGGTAAGTGGTTTTCCGGGCGGGCGGACGAAATTGGATTCGAGCATGGAAACGGAATGGGAGAATGCATTGGAATCGATAAGCGACTCAATTGCTCGTGTGCCACGTGTATGGCATGCATTATAAGTGAGACAAGTGTTGTGGTGGCATGATAATTATGTGACAAATGTCAAAGAAGTAGAAAGCAACTATATTATATTATTAAAGTTGATAATCAAATAAAGAAGTAGCTATCTTGCTCTCGGTCGCCATATGTTGTTTTAAACGAAGGATAGAGAGATAGAGTGAAGTGAGAGCAAATCTGAAACCGTGAGAGAGATCCAAAGGCTGTCGACCCAAGAATCAAAAGCAAGAACAAAGGAAGAGCAGCTCGTTTACAAAGGGAGGTTCTGGTCGTGAAGGAGAGCCGAGAGTGAAGGACTGAGACCGAATGAGAGAAGAGCTACACTCAGTCAGCTCACCCATTTCCGTGAGTGAGTTTTGTGAGAGAGAGACTGAGTGTTGCATGTGTAATCTGAGTGCAGATCCAGTCTAAGTGAGTAGATTAAAGCTTGCATGCAAGGTCTGAACTAAGGAAAGGTGAGTGCTGTCGGCGTGGAGTTGAGGTCGCTGTTGCCAGACGCGACCTGCTGCTGTTGCCGTGGACTGGAGCTGCTGCCGAGTTGGAACTATTCTGTTGCTGGCGTGTGGGCGTTGCTGTTGCCAGGTGGGTGCTGCCAAGAGCTGAAGCTGCTGGTGGCGTGAGGCTGCTGACGAGAGATTGCTGCTGCCGGCGCGATGATGCTGGTGCTGCCATGACCGCGTGAGCTGCTGTAGACGCTGTCCTTGCTGCTGCCTTGAGAGCTGAAATTATTGTTGTGTAGAGTTGCTGCCTTGGTTTTGTGTTGCTGTTGAATGTTGGAACTATTACTGTCAGATCGCATTCAAGCTGATGTTGTGAATGATTTTGGCTCCGTTTAGCCGTCGCAATCGTTTGAGAGTTGTTTCGAAGCGGAGAACAATTCTCACCAAGGTAAGACCTGTCCTAGCTGGTGTTAATGTCATGTTTTATGTGATTTAAATGCATGAATTAGTGAAAGAAATTAAGGTTTAAAGGCTGGTGCATATTCGGTTACGCAAAGGATATTGGACAGCCTTCGTGTGATTTTTTTGAAAGATTTCGATTGAGTTTTGTGAGGTATGTTGTAATGTTTATGAACGTTGTTATGTTGGAAAAATTATAAGGTTAAGTTATGAATGAAAAAGCTGATGGTATGATTGGGTTTAGGATCTAGAACCTCGTTAGTGCGGAGGTTCGTTCGTTTGTTTCGTTGTGTTGATGCTTGATTGTCAATGTTGAAAGTTCGTGAAATCTTCGTTATATGGGCTGTTATGTTATGATTTAGGGACTGTTATGTTGTGCTTTTATTCCAAGTATGTTAACATGAAAAGATGATGCTTTTTAGTGTATTTGAAAGTATCAAAATATCGTTCGAGCGTTGATTAATCGTTTTCGAGCAATTTGGTCGAGTTTTCCGCAAGTGCGAATGGTTATAGTTTGTGATTTCGTTGTCGATTGTGGAAGTGTTTATGATGTCTACTCGCTGTCTTGAGTTATGTTTAAGCTCATCATAGTGTTAAGTTGATGTTAGGATAGTTTAAGATACGTTTAAGTTAATCGGACAGTTTTAGTTTCGCGCGAAATCGTTAAATTGTCAAATTTTGGAGTTGAATCGGAAAAATGTATAGTTGTTAAGCTTGCTGCCATATTTTTCTCGTTTACGCTTTATCATGTTTGAATCTTTGTTTGCCTTGATTTAAGTTAAGTCACGAGTAATATGGACGATAAGTTTAATTGGAAATGAAGGAAACGCGTGAAACGTTAAAATCGATAAGTCGCGATAGTTAGTTAAATCGCGTTCGATTTACGTTATTCGTTTAGCTCCGCTTATTCTTTTGTTGAATCCATTAGATTATGGCTTCATGATGTTGCTTTGGATTTGATTAGCGTAGTTCGTCATGCTTATGTTAGAATGTTAACTTATTTAGGCTTCGATAAGGCGAAGAAAAGCGAAGTTGAAGAAATAGCGCGAGGTAGAAAATCCGATCGTTTCCGTGAGATAGAAATCGGTGAGTGTAAATTGTTTTATGAAATGATAAATGCAATATGATTTCTATATTATTGCTTTCATGCAAAATTTAAACGTTTTAATATTTAAATGAATTTATATAAATGATATACGCTTTACAGGAATGTTATACGTTTTGAAATGTTTTTATATCTGTATTTAAAGCAATATTGATCGTATAACTCGTTATTGAAATGTGCTTTTATGTTTTGTTTTATAAGCGAAGTAACATGTTTTACAATTGTTATTTTAGCATGTTAATGTATTTCAAAACCAATGGCTACCCATCCCCATTATGACTGAATTTATGACTGTTATGCGGCCGAAGTGCCTTATTGCGCGTATGGCATGTCTGTCGGGGGAAAGTCCACTAACTATGGGGGGGATCGAGTCTGTCATGTCGCCCTCTACGCGTATATAAGGTACTATCATGACTGATGCCCTATGTGCAGCGAGGTAACATACCGCGGTATAGTGGTTATGACTGAGATTGTACGTCCCCACCACCGGTGACCCAAGACCGGGCGGTGATCATGATTTCCCCGGGTCCCATTGGATATATGTTTTATGACTGAGGATTGATTATGATTTTATGAACTTATTTATGAACTTATGATTATGTGATGAATTAAATTTACGATGTTAATAATCTTGTATCTTGTTTTCAAGCAGATTATGTATAAAAATGATTTTATGATATTATGAAATGCACGTTTTAATTAAATTATTTCCGAACTTAGCTATTCCAAAAAGTTTTAGAAAGGAAATTTATTTAGAACTGCATAACACTCACTGAGCATTTTTAGCTCATTATTTTCTTGTTTATTTTGTTTTAAAAACTCCCCAGGCGCAGGTTCGAGTCCTCCTGGCGGCAGATCTTCAGCTCAAGAGTAGGCAAGCTTATCAGGCGACCGAAACTGTGAAATTAAAGTAAATTTTTGTTGTATAACGGATTTTAATGTGATGTAAATATTTAAGTTTTATAACTTTAATTACGTTATCATGCATGTGGAATGTTTTCTTTTAAGTTGAAATGGTTTTAGTTTTAAAGACTCGAATTGCATTGAAATGTGGATTTTGCGATGGACCTGAGGTCCCATTTGGAAGTGGAAATGAATGTATGCATTTTGAACTATTATTAATTGTTTTACAGGTGTTTTGAAAAAGTTGAAAATGTCGGAAAAACAGCCGTTGTGCTGCCGAAAATTTTTCACCCTGAATATTTAATGATTAAGAAATGAAACTGTTTTACGGCTTAACTTCACGGAGTCCTTTTAAGTCACCTACTTAAAGACTGTAAGGATTCTGTGGGGTGCCGGGAGGGCTCCGCTCGGATCTCTTCAAGGGATATCTGGGTTGGGTCCTTTCATTAGAAATCGCCCATCAATTCATCCGTTTAGCTCCGAAATAGATCATAAACTTTTCATTTTCGAAATCTAACTTCAAAAGATTATTTTCTAATCTCTAAAACATCCATCTAATATTTTAGAATTGAAAACGGAATCAAATTCCATAAAAAAAACTCATTTTTCTCCATGACTTTTATCTCCGTTTTATTTATTTTTCTTCCATCAAATCACTCCAAAATCATACTAAAATCATCCTCACATATCCCTCTTATCATCCCTAATCTCGGATTCGAAAATAAATGAAAGAAAAAAAATGGGTTTCACATAAATATCAATCTTTAAACTGAAATAACTCACCAAATAGGCGATCGTTTTGCTTCAAATTTGTTGGGTTAGCCAGAGGAGATGACAAGAAATAATTTTCATGAAGAAACCACGACGAAATTCGGATCGGATCTTTTTCTCTTCTTCTCTCTTTCTCTCGGCACACAAAACTTTTTTTTTTCTTTATTTTTCTTTTTTCTCTCTCGGCTTCTCTCACCCGACTCTCTCACAATTCTCTCTCTTTTCCTTTTTAATTGTCACGGCAACAAATGTCTCAAATGAGACAAAATCACATATATTTATATTTTATTACTCAATTACTAAAAGATTCCTCAAGAAAATCTCACTTTATCACCTCAAACTTTCACTAATTATACTAATGCCCCAAAATCAATTCTATTGGTCCACTTGGCACATTCTAGTCTACTTATTTCTTCAAACAATCCATGAATGACACATGGCATAACCACAACCACTCATGTGAAAAGTCACTTATCTCATTTCTCATTGGTTAAATTCTGTGAGCTCACCTCGCTTGATTAACACGTAATCTCGCCTAATCACTTTGTAATCACACCGGGGTCAACCAAATGACATCCGACTTGCGATACGAAAATATAATAACCCTCAAATAACACTACTGGAGGCCTACGATTCGATCGTAATTCAATTCGAATATTTCTAGTACCATAAAATAATAAATCTGGGTGAAAATTTAACCTAAACACAATTTAATATACTATTCAATCCGAAAAATATTTTGAAAATATTCCATGGTTATCTAAACTTTAAATTGACTATTGAATACTCTAATTGGGTCCCTTACCTCTCAATCCTATGCTTCGCGAAATTTTTGAATAGATTTTAAGTGACGAAAACTCAATATTCGAAAAATAGTGTAATTTGATCGGAATCTTTCGGATGTCCTGAAACTCAATCAAACGGATTCCGTTTCTTTTCATTTCAATTTCCTCAAGATCCATGACATATTTCGGACATTTTCGATTCTTAGGGCTCTTTTCTGAAAATCACTATTCATTCGAAAATGTTTCCGTCCGAAAATACTATTCATCAAAAGTTTTCGTTTTTTGTCGAAACAAACTTTAAAATTTTCTATACCCTAATCAAGTCTTAACTCATTCTTTGGCCCTATTTCTGGATCAATATTCCCTATCCTACTCAAGTATACGGAATATAATAGAAAATTAGGTTCGGGGTCTATCATGCTATCCTACAAATTTTAAGTAAAACACTTCTATGACATGCATATTTCTCAACTACTGGGCCTCAGATCCCCATTCTCACAATCAAACCCAAACATGTTTTCAGTTTAAAATAAAATCATTTACATAAACTCATAATATCCACGAAATTTAATTTACAAAACATAATTCTCAAAAGGGTTTATAAATATTCAAAAGTAATGTTTACAAAAATATAAAGAAGTATGAAATATGATGCATGCACAAACATTTGAAGGAATTAAACAAGTATAGTAGTATCGTGTTCGCAACCCACTTACACGTCTGATGGAGCGACGTTTGACTGTTGGCTCGTTCCTGCATCTAGGGAGGATTTTTCAGAAAAAATAAAAATAGAGTGGTGAGTATAAAACTCAATAAGTGAATAAACTTTTTAAATAATAATTTACTTTCTAAAATATAATAATATTCTCCTAAAATAGTTTTAAAAATTTACAATTTCTCATTAAACTTTATAAAACTGAAAAATTAGTATAAATAAATAATATAACTTTACTTGGAATTTAGTAATAACTTTAGCAAAGTATAAAATACATTGCTTTCTAAAATTTTTTTATTTCTCAATTTCACGCCTACGGATGTGCCCTTTTTCTTTCTAAAACTAGCCAAGACAACCCAGGAAAATTTGCTCTGACGGGACCCTTCCCGAATCTCTCCTCTGAACCCGAGAAAGACCCCGTAGTACCCCGAAAGAATTCCCATAAACCCTATACTCAGCCCGGAGGAATCCCGTTGGGGCACCGAAAAATCATTTAACTAAATATTTTAACTTCTTTTACAAGGTGACGGTGATAAAAATTTTTTGGTTTTTTAATAAAAATTTCGGCAACATGCCGTCTATTTTCTAGACTATGCCACCCTACAAGTTTCAAATATAGTTTATAAAAACACTTCTATGAAGTCCATTTCTCAACTTCTGGAGCCTCCGGCTCCTTTCTCACAAACAACCACAAACAAGTCAATAAAATTTGAATATTGGATTTCATAAAACGTTAACAAAACATTTTAACTAATGCATTCACTATTTCTTCAAAATATTTATAACTATGTACATCAACACATATACATGATCAAAATAACAAAATATATACATATAGTAGGTATCGTCCTATACGTTTGCCTGCACGCCTGACTGAATCTCGTCGGCTGGACGACTAGTTCCTGCACCTGTGGGAGAATTTTTTAAGAAAAACATTTAAAGAAAAACGTGAGTATAACTCAGTGAGTGGTAGTAACTTTTAAACTAAAACTCATTTCTACACTTAAATTTCTCCCAAAAACAGTTTAATAAAACTAAAGTATTTTTTTAAAATACTATCTAAAACTCATTTAAAACTGCTTTTGAATCTCGTTCTAAAACTTTCTGAAATCTTTTCTTCAAATCTTTTCTGATTCTCGCCTAAATGGTAACCCAGGGAATATCTACTCCTGGCATGGCAACATATAAAATCTAGCTAACCACTAGGAGTGGGGATCTACCATGTGTAGTTGCCGAAAGCGGGCCCACGTTGCGGACCGACTACACTATCCTATACGTGTATGCGGATCACTCATACCTCGCTCACACATGAGTCGACTAGACTCAAATCTCACTGACGGACTTCCTCTCATCTACCGTATCACGTATAGGGCATTCGGCTGGGTACTAAACCGGGGCTAGGGTAAACCATAGGCTATTAAAATTTCTTTTTCTTAATACACTAAAATATTTTAAATCTTAAGGCAATAAGCCTAAAATTTTTAATTCTAGCACATTCTCATATACATAAATAATAAACTGAAATCTTTATGCTAGAATTAAAATATAAATTCAATTCATAAATAAATAACTATTGATAATAAATTCTTTTAACTTAAAATAAACTTTAAGAAAATATAAATTTTAAAAACTTGCAGTTCCACTCACAACACGTCCTCGGATAAAATCTGAGCCTCCTCCGTATGCCTTCGAAAGTCTCCTCTTTTACCCTAAAACATTAAATATCCGTTTAGGGTCACTTAACTTATTCAAATAACATTCAAAATCAATAAAAATCTAATTATCTCTATAAATATCCTTTAACGCCTAAACTTCGGATCTCAATTTCTATTCAACCGGGGATTTTGAAATCCGTTTTCTCTATATGAATCCTACTTATTCTTTCCTATGAATACCTCAGTATACTCAATTTCATCGTCAGAAACTCGGAATGAAAATCAACCGGATTCGCTTACTAACGAAAATCACTTTTCGCTCTGGATTTTCGACAACTTCAAAAATCAATCTTCTAGTGTTCTAACACCCAACTATGATTAAATAAACCGTTTCAAATGTTAAACGAACGCGTTTCGAAGAGTTTCAGAAACCACCTGTCAACTCGTCCGTTTAGCTGCGAAATAGATCCTAAACTTTTCGTTTTCGAAATCTAACTTCAAAAGATTATTTCCTAACATCTAAAACATCCATCTAATATCTTAGTATCGAAAACGGAATCAAATTTCATAAAAAACTCATTTTTCTCCACGACTTTTCTCTCTCGTTTTATATATTTTTCTTCCATCAAATCACTCCAAAATCATACCAAAATCATCCTCACATATCCCTCTTATCATCCCTAATCTCGGATTCGAAAATAAACGAAAGAAAAAAAAATGGGTTTCATACGAAGCATCAAGCTTAAAACTGAGATAACTCACCAAATAGGCGACCGTTTTTCTTCAAATTTGTTGGGTTAGCTAAAGTGGATGACGAGGAACAACTTTCGTGAAGAAATTATGGAGAAATTTGGACCGGATCTTTTTCCTCTTCCCCCTCTCTCTCTCGGCACACAAAGCTCTCTTTTTTTCTTTATTTTCTTTTTTCGCTCTCGGCTCTCCACTCTCACGCAATTCTCTCTCTTTTCTCTTTTAATTGTCGGCAACAAATGTCTCAAATGAGACAAAATCACATATATATATATTTTATTACTCAATTACTAAAAGATCCCTCAAGAAAATCTCACTTTATCACCTCAAACTTTCACTAATTATACTAGTACCCCAAAATCAATTCTATTAGTTCACTTGACACATTCTAGTCCACTTATTTTTTCAACCAATCCGTGGATGACATGTGGCACATCCATAGCCACTACTTTTTAAATCACTTATCTCATTTCTCATTGGGTAAATTCTGTGAGCTCACCTCGCTTGATTAACATGTAAATCTCACCTAATCACTTTGTAATTGTACTGGGGTCAACCAAACGATATCTAACTTGTGATATGAAAATATAATAAACTTCAAAGAACACTACTGGAGGCCTACGATTCAACCGTAATTCAATTCAAATATTTCTAGTACCATAAAATAATAAATCTGGGTGAAAATTTAACCTAAACACAATTTAATATACTATTCAATCCGAAAAATATTCTGAAAATATTTCACGGTTATCTAAACTTCAAATTGACCATGGAATACTCTAATTGGGTCCCTTACCTCTCAATCCTATGCTTCGCAAAATTTTTGAATAAAGTTTAAGTCACGAAAACTCAATATTCAAAAAATTGTGCAATTTGACTGAAATCTTTCTGATCTCCTGAAACTCAATCAAACGGATTCCGTTTCATTTCGTTTCAGTTCCCTCAAGGTCCATGACCTATTTCGGACATTTTTGGCTCTTAGGGCTCTTTTCCAAAAATCACTATTTATCTGAAAATATTTTCGTTTGAAAATACTATTCACCGAAAGTTTTCGTTTTTCGCCGAAACAAACTTCAAAATTTTCTATACCCTAATCGAGTCTTAAATCATTCTTTGACCCTATTTTTGAATCAATATTTTCTATCCTACTCAAGTACATGGAATATAATAGAAAATCAAGTTCGGGGTCTATTAATTCACCCATCCTTATAAAAATTTCGTCCTCGAAATTTAAATAACATACTTGAATCAAAAAGATGAGGGTACTGCCTTTGCATCTGCTCCTCAGGCTCTCATGTTGCCTCTTCCACCGAGTGATTCCTCCACAGGATTTTTACCAATGGAACAGTCTTGCTGCGAAGAACCTGATCCCTCCTATCTAAAATCTGAATTGGACCCTCTTCATAGGTTAGGTTCTCTCTCAATTCCACTAGCTGCTCTGACAACACATGTGAAGGATCTGACATATATTTACGAAGCATCGAGACATGGAATACATTGTGAATCCTGGATAACTTTGGTGGTAACTCTAGACGATAAGCCACATCTCCAACTCTATCGATCACTTCATAAGGACCAATATATCGTGGACTAAGCTTCCCACGTCTACCAAATCTAATAATCCCTTTCCATGGTGATATCTTAAAAAATACCTTATCCCCTACTTGAAATGTAAACCCCTAGTCCCGATTCTTAATTTCCTAGCGAGTGAAACTAAATTGTGAAGTTAAGTAATAAATCTAGTTAGTATTAATTTAAATAGATTTATTGATGAGCGAACGCTCATTCTAGAATTATAACAATAAACATTAGTAAGGATAAAATAATTTATCCATAATCAAGTAATAGATGATAAATGATAAAAAGGGGACATGGGAGACATTTTTGGAAATGTTAAATCTATAAATACAACACTTACAGTGCAATTTGATGGACCAAACACAAGAGTAGCCGTGAAAATCAAATGACAGCAGCTGCTTGGCATCCTGGCGTGAGAAGCAGAGCAGAAACGGAAGAGCAGAAGCCAAACCAGAAAAGTGGAAGAAGACAGCTCTATCCAGCCCTTCCAAACCTCAAACCCCCCTCTCTAGGACCTCTTCCAAGTCCCTCTCACTTCCATAAACAAGAATCAAGTGAGATCTCATCTCTTTCTTCCTTATACTTGCTGAAATTGAAGTAGTTGGGTTGTGAGTGTTGTGCAGAATTTTTGTGTTGTGTTGAGTAATTTTCCCTCAAAATTATGGTAGAACTCTAAGTGATTATGTAGAAAGTTAAATGATAAGTTGAAATATGTAAATGGTAACTTAGGGTTGTAAATATGGGCTGCCATCTACTTGATTAAAGTAGAAATAAAAATCTGTTTTGCATGCACATCAAGTAGTCGATAAAATTGGTGAGTGAGTTGTGAGAGGTTAAATGACAAAATGGTGTTTGTGTGTGTGTCATGGCTGTGAAGATCAGTGGAAAACCTCTGAGATTAGATGGTTTTGAACCCAAATTTTACCATAAATAAGATTAGGAAAATAAGTAGAAAGGATAGAAGTTCAATGGAAGTAGTTTTGAGCAAATTAGCAATCCCGAGCTTGATGAAGGGTCAGTAGAGACCTGACTTGTTCTAGCTTATTTGGGGTTGTTCTACACCTCAAAACATGCCTCGGGAACATAGAAAACCATAGGAATTGGAACGGAATCATTCCGATAAAAATTGGCGAAGTTATGACCAAAATAATGCGCGTAGAAAGTGTCATAGAGTAAAAGTGGAATCCCGAGCTCAAACCATGAGCTAGAGAAAACCTGACCAAGTCTGACATGTATGGGGGTGTTCTACACCTCAAATGATGCCTAGGAATGATATAAAACCATAGAAATTGGAATGGGATCGATCCGATAAAAATTGACGAAGTTATAGCCAAAATAGTGGGCGTAGGAAACCGAGATGTGTAATAGCGATGCAAATGCATTCGTTGATGCCCAAAATAGATGTATTCGGTCATAATTAGGTAAAAGAACCTTAGATACGAAAGAAAAACCATCGTCGCTTGTCCGATGTAAAAACTCGCTTTGAAAAGTGCCCAAAATGGGGCGTTTTGCCTAGATTGACATAGCAAACGATGGAGTTTCTCGACGAAACTTTACGGGCGACTTAGTTATGTGATAAGGAGACACTAGAAAAAGGAACGGAGGTGAAACCATGGCTGGTTTCAATTCTGTTTTTCGTGGTCAACCGTATAGTTAAAAAGTTGACTTTTTGTTTTAAGCTTCCGGAGACCAAACGAAACATATGGGGATGATCCTAGGGGTCTAGAAGTAAGACTTTTACAAAGAAACCAAATTTTGAGAGCCTCGATCGAGTCAAAAAAATCGAGTTGGGAAAGTGTGGTGTAGTGAGTTTTCAATGTATTGGAAACTCTATTTTTATTAGTTTTAGCTATGAAAGTGAGTAAATTATAACGAGACTATGATGTGTAGGTGACGAGCACGCGGACGAGAGGCGAGAGGCTCGTTGAGGCATTGAGAGCGTTGGGATCGAGGTAAGTGTCCTTCACTTCACTTACATCTAGTTGATTTCTATTTATATGACAATGATAAAATATATTGTTTCAAAGAGTTTTGCAAAATGGTTTTCCAAAATCATAAGTTTTATGTTGAGTAATGAGTTATGCCTAGAATCTAGAAATGAGATTCGAAGGCGAAAGTAAGTTGCAAAAAAGTTTAAAAGTAAAGCAAAGTAAAGTTGAATTAAGACCCATGTGCATGTTGCGATATTAGCATCTTGGCACTACGCGGCGATGTAGAAAATTCCGCTCATAGTTGTCAAGGTTGATAGCAATGTGATACGATGTAGAAAATTCTGTATCTAATTGCAAGTGATGAGTAAATTGCACTACAATATGCGATGTAGAAAATTCCGCATGTAGTTGCGTAAAGTATAAGCTATTGGCACTACAATGGCGATGTAGAAAATTCCGCGTTGTGGTTACCTAGAGTTGAGAAAGTTCGCCCTACGTCGCGATGTAGCAAATTCCGTGCGTAGTGGCTTTCCACATGGTTGTCTTATGAGAAATGGTTTTCAAAAGAAAAAATAAAATCGATTATTTTCTAAGTAATGTCTATGCGGAGTTATACCTTTATATATATATTGCCTAACCTCTCTTTGTTTTGTGTAGCTTGTACACTTTAGTAGACGTTGGCACGGACGCTCTTGCATCAAAGACATTATTTTGATTAACTTTAGGTGGGGGAAATAATGAGACGAAATATATGGATGTTAATGTATTTTGACATTGTGTACATGTGTATATATTGAATCACATAATTATGTGTTGACATGAGATACTTGACGGATTATAAATCATATTTTGATATGTATATATAAATGAACCATTACACTTGATATGCACATATTGCACAAGACACATATTTTATATAAGTATGAGTTGTTATATGTTAATTACATATGTGAATTATGTTTGTAAAAGAATTGCATGTTTGTGAAATAAATGAAAAATGCATGTTTGAGATTGAAAGAAGTTGGACGGTGATCAAAATAGTTCGAAGTGTATTTCTTATGCAGGTTGATTTTGGAAATATTAAATTTACAACCGTTATGCTGTCTGAGTTTTATAAAATTAGTTTTCAATCAAACGCGAAAAATTCACACCGTTTGAACTCTATTAAAAGAAAATAAGATTTTTTTTTTAAGCCTAAAACGAGTAAACCGGTTAAGTAAAGTAAAGGGGTTCGCTTCCCGGATTTCTCCAATCCGACAAGTCGGGTTCGGGGAGTCTGTTGAAGTGCCCGGCGAGGCCCTCTAGACAAGAGCCTAAAGAAGGTCTGGTTTGGGTCCTGTCATAAAACTCCAAGTCTCTTCTTCTATTATCTGTATAGCTTTTCTGACGATCCTAAGAGATTTTCAATCTGTCCCGAATAATCCTGATCTTATCTGTAGTCATTTGAACAAGCTCGGGCCCTAATAATCTCCGCTCGCCCACTTCAACCCAACTTAATGGCGTCCTACACCATCTCCTATATAAAGCCTCATACGGTGCCATGCCGATACTGACCTGATAACTATTATTATAGGCAAACTCGATTAATGGCATTTGAGTATCCCAACTCCCGCCAAACTCCATCACACAAGATCTCAGCATATCCTCTAAAGTCTGGATAGTGCACTCAGATTGTCCGTCTGTTTGTGGATGGAATGTTGTACTGAAATGTAATCGAGTGCCCAGGGCTCTCTGTAAACTAGGCCAAAATCGAGATGTAAATCTAGGATCCCTGTCAGAAACAATAGAAACTAGAGCTCCATGAAGCCTGATAATCTCATCAATATACAATTTGGCTAATCTATCTTGGGGATAAGTACTGCGGATGGGTAGAAAATGAGCTGACTTCGTAAGACGATCAACTATTACCCATATACCATCATACCCACTCCGACTACACAGAAATCCAACCACAAAGTCCATTGTAATGTGCTCTCATTTCCATTTCAAAATAGGTAGAGGCTGAGATAATCCTGCTGGTCTCTGGTGCTCTACTTTAACCTATTGAAATATCAGACACTTGGATACATACTCAGCTATCTCCCTCTTCATACCTTTCCACCAAAAATGCTCTTTCAAGGTGTGGTACATCTTCGTACTACTAGAATGTATTGTATAAGCTGAAGAATGGGCCTCATCCAATATCTCTTTCTTAAGATCCGCCAGGTTTGGAACACACAATCTCTGTCCCATCATCAGTGTACCATCCTCTTTCATTGAGAAGTCTTGGCCCCTACCCAACTCAACTCCCTGTCTGATCACAACTAACTGAGGATCCTGATCCTGAAGTTCTCGGATCAGATCTGAGAGTACCGGTCTCACCTGAAATGTGGCTAATAGTGCACCTAAATTCGAAGTCATCAACTGAACCCCCAAAGATCTCATCTCTCTCAACAACGAATAGTACTCTGCTCTCAAATATGCCATTGAGGTACTAGGCTGTCTACTCAGGGCATCAACCACTACATTGGCTTTTCCTGGATGGTACTCTATAGAGAAATCGTAGTCTTTAATAAGTTCCAACCACCTTCTCTGCCTCATATTCAATTCTTTCTGCGTGAGTAAATATTGGAGGCTCTTGTGGTCTGTGAAAATCTGACAAGAAACCCTATACAAATAGTGTCTCCAGATCCTCAGTGCGAACACCACTGTTGCTAACTCCAAATCATGAGTTGGATAATTCTGCTCGTGCTTCTTCAATTGTCGGGATGTGTATGCTATTACTTTTCCATTTTGCATCAAAACACACCCCAAGCCCTGTCTGGATGCATCATTGTATACCACGAATCCCTCTATCCTAAAAGGAAGTGTAAGAATGGGAGCTGTGGTCAACCAAGCCTTCAATTCATCAAAACTCTATTGACAAGCCTCTGACCACTCAAATTTAACGTCCTTTATTGTGAGTTTCGTCAAAGGAATGACTATTTTAGAGAATCTCTCTACAAATTTCTTGTAATACCCTGCCAATCCCAAGAAACTCCTAACCTTTGTAACTGTGGCTGGCTGCTTCCACTGTAAAATAGCTTCAATTTTCTGGGGGTCAACACTAATCCCAACTGCAGATACCACATGCTCGAGAAAAGAGACCCTGTCCAACCAAAATTGATATTTACTGAACTTAGCGTACAGTTGGCGATCCCTCAGGGTCTGCAGAACTGCTCTTAAGTGCTCAGCATGTGCCTCCTTATTGCCCGAATACACTAGAATATCATCAATGAATACTATCACAAACTTATCCAGAAAATCATGAAACACCCTATTCATCAAGTCCATAAATACTGTAGGTGCATTGGTTAGCCCGAAAAGCATAACCAAAAACTCATAGTGTCCATATCTCGTCCTAAAGGCAGTCTTGGGAACATCTTCTGCCTTAATCTTCAACTGATGGTATCCGGATCTCAGATCAATCTTCAAAAACATACTAGCCCCCTAAAGCTGATCAAATAGATCATCAATGCGAGGAAATGGATACTGGTTTCATACCGTTACTTTATTCAACCCTCTGTAATCAATACACAACCGCATACTACAATCTTTTTTCTTTACAAATAAGACTGGCGCTCCCTAGGGAGAAACACTCGGTCGGATAAAACCCTTATCCACTAACTTCTCTAACTGCACCTTCAGCTCTTTCAACTCAGTAGGTGCCATCCTGTTGGGTGCTCTGGCTATAGGTGCTGTCCCCGAAATTAAATTAATCTCAAACTCAATCTCCCTGCCTGGTGGCAACTCATAACGATCATCCAGGAATACATTTGGAAACTCCCCAACCACGGGAATATCCTCTAATCTGGTCATAGTCTCTGTAGTGTCCAACACATAAGCCAAATAACCCATGCACTACTTCCTCAACATCTTCCTAGCTATCATAGTCGATATCATACACGAAGGAAGCATCCTGCGTTCACCCCTGAACACCATATCTGGTTCCTCTGGAGTACTGAATTTGACTTCCTTTCAGAAGCAATCAACTGTGGAACGATGAGTAGCTAACCAATCCATCCCCAGTATCACATCAAAATCATGAATATCCAATAATATCAGACTAATTGGGAATGATCTGCCCTCAATCACAACCTGACCACCTCTATATACCCTCTCAGCCACTAATGTATCTTCAGTAGGAGTAGCAACTATCATCCCATTCTCTAAGGGCTCTAAAGACAACTCTACCCTACTAGCAAAGCTCTCAGAGATGAAAGAATGTGTGGCCCCTGGGTCTATCAAAGCATGAGCATCTGATCTAGAAATCGAAACAATACCTATAACCACTTCTGGAGTAGCCTCTGCCTCCTGCTGGGTAACAGCAAACACTCTCGCCTGTACTGGAGGTCTCCCTGGCTGTCCTCTAGTTGAGGTACCTCGACCCACACCTCTACCTGGCTGTGTAGGAGTCCCTGGTCCTCTCCCCTGTGGACCTCCCCTACCTCTCGACTGCCCTGTACTCGATTGTGTCTGAGTCGCTGGTCTCGACTCACTAGTCTCTGCTCCAATCCTCTATGGGCAATCCCTCTTCAGATGTCCCTCCTGACCGCAAAAATAACACCCAGTCCTACCAAAGTAACACTCTTCCCGATGCTGTCGACCACAAGTAGCACATGGAGGAATACTACTTTGGCCACTGCCTCTACCCTGAGAACCTGATGGTGGCCTCACTGATCCCTGACTAGAGGTGGCTCTCTGACTCTACTATCTGCCTGAAAACCCTCCAGATCTGCCTACTGTCTTGGGGGTCTTACTAGGTCCCCCTATTTGCCATATTTGACTCTGGCCCCTCTTCTGCTGCTGTGCTCTCTCTACCTGAACTGATCTCTCCACTCTCAGAGCTGCCTCTACTAATCTCCCATAATCCCTGTAATCTGTAGCAGCTACATATGTCCTAATTCTGGTGTTCAGGCCTTGAAGAAACTTATGACACTTATTTGTTTCGTCCTCTACCACAAACGGTGCCACTCGGGATAGCTCTGTGAATTTCTTCTCATATTCCTCTACCGTCATATTACCTTGAATCAAACGGTAGAACTCATCAATCTTTGCATCCCTGTAGGCCCTAGGATAAAACTTCTCATTGAAATATTCTTTAAACTGGACCCATGTCAGTGGCTCTGTAACTCTCCTCCTGACTGAATCCCACCAATCTCTCGCGGAGGGTCACAGGAGAAATGAAGCAATCAAAACTCTTTGGGGATCTACGCACTCCATCTGATCAATGACCCTCTCTACGTTCTCTAACCACTCTAATGCTGCATCTGGGCCCCCTGATCCGTCAAAACCCTCAGCGCCTAACTTTCTGGTCCTCTCTACAGTGGCGCTCAGTGTGCGAGGTCTCATCCCCTGAATAATCTGGGCGAATCTCTCTATAGGATCAACTGCTGGCCCTGCCACTGCTGGCTCCTGTGGTATCTTTGGCTGAGGCTCGTTAACTGACTCATGAATGGGCTCCTCAGCCTCCGGTGTAGGAGTAGGAGTCTCAGCGACAACTCTACGCGTGCTGGGACGACTAACTCGACGCATAGCCCTACTTATAGTCAAAATAATGAATGTCATGCATTGTTTAAAAATTTGTAATGTAGTAAAATATATAAATAACTTTTGTGGATGCATAACTTTTTAAAAATTTTCTAAATCATTTTAACCAAAAGCTCTGATACCAAATTGACGGGATCCTTCCGGAATCCCTCCTCTAAACCCGAGAAAGACCCCGTAGCACCCCGAAAGAATTCCCACGAACCCTATAATCAGCCCGGAGGAATCCCGTCGGGGCACCGAAAAATCATTTAACTAGATATTTTAACTTCATTTACAAGGTGACGGTGATAAAAATTTTTTCGTTTTTTAATAAAAATTTCGGCAACATGCCGTCTGTTTTCTAGACTATGCCACCCTGCAAGTTTCAAATACAGTTTATAAAAACACTTCTATGAAATCCATTTTTCAACTTCTGGAGCCTCCGGCTCCTTTCTCACAAACAACCACAAACAAGTTAATAAAATTTGAACACTGGATTTCATAAAACGTTAACAAAACATTTTAACTAATGCATCCACTATTTCTTCAAAATATTTATAACTATGTACATCAACACATATACATGATCAAAATAACAAAATATATACATGTAATAGGTGTCGTCCTAAACGTCCGCTGGCACGCCTGACTGAACTTCGTCGGCTGGACGACTAGTTCCTATATCTATGGGAGAATTTTTTAAGAAAAACATTTAAAGAAAAACGTGAGTATAACTCAGTGAGTGGTGGTAACTTTTAAACTAAAACTCATTTCTACAATTAAATTTCTCCTACAAACAGTTTAACAAAACTAAAATATTTTTCTAAAATACTTTCTAAAACTCATTTAAAACTGCTTTTAAATCTCGTTCTAAATTTCTTTCTAAAACTTTCTGAAATCTTTTCTTCAAATCTTTTCTGATGCTCACCTAAATGGTAACCCAGGGAATATCTACTCTTGGTGTGGCAGCATATAAAATCTAGCTAACCACTAAGAGTGAGGATCTACCATGTGTAGTCACCGAAAGCGGGCCCACGCTACGGACCGACTACACTATCCTATACGTGTATACGGATCACTCATACCTCGCTCACACATGAGTCGACTAGACTTAAATCTCACTAACTGATTTCCTCTCATCTACCATATCACGCATAGGGCATTCGGCCTGGTACTAAACTAGGGCTAGGGTAAACCATAGACTATTAAAATTTATTTTTCTTAATACACTAAAATATTGTAAATCTTAAGGCAATAAGCCTAAAATTTTTAATTCTAGCACATTCTCATATACATAAATAATAAACTGAAATCTTTATGCTAGAATTAAAATATAAATTCAATTCATAAATAAATAACTATTGATAATAAATTCTTTTAACTTAAAATAAACTTTAAGAAAATATAAATTTTAAAAACTTGCAGTTCCACTCACAACACATCCTCGGATAAAATCCGAGCCTCTTCTGTATGCCTCCGGAAGTCTCCGCTTTTACCCTAAAACATTAAATATCCATTTAGGGTCACTTAACTTATTCAAATAACATTCAAAATCAATAAAAATCTAATTATCTCTATAAATATCCTTTAACGCCTAAACTTTCAGATCTTAATTTCTATTCAATCGGGGATTTTGAAATCCGTTTTCTCTACATGAATCCTACTTATTCTTTCCTATGAATACCTCAGTATACTCAATTTCATCATCGGAAACTCGGAATGAAAATCAACCGGATTCGCTTACTAACGAAAATTACTTTTCGCTCCGGATTTTCGATAACTTCAAAAATCAATCCTCTAGTGTTCTAACATCCAACTATGATTAAATAAACCGTTTCGAATGTTAAACGAACGCGTTTCGAAGAGTTTCAGAAACCACCCTTCAACTCGTCCGTTTAGCTCCGAAAAAGATCCTAAACTTTTTGTTTTCGAAATCTAACTTCAAAAGATTATTTCCTAACCTCTAAAACATCTATCTAATGTCTTAGAATCGAAAACGGAATCAAATTTCATAAAAAAACCCATTTTTCTCCACTACTTTTCTCTCTCGTTTTATATATTCTTCTTCCATCAAATCACTCCAAAATCATACCAAAATCATCTTCACATATCTCTCTTATCATCCCTAATCTCGGATTCGAAAATAAACGAAAGAAAAAAAATGGGTTTCATACGAAGCATCAAGCTTAAAACTGAGATAACTCACCAAATAGGCAATCATTTGACTATATGGCCTTGGTCATGGGTTCGAGGGGTGTGGGAGGCGTATGAAATCTCTAAAGGCTAAGGGACAGTACTTGGACCGAAGGATGGGTGAGTCCATGCACCCAGGAAGGTCTCGGCCCAACATGGGAAGAGGATGGGTCGTTATATGAACTATTGTCTAGTGATAAAAAAAAAAAATTATTTCCAGGTGATTTAGATGACTTTTCCTTACGTATCAACGTGTTTAGTTTACGAATTACGAAGTCGAATTGAAAAATGGATATAACAATACTAAGTTGCCATGATGTTTGTTTAAGATCATTAAAATGATAAATCTTGATGTTAGGATGGTTTGAACTATGTTAAAGTTACTCGGATAATTTTCGTTACATGCGAATATGTTTGATTTTCGAAGTCGAAGCGAAAAGCGAATAAATGGATAGTAAGCTACCATGATTTGAGTTTATGGGTATTGAAGTGTTTAAATCTTATTTTTATATGGTTTGAATGATATAATAAGTTGTTTTGATGTTAAGTTTGTTTTGAAATGAAAAGAATCGCGCAAATCGTTAAATAATGATAATTCGCGACAAAATTTTCGTAATTACGAAATTTTTGCGTTTATTCGTTTTGATTTGAAATTTTATTATTTTGAATCCGTTTAAGTGTGAATTCGATGGGATAATTGATTGAGAATTGAAGTAGTCGAAGAAGCTAGAATGATTGTAAAGTTTTGTTGGTTGTGTTTTGTCAAAATGATGTGATTTCGAAATGATTTTTGTGTGTGAATATTAAGATTTTTGTATTGTTATTGTGTGAGATTAAACGAAGTTATTATGCCTTGAAAAATATTGATTCAAAATCTTCGCATGGTTAGAGCTTAAGTGTTAATATGAACGTCGATTTTAATGAGAATTCGATTGTAAATAAATGTAGGTGAAGCGACGAGCGGATGAGAACCGTAACAAGAGTGGTTGATAATTTATTGGAAGCAAGCAGTGAGTGTGGTTATTTTCAAAGTTTTATGGATTTATAAGTTAATGTTTCATTTCCGTTGTATACTTTAGTATTTGAATAATTATAAGCCATGCTTATTTGATTTTCTAAGTTATCATGTTTAATTCAATTCAAGCATGTTATTATATTTTATTTATGCATGCATAATTCCTGAAGTATTGTTGTAAATGTAATTATTTATTTTAAAGTAAAATACATTAGCAAGTTTTTCATATTTATACATGCATAGAAAAGATACGAATAAAGATGTTTCGAAGGTATTTTCAATTATAAAATTTATGTTGGAAAAGAAATTATCCGATTTCAATTGCAAGTTAGAACGAGATATTTCTAAAAGTTATCAATATGCTTTCATGCTAAGTAAATAAAAGTTTAAACATAAAGTTTCAAGCATATTGAAAGATTTTTAGATGTCTTTGGTTTATTTTAATCCCTAGTATTACCCGACCGGGGTACCCTATGCGTGTATGGCAAGAGATTGGGGGAATCGTAATCCCAAGTTCCCGTATCGTCTAATATTCAGGGGGAAATGTAATTCCAAGTTCCCGCATTTCCTGATGTTGGGGGGAATCACAATCTCAAGTTTCTGCATCTGAGAATACGCAAATAGAAATTCCCTAGTATTAATATCGTGTTAGGTAGATATATAGTTATAGAGGATAAGTTTTCCCGGGTTATCTCGTAAGGCAAATTATAGAAAGAAAAGTAAGTTATTAGATGTGAAAATTAAGAAACAAGAAAGATTAATGATTTATGAAATTGTTATTGAGTTCAAATAGAAATACTTATATATTTGTACTAGGTGTACCATATAAATAGCTCAAAATAACTCAAGTGCTTATCAAAATTATTTTAAGAGGATACTCACATTTAAAAGAATTTATTTTAGTTATATAAGTTACCCATTCACTAAGTTATAAGACTCACCGTTCTTTCATTGTTATAAAAATCCTCTCCAGGTACAGGTATGAGCAAAATAGCGAAAGCATCTCCGTCAGACACGTAAGCAAGATAAAGACGTGATGCTGTTGTACTAGTTTTTCAGTAGACATATCATTATTATATTTACTCTTTTCAGACTTATCACATGTTTGTAAATATTATTTTGGATAATGAATTTTATTATAACTTTCAGTAATAATGTTTTAAGATTTAAGTAAGCTATATTTTCGAATAATTGAAACTGAAAGCATGTTTGTGGTTGTTTGTGTTATTTGAAAGAGGGCCCAAGGCCTAATAGTTGAAAGTGGCTAATTTTTAAATGCACAAGTTTTGTGAGATTTTACAGGTTGAAAATCTTCGAAAAACAACTGTTGTGCTGTCGGATTTTCGTAAAGTTAACTCTAAAAATGAAAATTTTCCACCCATTTTTATAACTAAAAGAATTTCTAAAAGATTTTAAAAGTTTTTCAACTAAGAAAAAATCTTAGCTCCACGAGAACTTTCCAGCCGGAGCAGATCCCGACTAGAAGACCACTGCGGGGTGCTGGGCAGGCTGCCTAGCTAGTCAAGATAGAGGGGTCTATCATTAAATTACTAATACCTATTATTTCTCAAAAAAGGTAATTTCATCAATTACTTTCGGATTGCTTAAAACTTATTCGAATGAAGTCATTTTCAATCCGTTTCAGTTTTTAATAACTCTAATTCCTATTCCAAATCTTTTGGTTTCTGGGATCCAATTTCTGAAAAGTTACTATTCATACGAATACTATTCACTGAAAAAAATTTATTTTTCATACAAATGACACCTAGGGTTCTACAGTACTAAAATAGAATAATAAAATACTAAAATATTTCATAAATTTTCAAGAAATAGCTAAAATACTATTTTTCTAAATCTCACATCTAGTGATGTACTTTCTTTTCTAAAACTTTACCAATGGAAGCCTAGAGAAGTTATAATCACAAAGCGACTAGTCTAACGTCGCATAATGTGAGGTCATGTGGCGACTAACTAGTACCGCTTATCGTAACAACTACAAAAAAATCTTAACTACCATGCAGTGAAATTCTACATCGCATGCACAGAGCAAGATAGTATCCCACACGTGTAGAGAGCGACACAATAGACTTAATCCTCCCGATGTTAGTGACGCACCCTCCCAACACTTGCCATACACATATAAGGTATACCGGGCGGGTCTGAAACTTTTCTATAAATTTGGGTAAGCCATTGGCTTTTAAAAAGTTTCTTCATACATAATCTAAAATTGATCATTTAATTCTACAAGCATGAAAGTATACAAACACGTTTCTTAAAAATCTTATTAAAGCATAAAAGCCAAATTTTTCTACACTTTCATGCATAAAACATTTTCTTTTAAATTGATATATAAAAGTATTCATAAACTAACATATTTAATGCAAACTTATTTTCAATTTTAAAGTCACATTGGCAGTATTAAAAATGCTTTAGAATATGCCAAAATGTCTTTAACATTTATAAAATATATTAACGCTCACTTTGCTTTCAATTTACTGAAATACCCTTCAACAATTCTTCTTTGATTCCTTTGCTTCCTTTTCACGTACAATACATATTCTAATTTAGAATCCATCACCTAATCATTTGAAACCAATACCAATTCACCCAATTTGCATTCAAACTATCATGCCTTTATCTTGGCCAATTACACTACTTTACACATTTGCATTATGCTTTTGATTTTTCCATGCATTAGTCATCTTAATGCAATTCAATCCAGCCTAATTCATTCAAATAACTTAAAACTCACATGCATACCAAACTTTCCAAGCTTGGCCGAACATACACACATCCAATTTTCATGTTTTCTCTCTTCATTTTCTTAATTTAATCTAACTTGAACACATGTATGCTTATCTCTAATTACATGAATAACTTAAAAGTACAACTTGAACTACAAAAAAATACCATAGCCGAATGTGATGTACATATATACTCATGAATTTTCCTTCCATTTTTCTTGGTTCCAATCAAATCAAACATATATAAATAAGCATTAGAACCCCTCAAAATCATCAAAACATAAATTGAACCAAGAAATACACACTAAGCCAAATTACATAGCAATCTAATTCAAACTTTTTCTTTTCATTTTCTTGATACAAACTGTTGATACTCAATTTTGGTCAATCTAGTTCTTCAAACCCAATACCTGCGAAACAACCAACAATAGATGAAACAAGTATGACCAAGATCAAAACGAATATAACACAACGAGTTTTACGTGGTTCGGCTAAATAATGCTCTACGTCCACGACAATTACCCCTTTCCTCTCTCGGAGTAACTATATATATATTTCACTCTGTCCTTTACAATGAATTTCATCCCCTATTTATAGTGGAGATGTTATAATTCGAATAGGTTTAAGACTCTTATAGATAAAGCAAAAAATAATTAACATTAATTAAGATAATATCTTCCAAGATCATCTCCATCATATCTGCAATATCTACCAAGAATATCGTAATTTGATTTGCATGAAAATAGGCAAATTGACTTCTTTCCTGAATAGAATTGATTCAGCCTTCTAGAAGGTCACCTGGTCAATTTCAACAAATGCCCAAAACGAACAGACTACCTCAGGGATCAGATGTTACCTCTAACGAGCAAACGAGCAGATTCAACTGCCCTTTCAACTATCGAACAGACGCGAGGACCTCCTGATCGCTCTAATAACCTTTAAAGGGCACTTATCGAGCAGTTTTTTTTATCATGACCAGATTGTCTTATTCTTTATCATTCGGTCAAACCTTCATGCATCCAACTGATTACTCGACGATTAAAACGATCAGCCATATAATCAGGTGTGCTCAGGTACATAAGCTAATAAACGGCCATATGTCCCCTCTCTTGACTTCTGACTAGTTTGACCAGTATTTTTGGGCTTCCTCTTATAAAACGACACAGTGGACCTCATTCTTAGGCTTTTTCCATCTCTTTTCATAATCGCCAAAATGCCCACAACACTAGCCCTCTTGCTTTTTAGTGCATTCTTTGTACTGAAAACAACATGCTTGTATCTAGAGTAGTTTTGACAGGATATGAATCGTTATCTTTTCAAATATTGACCTGTCCTGTGACACGCGACATTTCCTTGGGCGTCAGTTTTCTGTGCATCATATGTCGTGTGCTATTAATGTGCATTTAATGCATGTCTTCTCACTGGCTGTTCATGATGACAAAATTACGGGTTTCGCGCTACACCGTTGGATTTATGACGGTTACACAGCTGTCTTGATCTGACGACTGGGGCTTAAAGATGACAATTATATATAAACTCCCAGTCGTTTCATTTTCTTCCTTTACCAGTCACTTTCGAAAACAGATGCCTCTCTTCTTCCAACTTTCCCTGGCCTGCCATTACTTCCCTACATCCTCTTTTTTGTCAACGAAATCTTTCATACTCAAGGTAACCTCTCATGACTTCTCTTAATCTTCTCAATTATGATTGGCGCTTGCATTCGCTAGATTGTGTATGTGTGAGATTATTGTCATTTGTAAATGTTCCTATCACATCCTTGATATGATTAAATATGAAGAGCCTGAATTTTAATTGTTATGAGTCATACCTACGCGTGACATTCCTTGTTTGTAACCACCTGACACCCTAACTCTGGTGGAGTTGGGAACCCATTGGTTATTCAATAATCATTGTAATCCATTAGACTTGTAAATAGGGCTCCCCTGTACTCGGTAGCCCCTTTGTACGCACTACTGGTCTTTTTAGAAAAGTAGGAATAACCTTAAACACTGGATTCTGGTCTGCTTTTTGCAACCTGATTTCCTCGTTGCTTTTGTAGATGTCTAGTCGTAGTCGTCGTGGTCATAAAGTGGGGTCTGCTGGTGTGGACTTCGAGAAGGAGCTTAACCCAGTCAGAAACACTGATCATACGACCTCCCAGAGCGGTAACGCTACTACAGACCCTTTCGGGCACCGCGCTCCACCTGCTCGCATCCCTTTTTTTAGATATGACTCTTCTCTTAGCCTCGACGAACTCGAATCCATTGCTGAAGACTTCTCCTTACCCTCTGGGTGCCGAGCTATGGTACCGAAAACCCATGACCATGCAGCCTATCCTCCTAAAGGTTTCTTCTCTATAAGCCGCTAGCACATAGAAGCTGGCTTTATATTTTTGGTCCATCCTTATCTGGTAGCCCTTCTAAACGATCTTAATCTAGCCCCTTTTCAGCTTACTCCTAACTCATATGCTCACCTTACTGCTCTTGCTTCAATTTTTCTAAAAAAATAGTCTTCCTCCACCGACTCCCCGATGATCCAACATCTTCTTTTTAAGAGCACCACAAGCCTTAAATCCGAGAAGAATGATGGATTTTATTACACCTCGGCCCAAAACTCTCCATACAAAATAAATCTCCCAAAGGGGGTTGGCAAGTCTAATGTAGGCGATTACAAATCGCGATAGTTCTACGCATAATGTCTATCTTTATCCGATCTCAAAAACTTTTCTTTTTGCCCTTTTCCCAGTAAGTATACTTATATATATATAGTTATTTTGCTCACATTCTGTTTGTTACTAACATTAACCTTTGTGCAGACGTTGCCAAGAGTGAGATTCCTCTATCCGACCTGGAATCAACTTTATTGGAAAGATTTTCAGGGGTAAAAACTCTCTCAAACGACCACCCGCCATCTAATCACCTCCTTCAACTACACGGTCTTGCCTCTGTAGCTCACCAAAAGTTACTGGACAGGAGTTCAGATCTGGGAGCTCGTGAGGACAAAGAGATTTCTTCTGCTTTCGAAGCCTTTGGGAAGGAAATTCCAAATCTACAAGAAAACCAACCTCTAACAATGGTGAGGCTCCACTTCGAACAACCCTTACCCAGCCAAGTTCCTCCTTCAAAGAGATCCAGCCAAGCTACTAGGGATTCGGATTCCCCATCGGTCACCAAAGCTCCCCCGAGGTCACCTCTTCAAACAGATTCTACCGCATCTCCTGTTCACGTTATAAGGCACAAATCGGTTGGAGAAAACCTTCGAACAAGGATGCTCACAAAGGCTCTGCCTCACAATCAACTCCTGCCATCAGTGGTTTGCCAATTCCTCATCCCCGGGTCGCTAATAAGGGCAAGGGGATTGCTAAATCGGGGGTCGCAGAGCCCCCTTCAAAGCGTCAAAAGACATAGGGGAAAGACCTAGCATCGAAGGGCAAACCCAAGATTTTGATACGGGAATATATTATAGCGACCTCCTAGATCGTGCGCTTCAATTTCTTGGCATGAAAAAGCCAGCCCTTTATAATGAAGAAATGAAGGGCGAGAGGCTAATTAACTACCTGGGTTTCCATAATCTGCTCGTAAGTCCTTGTATTTATTACCATCGCTTTCTTATTCGTTCTTCATTGCTTTACTGACAACTTGTTTTAGGCATCCATGGCGTACATGAAGCTCCTTAGGGAGATCTCAGACTGGCCCGATGAAAAGGCTACCATGGAGACAACCATAAACTCTCTGGAGGATGAAAAGAATAGAACTCAAGATGAAGTGAGTTCTCTTAGGTTGGAGGTAGAAAGGTCCTAAAAGGCTTTTCGTGATCTAGAGCGAGCACATGAAAAGTCCTTGAGCCAGAGAATTGAATAGCAAAAGCATATGAAGGTGCAAAATGAACTTATTGCCTCGAGGGATAAAGAGATCAATGAGTTGAAGAGAGCACTTTATCATTCTCAGGATTCGAAGAAGAAATTGAAAACGAAAAAAGAGCAATTAAAGGAGGAGCTAGCCTCACATGAACATGGGGTGGTCGAAGCTAGAATGGTTATGGAATCGATGAGCCAAGAGGTGATTTCCCTCAAGGAACAATTAGTCCTGGAGCGGAGCTGTACTGAAGCCTTAGTCAGGGAAGCGGAGGAAAGAACAGGGAGTTTATTTTTGTACAACTTATGGCTTAAACGACCAGATGTAGATGTATCATTCTTTGGTCCGGAAGTCGTGGAGGAAGTGAGGTTATATGCGGAAAAGGCTACTCAAGAGGCTCAGTTAGAGGCCAATCTCCCAGCTCCCTATTCAGAACATCCTCCCTCTAATCGCATCCCTCCAACTTCTACAGATACTTCCTCCAGCTCTCCCCAGCCAATTATTATAGAAGGTAGAGGCGGTGCTTCGGGCGAGCAAGATAGCACTTCTTAGGAATTTTCTATTTGTTTATTTGTAATGAATACAAGTTCATGTTATAAACAATACTATTCAACCTTATGAATTGTTTGTCGTTGTTCTTTATTTGTATAGTTTTCTTGGTCGCTTTATAGACCAAAATAGTAGTTTATTTTGTCCATTAATTGAGTGGAGTAGGTGTGGGGACAACCAATATACTGTGATTACCCTTTTTAAGGCCCCTTACCTCCGTCGAGATAGACATCTGGACAGACCGCCTGCCTTCTAAAGTTTGCTTGTTTACAAGTTATGTTAATTCTTCCCAGCACCTAAATCCACAGATCGAATATCCCTTCCAGAGCTTGCTCGCTCACAGGCTACATAGATCTTCCAGGATTATTTCGTAAGTCCATATGCCGTAAGCATCCCTTCCAAAGTCCGTCTGCTCACAGGGAATGCTAAGGCCTTTCAGGGCATTTTTTAGCTCACAGATGATGATTACACCTTCCAGAGCCTGGCTACTCAGAGGCAATAATCATATCTTCTAGAGCATTCGCTTACAGGTATCGATTGCACCTTCCAGAGTCTACTCGCTCACAGGTCGCAATTGAATCTTCCAAAGCATGAGTAGAAATAATAAACAACCGACTATGAAATGACCAGAAATTGCTTTTCGAAGAGAATCTTTATTGACTTAATAGCTGCATTGATACAAGCCAAAAAATAAGTAATCAAAACATAAGCTAAATAATTCAAACATAATATGGCCGAAAATTCTCGGCGTTCCATGCTCGGGGAACTTCTGCTCCATTCAAGTTGGTCATGTGGTAAGCTTCATTTTCCAGACTGTCCTTTACAATGTAAGATCCTTCCCAATTTGGGCCGAGAGTTCCATCACTAGTTTTCCGAGCAACTGGTAGAATGAGGCGTAAAACCAGATCTCCTGTCTTAAATTTTCGGATGCAGACTTTCCTGTTGTAAAACCTAGCAACTCTTTGCTGGCAGACAGCAATTCTCATTTGAGCTTCATCTTTTGCTTCTTCGATCAGATCTAAGTTAGCTGCGAGCAGGTGATCGTTATCCTTTTGTCTGAACGTTGCTTTGCGTTGACTGGCAACCTCATGTTCTGCTGCAATCATTGTTTCTGAACCATATACCAGTGAAAAGGGGGTTTCTCCTATGGTATTGTGAGTGATGGTTCTATAGGCCCACAACACCTTCTGTAATTCATCCACCCAAGCTCCTTTCCTTGCTTCTAGCTTGGTCTTTAAATTTTGCTTGATGATCTTGTTGACAGCTTCTACCTACCCATTTGCTTGTGGGTGGTTTACTACCGAAAAGCTCTTCTTCATCCCAAGATCCCTGTAAAAGTTTTGAAACTGCTCGCTGCTGAACTGGGTTTCATTATCTATCACGATCTGCTGTGGAATTCCAAACCTGCAAATGATATTTTGCCAGACAAACTTCTGGACCTTAGTAGTAGATATTTTGGCGAGCTCTTTAGCTTCTGCCCACTTCATAAAATAATCCACTGCTACAATGGCATGCTTGCATCTTCCTCGAGCTATGGGGAGCGGCCCGATTAGGTCCATGCCTCAAATGGCGAAAGACCACGAACTGACCATCTGTTGTAAGAAAATTGGTAGAGCTCGAGGTACTTTAGTGAACCTTTGGCATTTATCACACTTCTTGACTACTTTAATTGTATTTTGTTTCATTGTCGGCCAATAAAATCCCTGTCGAAGAGCCTTCTGAGCCAATGATAGCCCCTTGGCATGATTGCCACAATACCCGGCATGTATGTCACTCAGAACGACCTGACAGTCCAAGCCATCAATGCATCTAAGTAGTGGAGCCGAGAATCCTCTTTTATAGAATCTGTCGTCATAAATACAGTATCGAGCTACTCGTGCTCGAAGATGACGAGACTCTAACTTATCTTCGGGTAATCTTCCATTCTGCAAATATTCCACAAGAGGGTTTATTCAGGAATCTTGCGCCACCACAATTGTCATCATCTCATCTCGTGATTCTATACTCGGGACCGATAGAACTTCTACTGGTACAACTCCCATAAAATCCGTGTCTTTAGCGGTGGCCAATCGAGCTAATGCATCTGCATGAGAGTTCTGTGATCGCGGAACATGGTGCAGTTCGTATCTTTCAAATACCGCCAAAAGTTCCCGGACTTTTTGCATGTAGATGGTCATCTTTGATCCTTTAGCTTGATATTCTTCTCGGACTTGGCATATAACAAGTTGGGAGTCACTATAAATTCTTACTTGTTCTGCTCATACCTCTTTGGCCAATCTTAACCTTGCTAATAGTGCTTCACACTCAGCCTCATTATTGGTGGCCTTAAATTTGAACCTTAAAGCGCCCAAAATCCTATGGCCCTCTGGACTTATCAGCATCACTCCTGCTCTAGTTTTCTGCTTACTTGAGGATCCGTCTACATACAGCTCCCAGAATAGACCTTCAGAGGATTCGGGTTCTTCACTGCCAAGTCTTGTGAATTTAGCCACAAAGTCTACTAGCACCTACCTATTGATTACTGTTGGAGGCTTAAATTCTATTTCAAACTGGGTGAGCTCAATGGCCTACTTGAGTAGACGACCAAATGTATCGAGTTTTTGAAGAACCTGCTTCAATGGGTACCTGGTCGGAACTTCAATAGTATGGGCCTAAAAGTAAGGGTGGAGCTTCCTCGATGCTACTACCAAACAATATGCAAGTTTTTCATGGGTGTATATCTGGTTTCCGCGTCGACCAGCCTTTTGCTAATATAGTACATAGGAAGTTGTTTTCTGTTTTCCTCACGGATCAAAGCCCCGCTAAGGGTGTGCTGGGTAACTCCTAAGTAAACGACCAGTTTCTCTCCTTCCACTGGCTTAGATAGCAAAGGTGCTCGACCCATGTATTCTTTTAATTGTTAAAAGGCATCTTCACATTCTTCAGTCCACTGGAAGTTTCTTGCTTTCCTTAGCACATCAAAGAACGGAATGCATCTGTCTGTCGACCTGGATATAAATCTGCTAAGGACGGTAACTTGGCCGTTTAGACTTTGCATTTTTTTTATTTTGGTAGGCGATTTCATGTCAATTAGGGCTTTAATCTTTTCGGGGTTCACTTCAATGCCCCTACTATTGACCATGAATCCTAGGAACTTGCCCGAAGCCACTCCAAATGCACACTTCAAAGGATTCAGTTTCATCTGAAACTTCTGTAGGATCTAGAACATCTCTCTCAAATCACGCACATGTTCGCATGCCCGCTTGGATTTTACTAACATATCGTCAACATAGACCTCTATCGTTCTCCTAATGAGACCTTCAAACATCATATTTACCAGTCGCTAGTAGGTTGCTCCTGCATTCTTCAATCCAAACGGCATCACTTTATAGCAATAAAGCTCACGATCAGTAACAAACGAGGTATGCTCTTCGTCATCAGGGTTCATTGGGATCTGGTTATACCCTGAGTAAGCATCCATAAAACTAAGAAGCTGATGAACAGTAGTACCATCAACCAGTTGATCAATCCTTGGCAAAAGAAAACTGTCCTTTGGACATGCCTTATTTAGATCGGTGAAGTCAATGTAAGTTCTCCATTTCCCATTCTTCTTCTTTACCAAAACAAGGTTTGCTACCTAAGCCGAGTAATAGACTTCTCTTATGAATTTATTCGCCAAAAGCTTTTCTACTTCTTCCCTGAGCGCTTCATAATGCTCCTCTGTCATCAGCCTCCTCTTTTGGCGGATTGATCTATGGTGAGGATTGATGTTTAGCTTGTGTGATATCACGTCCGGGTTGATCCCTACCATGTCTTCGTGATTCCATGCGAAGACACCTAGGTTTTCTTTCAAGAAATTAGTGAGCTGTGCTTTAATATTCGGAGTAAATCTTTCCCTACCTTCAAACATCACTTGGCATCCTATTCGCTGACTTGCACATCCTTTAGTTCTTCCACGGGGCCTGTTGCTCGGTCTTCATCTATTTCCCTTGCATCCAAGTCCTGGCTCACTCCTGTAGCACTAACCGGTCGTGTTTTCTCCTTAGTCACCATGCTGACCTTCTTCCCTTTGATCCCCGCCTTTACTGCATTTTTATAACATCTCCTTGCCATTTCCTGCTCTCCTCGGACACATCCTACCCCATTAGGCGTGGGAAACTTAATTGTGAGCGTTCTGGTGGATACTGCTATGTCCAAATCGTTCATGGCCTATTTTTCGAGGATAGCATTGTATGTCGACGGACAATCAATAATTAAGAAATCTGCCATCGTCAGGGCTTGTTGGTCTAAATCTCCGACAGCTAGGGGGAGTTTGATCTACCCCAATGGCATAATTGCATCTCCTGTGAAACTAAAGAGGGGCTTAGGGGACGGTGCTAACTACTCGGACGTCAAGCCCATCTGTTCAAAACAACCCCTATAAATTACGTTCACTGAGCTGCCTGTATCCACCATTATCCTCCTTACTTCGACGTTTCCAATCCTCGCCCTGATAATCAGTGCGTCATTATGGGGCCAATGTACACCTCTAGCATCTTCTTCACTGAACACAATGCCACCTGAAGTCTTTCTGGCTTTCTTAGCTGGCCCTTCCATCACATTATGTCCCGTCAGCAGGATATGTCCGGCCTCCCGCACATAGCGTTCTTGTGATCTGTTGGATGACCCTACAATGTGCGGTCCACCATGGATAGCAAAAATGGTTCTTACAGCGGGTAGGTGGCCCTGATCAACTATCTGCTAGGGTTGTTGTTGGATAGGTTGCTGAACTAGATCAGGACGTTCTTGCGCTGGTTGATACCCTTCTTGGGGATGCTAATTTTCTGGTCGCACCACATACTCCCTTAATCGACCTCTTCTGATCAATTCTTCTATTGCATCCCTGAGTTCCCTACATTGAGAAGTATAGTGCCCATTTTCTCTATGATAAGCACAATATTTTCTTGAATCTTAGAATCTCTCCGGGATATTCGTGGGACTAGGTTTCCCAAAATTCTCCCGTCTCTTCTCTGCTTCAAATATTCTGTCCTGTCTATCTGTCAGGACACTGTAATTCTAATAACGATTCCTTGGCAGGGATGTTTTTCTTTCGGGCTTATTTCTTAATCGCTTCGCTACCTGATTACTGGAGCGATTCTTATGACCGTTCTCTCCGTTCTCATGTTGACCCCTCTTTTTTCCTTGATGAGAATTGCTCACTCTGTTTTTCTGATCGCTTGATTTCCTCTATTCGAATGTATCTTCCCAGCGAACCTCTTTTGCCGCACGATCATAAAATTCACCAAGATTTTTTACAGGGGACTTGTAAATGCTCTCATAAAGCTTCTCATCCTTCCTAAGCCCCGCCAAAATCACCGTCAGGATGCTTTCATCCGAGGGGTTCTCCACATTGTTTACTTCACTCCTGAATCTGGCAATATAGTCTCTTAATGTTTCATCCCGCTTCTGAAAGACAGTTGCCAGGTGGCAAGTTAGAGCGAGCTGTTTTCTCAACGTCTTGTACTGGTCGATGAACTTTCTCTGGCATTCATCCCAGCTATTTATACTGCAGGCCAGAAGGCTCCTCAGCCACGCCCTAGGCATATTCCCCAATATAGCTGGGAACACCCGGCACTTAACCAGAGAGTTAGATGTCTGTAGATCCATCTGAACATTAAAAGCATCCAGGTGATCATATGGGTCACTGTCCCCATTATAAAGTGGGATGCTTGGGAGCTTGAATCTTGGAGGTAGCGGCTCCGTCTCAACTTCCCTTGTGAAAGGGGTTCTATCGTCTTGTTCCTCCAATTGACCATGGAGCCTAGGTCCTGCTTCCAATTGCTGGACCCTCTGTATTAACTCTTGTACCATTGGGTCCCGACGTTTAACTCCTCCCGCTAGGGACCGATGATTCCTCCGACTCTCTTTGTCTCCAGAGAAACGATTTCGTGACATCTCTCGGTCAATAGGCATTCATTCATACAACCTGTTTCTTCTATGAGAACTCTCCGTGCGATGCGATTCTCTTCGGCGCACACGCTTTTCATTATGCCCACGAGCCCTTTCATTCCCACGATCAGTCTCCACGCAGCGGCCTCCATCCTGGCTTACCCTAATCCTAAGGCCGGGAGGGTGAGGTGCTATTTCTTCTTCAAGAGCCCGACGCCCTTCCCCTCTTGTGCGTAAATTTGAGAATCGAACAGAAACTGCTGGCTGCACTCTTGCTCTACCAGCCTCTTCTCCCCTAACAGGCATGACATCCGCCGACTGGCGTTGGGGGTCTACATTCCTAGGGACCTCTTGTACCTGGGCTTGCATCAAAGTTTTGATGGCCTTTGCCAATTGTGCTACTGTATTCTCTAACGCTTCCTGACGCTGCTACAAATGGGTGCAACTTCTTCGCCAATGGCTGTCTAGTGCAGGGGAAGTAGGGGCAAAGCTGCACTGAACGTTCCTGCAACATGACCTTGGCCCTGGCTACCCTCCCATTGGTTAGCCTCTGATGCAACAATCCTAGTTGTCTTGATCCTGGCCATGTCAGCAAATTACAACCAAACAAAAGAGAAAAGTATTGAAAAGGCTATCGAATCGCAGTCTGGACCCTCCTTTTATCGCCAAAAGATGTTAACACTCAATTTTGATCAATCTGGTTCTTCAAGCCCAATACCTGCGAAACAACCAATAACAGAGGAAACAAGTATGACCAAGATCAAAACGAATATAACACAACGAGTTTTACATGGTTCGGCTAAACAATGTCCTACGTCCACGACAATTACCCTTTTTCTCTCTCGGAGTAACTATATATATATTTCACTCTGTCCTTTATAATGAATTTCATCCCCTATTTATAGTAGAGATGTTACAATTCAAATAGGTTTAAGAATCTTACAGATAAGGCAAAAAATAATTACATTAATTAAGATAATATCTTCCAAGATCATCTCTATCATATCTGCAATATTTGTGAAGAATATCGTAATTTGATTTGCATAAAAATAGGCAAGTTGACTTCTTTCCTGAATAGAATTGATTCAGCCTTCTAGAAGGTCACCTGGTCAATTTCAACAAACGCCCAAAACGAACAGACTACCTCAACGATCAGATGTTACCTCTAATGAGCAAACGAGCAGATTCAACTGCTCTTTCAACTATCGAACAGACGCGAGGACCTCCTAATCGCTCTAATAACCTTTAAAGGGCACTAATCAAGCAGTTTTTTGATCACGACCAGATTGTCTTATACTTTATCATTCGGTCAAACCTTCATGCATCCAACTGATTACTCGGAGATTAAAACGATCAGCCATATAATCAGGTGTGCTCAAGTACATAAGCTAATAAACGACCATATGTTCCCTCCTTTGACTTCTGACTAGTTTGACTAGTATTTTTGGGCTTCCTCTTATAAAACGACACATTGAGTCTAATCCTTAGGCTTTTTCCATCTTTTTCCATAATCGCCAAAATACCCATAACATAAACTAACTTAGAATCATGCAAAACCTTAAACAAACACGTCAAAACAATAAAATCAACATATATTCATCAAACCCTAGCCTTGACCTAAACTTACATCATTGCATCCAATATTATTCTTCCACTTTCATGGCTACCAAACGCACTAAAATCACTTCAAATCTTATGGTAATAAAATTAGTGTCTTAAATAACATCAACTTAAATTTTTTATCAAAAAATCATCTTTACCAACTTCTCTTGAATCACTAGCTTCACTTTCCCACAAGTTTGAGGTCTCAAAGTTCTAAATTCATATATAAAAATCACAAATAATCCATTAGAGACCATTAATCTAATGATTTACACAAACTAGTCATGAAAACTTGAGTCTTACCACTTGAAATCAACTTGATATTATTGGATTTCACTTCTAAGCTTGTATACACCCTTAGTATGGTTTGAAAACACTAAAAAATGACCTAAAAATGATTAAATGCAGCTGCTGTCTTTGGTCTCCCTCTCTTGGTCGAAATCCACCTCTAAATCCTCTAGTTTCTCTTTTATTTTTCTAATTGAGTTCAACTTTATATAACCCTCCATTGCCTTAACATTTGCTCCAAAACTAAGTCAAAATTTTCAAGTTTACCATTGGTTAGGATTGAAAGCTTTACCATTGATTGGTTAAAACCTAAAAACCATTTCAATTTAACCAATTTTATTCCAATGCAACCAAACACTAACTAGTTAGTTACCTTGTTCCCAAAATTACCATAATGACATCCTTATCTCTACCTCACATGCCACTCACATGCACTCTCTCATATTTTAAATTTTTCAAAATGCCCTTATACATGTCTTAATTAATTTATTTAATTATGCCCTTTTTGATAAGTCCTTTAACACTGATTTCATGTTAAACCCTAATTGATCATCCTACCACTTCTCATATTCGAATTTATCTCCAGTTTATCCAAAAATTCTACTAAGATTCAGTTACACATCTGGGTATTTTAAAATTTCATTATTATTCCATAAAGAAGAGCATACTTTATATAGTACGTGTATGGTATTAAAATCGAGAAGGTATATTATACTTTCTCATTGGCTAATTTTTGCATGACATAGATTACTATTTTGGACCTTCTTGTGTCTCTCTTTTATTGGTTCATTTTGCATGACATGAATTTGTGTTTCTTGGTGACAATTTCTTAGTGAAATGTCTACTTTGCTTTTTAATGTATTTAATTCACATTCATGCTTAAATAAATTTCAAAAATATTCCATGGTCATTCAATTATCAAATTGACCATGTAATACTTTAATTAGACAATCAGACCTCTCAAGTACATGTTTAAAAAAAAAAAAATCAAATGGGTATAAAACCATTTATACCCATAATTTCTCCAAAAGGACATTTTCGTATGATAAAATTTGTTTCACTTAAAACCTACTCAAACGGACTCATTTTTTTATCTGTTTCATTTTCTCTAAACTCTACTATTTATTCATGAAATTTTCAATTTTATTTTCTCGGGGTCCATTTCTCAAAAATTTATATTCACGCGGATACAATTCATATGAAAAATTTTATTTTTCATAAAAATGATATCCTTGATTGTACGAATCACATTTTGGTCATAAATATCTAGTCAAATCCTAGATTAGCTCTTAGTACCATTTCTGGACCGACTTATTACTGACCTATTCACCAAGAGTAGGTTTTTCCTAAAAACTAGATTCAGAGTCTCACAAAGACGGTGTTAGTTAGGTTTTTTTTTTTTTTTTTTCTTTTCTGTCTTAAATCTAAAAAGAACTTATTTTAAGTGATTAATTAAGAAGATTTTATATTTAAGATGTTGATTTTTGTTGGTTTTTCCATTTAGGATTCTCAAATTCAAATATTAAGTTATTGAACTAATACTATTATGCCATTTTTATTATAAATATTAATTTCTATTATTTTTTAAATAAATTATTATTATATCAAGGTATATTTAATTTTTATTTATAATATTTTTATATTTTAATTAATTTATTTTATATTAATAAAATAATATTTTAATAAAATAAAAAATAAGCAAATAAATAAACAAATAATAAAAAAACTGGGTGCACTAGTTTATATAGGTTCCTCCAAGAGGAGGTAAGAGGATGTTGTCTACCACTCGGCCCCTTTTTGCATTGACTATAGAGATTGTCGGCCTTCATGTCAAAGGTCGATGACCTCTATCCCTTGGATTAGAGGAGATTAGCAGCATTCTCCTGTTCGAATGTGAGGAGGCCGCAACCTCCTCCTTCGTCCTGGCGGTTGGTGGTTGTTGCCATCAATCCTATATGAAGGTTTTTAGTTAAGGTTAAGGTTAGATAAGAGTTGAGAAATTTTTTTTTTTGGTTAGGATCTGATTAGCATTGGAAAATTTTTTGTTAGGGATATTTTGATAATAATGTAATAATATGAGGTTAATTTAGAAAACTAATGCATATTTATCAATAAAAGATTTTTTGATTAAGATATAAGTAAGAAAATTTGACTTTTTATGAAAGATATACTTTAACTTTTTTTCCTGAAAATAATATATATATACGTACCCTTTAACTTAAATTAATTAGATATAAGTAGAAAAACAAACGTATTAGAAACTATTGAAATTAAGATTTAAGTGTAAATAAGACTTTTAAGAAAAAAACAAACAGCACCTAGCTAAAACTTTTAAATATTTAAAGTTCTTGTGTTCATTCAAATTTTCAAGCTTGTGCCATGACACAAGCAAGCTTAACAGGGAAATCTTGAACAATCTACTTTTCTTAATTGGAAGAGTTTTCATTTAGGTGAGGATGATGTACTAGATCTTCTTAAAATTGAAGTTTTATCCTAGAGGTTAAGCTATAGCCAAAAACAAAAGGTAAATTTTGTTTTCGTTCATATGATACAATGATGTTATCATTCTTTGGCCGAAATATATCCCTTTAGTCCCTTCAATTAGTCAATATTTATGGAGAGATGGTTATTTTTGTCATTCCAATAGGAACATTTTAATAGTAATTATAATAAAATTAAAATTTTTTATTTTATTTTTAATTAATTTTGATCTTCACCGTCTATTTTAAGTGCGAAAAGTATAATAGTGGGTTAATCTCATTTAATCAATACAATTTAAAACAATATTATTTGTTGAACCAGATTGATGACCCAAGTTTAATCAAATCATTGAACGATTTGTTTATTCCAAATTATTCGAATGATCTGATCTTCACCATGCAATGGAACTCTAGCTTGATGGTGATCCCAACCTCAACCCCAAAAACCACACCCCTCCACACCCTCGAAGGGTCCTTGTAAAACCTCTGTCATCCTTCATTGTCTATGGAAGTTCAATAAATTGATGGTCGATAGAGATTAATATTGGATATTAATTGTCCTTCCATCTGGGTCTCCATTATTTTTTTTTTCCTTTTGCAAAATTACTTTTTGTTTAAATCTTGCAATTAATTTTTTTAATTTATTTGAATATCCAAACTAGATATTTACTTACCGTCTATCCATTTAAAACTTTAGGGGCCATGCGAGTCAAATAAATTCCCATCTGAAGAGAATGATAAATCGTTATAACATAGAGATGAAAATGAAATTTGCCTAATCAAAAAATCAACACAAAAGAGTAAATAATTAAAAAAAAAATTGAAAAATGACATTTCCTGACTTCATTTCTACAAACAGCAGTGTCTTCCCTCATCATTCATCAAACTCTTGGAACCAAAAGCTTGTTATTAAAAACTATTACCAAATTGTTTGGTGTCGGATCAACAACTTTGAGAACCCGTTACATAATTCGAGAGTGATAATGTGCGCCTTCTTTGTGGTTTTATTATTATTATTATTAAAAGAAATTATGTTCCATTATTTTATTTTTTGAATTATTTAATTTTTATTTATGAAGTTTTTATTTGATAAACAGTAAACTGGAGAAAACGAGTCTGGTTATTTAACGGTTTTAATAATAATTATTTTAAAAGCTCTAAACAACCTAGAAATTTTACTTGAGGATAATATTAAAATTAATATAATATAGATATGTGTGTAAGTATCTACCAATTTGTGGTACTCTTATAGATCTGTCTACAGGCCCACCATAAATTGGGCTTTTTCTTGGCCCAATATTCTCAACTCTCCAATTAGTTTTGTTTTGTTTTTTTTTAATCTTTCACAATTTGTTTTTCCTGATCTGAAGACAAGACCATTTTGTTCACTTCCTTAATCGATTTTCGGTTAAATATGTTCTTCAATTCAAGTTCGGCTAGTGTCCAATTTACTAATTTCCTAATTTGTAATAGTTGAATGAAAAACAAATGAAATTCATATATATATATATATATATATATATATATATTCACTTTCTAATAGTAAATAATTGCCAGAAAATGAAGAATAAATTTGAAGGAAATTGCCCAAATGAGTAATGCCAAAAACAATCAAAACCTTAACAATTAAACCAATTTTGGTACCGGTTCCAAGCGATACGATGACAACTCTATAACGGAAAGAATATAATTCTTCCAAAATTCATATATATATATAGAGATTTTCCAATAGTAAATAATTGCCAACAAATGAAGATGACGGAACTCACTCCGAATTTTCCCTTTTGGGGCTTCCGTAATTCTACCGAGCACCCCATGAAACCCGTCTGGATTTTAGCTAGCATCACTAAAAAGATATCATGGAGCAAGCCCTAAAACTTAAATTAATTCCTAATCATATAAATCATAAATTATAAAATTTCATAGTTTAGATTTTCTAAAATTTTTGACTGTATAACGACTGTTTTTCATAATTTCCAAAAATTTGAATTTCGTGAAAAACAAATCAATAACACTTCAATATCTCAAACAACAATTTCCACGACCATGTTGGACCTCCAATCCATTTTAAAGTATCACCTAGTCACAAAGATCTAATTCAACAAAATAATTTCAAAGTCGAAAACATAATGTAATGCATGAAACCAAAAACATTTATATACATCCCAAAATATTTACATTGTATATACATATAAGCATCAAATCGTTTTATTTAAACGAATACAACATAACACCACAACCATGATAAAATTCATAAAACTTTTTACAACCCAAAAATTATATACAAATGTCAGTTTCCAATTGAAACAAAATATGCAATGCCTGACTTCACAAACATCCACAAA
Organism: Dimocarpus longan; assembly: GCA_022984855.1. Classification (NCBI taxonomy): domain Eukaryota; kingdom Viridiplantae; phylum Streptophyta; class Magnoliopsida; order Sapindales; family Sapindaceae; genus Dimocarpus; species Dimocarpus longan. The sequence continues at coordinate 2,811,398 of CM041022.1, read as the reverse complement.
ATATCATCGATAGCCAGCTCACCTAATTCGGGGTGGGAGAACGAGCACCCTGACTGCTAGTCCCTATACCTAGGAGGTTTTTATAACATAATACAAGAATAGTGAGCTAAAAGAGTTCAGTGAGTGTTAAGATTTTTCTACTTAATGTTTCTCTTAAAATACCTCCCAAAAACATTTATAAACAAAAATGATTTTATTTCATAACAATTTCAAAATTGAGCTTATGATTTAGTGAATTTATGAGAAATTTTTAAAATTTAGTTTCATGCATAAAAATATAATAAAAATTTATTTAATAAAAAAGATTTTAATATTTCTTTTTCTCACTGAAACCGCACCTATGGAACCCACAGAAGCTATCATAACATGGTTACATGGCAATTCGATTAGCGACGCGCATTGTGATAATACATGACTCACAAACATGTAGTGGAATTTTCATGCATCGTAGACGCGAGTGAGATAATATCCCACACGTGTAGAGGGCGAAACGACTCGACTGACTGACTCAATTCCTCCAATGTTAGTGACACGCCCTCTCAGCACTTGTCATATATAATGGAGTATACCGATCGGGTCTAAATTATAATCCGTGTATCCATAACATATAATATGGGGTAAGCCATTGGCGTTTGAAACATTTTCTTCTTCCATGTAATTTAAACTAAATTTATTCGTTCCATAAATTTAAAATATGAATTATATCATATCAAACTCACTAATTTATAAACATTATCATTTCAAACCTTTCATGCATAAAACAAATCTTTTTCAACCAAATACATAAAGTGTCCGCAAACTAATATCTTCAAAGAAAATCATTTTCATTTCAAAATGCATTATCAACATCATAAACTTCATAAAATAGCAAAATATGCATTGAATGATTTGTAAAATAAAATTTTCACTCACTTGGCTTACAAGCTAATCGTTTATTCTTCAATTAACCTCCCTTGAATCCTTAGCTTACTTTCCACCTACAATGCACATTCTAAATTTAGAATTCACCAACTAATTACACAAAATAAACATTTATTCACCCATTTTCCACTTAAAGCACCATATCTACATTAATCCACAAAATTCGCACAAATTAATGCATTTTTCCTCTCATTCATTTCCTTCCATTCTCTTGATTCAACTTCACTTAATCACATGCATAATTTCATAAAAATGCATCTAAATAATTAGGAAACCATTTGGATACCAACATGTCCTTTTTAATCGAAATTACACATCCACCACACACAAGCTTTTTCTTTTCATTCCATTGATACATATCAACCTAAAATTATACCAAACATCATTTAATTCCATCAAATCAACAAAATCAACTGTCCATCCACTTCCTAGCTTGGCCAAATACACCACTAGGTCATTCAAGATTGTTTTTCCATTTTTATGCTAATAAACTACATCAAAATCATTCCAAAATAAATTTAATTCAAATTTACTTGAAAATTTTCACAAACCCTAAATACTGACCTTACTAGTTTGCTTGCTATCCCACCTCCTTTGTGTTTTCTTCCAAATCCAAGCTCAAATAAAGGATAATCAACCTCTATTTACACCAAGAAATTCACAAACACATCATTTTAACAACTCACCATAAAAACCCATCAAAATATCATAAAAAAACTCAACTTTCTTATCTATTCTCTTCATTTTCTTGCTTGGTTTTTACCCTAACACATTGCTTGATGAAGATTGATGGATTTTAGCATGAAAACTTGGATGAAAATCTCTTATTTTCCTCTCCACTTGCTGGCCGAACTTGATCTGGCCCCTCCTCTCTTTTTTTTATTCTTTTGCTGTCACACACACACTCTCTCAAGTCATCACCTTTCAACTTTATATAGTCATCACATTTTTGGACAAAAATGCCCCTAATCTATCCTCCAATTGATCATCAAATCCTTTGATTAACTTTACCATAATGCCCTTAATTATATCACTTGATAATTCATCCATCCAAGGGCAAATTAGTAATTTGGCAATTAAAATATAAAAAATTATTTTGTTGCATGCCAACTATTTTCCATAATTCCATAAATAAATTTTTATTTGTCACTCTCACATTAGTTAAAATTAAATGACATAGATTGTGCTTCTTATTCAATTTCTTTCCATGTGGTTATTCTCACCAAATCCACGTATGTTTGAGTGAAATGTCCATTTTGCTCTTGTTTGCATTTTATTGTCTTTGAAATTTAATAAATTTCAAAAATATTTTATGGTCATCCTATCATCAAATTGACCATGTAATACTGTAATTAAGTATCACAAGCTTCAATCTCATGATTTGAAAAAAATTTCAAATAGGCATATAATCATCAATATCTATTATTCTCCGAAAATGGTGTTTTTGTACATTAAATTTTGGACCACTTAAAACTTATTCAATTAGACTTATTTTTAACCCGTTTCGACTTCGATTAACTCTAATACCAGTTCTACAACTTCTAATATTCGGGCTCTATTTCTCGAAAATCACTATTCACATGGACACTTTCTATTCGAAAATACTATTCATCAAAAATTTCACTTTCAATGATTTTCGGGATCATTTTCTCATAAATCACTATTTATCCGAACTACTATTTATACGAAAGCTTTCCGTCTAGATATACTGTTCGTCAAAAAATTAATTTTTGAAAAAATGCAACTCTAGGGTTTACAATAAATTTGAAGGAAATTGCCCAAACGAGTAATGCCAAAAATGCTCATAACCAATTTTAATCTCCAAGCCATAAGGTGACAACTACTCTATAATGGAAATAATATATTTCTTCTAATAGTGACACACGTATTTTCACTATAAATTAAAGATTTTTGTAATATACCCTTCCAATTTTAGTATTGTAAATGTATTATACAAGTATGCCCTTATTTATATAATCAAAAAATAATTTAAAGTGCCAAGATACATAATCTAATTCTGGTAAAATTTTCGGATGTGAGATTGAGTTATGATAAAATTTTCGCATAGACCGGAAATGATTTCGAATATAAAAAGTGATATGGTAATTTATTAAAATATATGATGCAATTAGTGTTAAAAACTTTTTCAAGAAAGGGTATGATTAACTAAATTAATTAGAGATATGTGCAAGGGCATTTTAAAAATTTAAAGTATGGAAGAATGTAGAGATAAGGATGACAAACTTGTATATTAAACCAATGGCATGCTTGCAATATAATACAAACTTGAGGGGCAAATGTTAAGGCAATTAAAGACTATAAATATGCATGCCATCAAATGGAAGAATGAAGAAAACACTAGAAACTACATGGGTGTATTCAACCAAGCATAGAACCAGGGACAACAACCATACTTCATTTTTTTGAGAGCAATTTTAAGTGATTTTCAAGTCATCAAAATGTTGTAAACAAGCCTAGGAGTGATATCCAATAAGATCAAGTGGTTTTCAAGTGGTAAAGTTCAAGTTTCCTTAACTTTTATGTTTAAAAATTTGGATTAATGGTTTCTAATGGGTTTCTAGTTTTAATGTGTTTTCATGTTTGGATTTAGAGTTTTTAGGCCTTAAACTAGTGGAAAAGTAAGGCAAGTGATCCAAGAGAAATTGGTAAGTATACTAATTAAGATGACTTTTTGATTTAAATTCAAGTTGACGATGTTTAGGATGTCAGCTTTCTTGCTATGGAATTTAGTGTGATTTTGATTGGATTTCAAGTGGAAAACTTAAAGAAATCTTGGTGCATGTTTAGGTATGGTACACGACCAAAAAAAAAACATTATATGATTCAAGTTGTATTTGATTTATTTAAGTGATTGCATGCATGAAGAAGTGCTAAAATATCAAGTTAGAATGTTGAAATCAAAATCAAAAGTATGGTAAATTAGTTGCTATTTATTCGGCCATGGGAAGTTTAGCATGATGAATGATTGTTTCAATTGTTTTGGATGACTTTGTGGGCTATTATAGTGATGAATTTAGCATGAAATTGAAAGGAATTTCATTGGATGTTAAATGGTACATGTCACAACCAAAACCAGAATTTATGTTCAAGTGTGATATTCTATGAGTTTGACTTAATTCTGTACTATATTACATGTATTGGAATGTGATTATGATTAGAAAAATTTATTTAGATTGATGGTCTGAAAGGTGATACATATTTGGCCAACATAGGGTCAAAATGGTCCAAAGGTTTGTTCAATGCATTGATGTAAAAAACTTAACTCCAATTGAGATGTTTTACATGTTTAAATATTGAGAAATCCAAAGAAAAGTATATGTGAATAATTGGAATCGATATGATTTGAATAAAGAGTGTTCAAAATCTCCGTATGGCTAAACGTTTGTTTATATGTTAATGTGTCAATGAAAGTGTATATGTATGGTTAAATTTAGTTTTGACGTTGCCTAAACGTAGAATGTGAAAATCCGTAAGTAACATGGAAGTGAGGGAATCCTAAGTAGGGCATTATCGTGAGTTAACATTAAGTGAGTGTCTTTTCAAAATGTTTTAGTATGATTATTTTCTATTAAATGAAGTTATATATTATGTGTAAAATTATGCTTTGAAATGCTAAAAATTGATTTAAAGTAAATAAATTAAATATGAATACTCCTACATGAATTTTTGGAAAGTTGTTTGAAATGCGGATTTTATGAGGAAAAGTACGCTTGTTTGGAAATGTATTTGTGAGCCTATGTTATACCCCATAGGTATCCTAGATATTATCGGTTGAGGTTGAGTACCTAAATGTGTATTAGTAGTGTCGGGAGTGTCTGTCACTGACAACGGAAGGAAATGTGTTAGTCAGTTCAATTCAGTGTGTCGCCTATGCACGTAAAAGGTGTATTATTAGTTAGCTTTCACTTGAGCGATGGTAAATTCCGTTCTGTAGCAATGGTAAATTTCGCTACGCTAAACTGATTAGATGGCCTAAATGAGGGTAAATTCCGTGAAGGCCTGAGCGAGGGTAAATTCCACGCTATACCTAGCATACCATATGGTATGGATTGTCAGTGGTTAACTTATTTTACTCAAAGGTTTTCCAATAGCTTTATTGCCATCACAGTTTATGTTTTATAATGGAAAACTAAAAAATGCAAAAATGTAGAAATACACTTTCGATTAGAAAAGCGTTTCAAAATTAAAAAAAAAAAAAAAAACTCTCTTTTCAATATATTGCTGACATTCAGTTTTACGATGCATGATTTATAATCATTATATACACTTTCGATTAGAAAAGCGTTTCAAAATTTAAAAAAAAAAAGAAAAACTCTCTTTTCAATATATTGCTGAAATTCAGTTTTACGATGCATGATTTATAATCATTATAAGCATTTATTCATGCAGTTAAATCAGATGTGGTTTTCAACATTAAAGCATTTATGAAACATTTTAAACTTTAGAGAGGTTTAATTTCAAAAGTAGAGTTTGAAAAAAAATATGTATGACACATACTGAGCTCGTTTAGCTCACCTAATTTTTTCTATATTTTATAAATAAAACCTCCTTAGAGACAGATACAGGTACAGGTGCGCCAGTTGCAGAGACTCCGACCTAAGAGTAAAGGAAACTAGTCGTGTACTACTGTGCATGTATTTGTTATAAATACTTTGAATAACTTGTATCATAACATATGTATATAATTATATGTGGTTTTAGAGAACTTGTAAATATAATTGTGCATAACATGAAATTTATTTTCATATCATCTTTTAAACTGAAAGTATATTTGTGGTTGCTTTTGAACAAAAAAAAGAGGGTCTAAGACCTAAAAGTTGAGAATTGAATGATTATACAAGTATACAGATTTTCTATAAATTTTTATAGGATGAGATTTTTAGAAAAATAGCCATTATACTGCCAAAATTTTTTACTATCCTGTTTGTAAATGTACACTTAAAAAAAAAAAGTTTCCATTCATTTTCATTTCGAAAATAGAATTCTAAATAAGTTATAAAAGGATTTTCAATAAAAATAAATAAATGGCTTAGTTTCAGGAACTAATTAGCCGAATTAGATGACGATTGGAGGGCCACTGTGGAGTTACCGATGGACCACTGTTTGTACGAAAATAGATGTATAGGAACGAGGTCCATCAATTTTAGTCTTCCTTGAATTCAAGTTCATAAATAACTAAACACTAATACTTTATTACCATGAGGAGCAACATGAGAATGATGCTTTATATACACTTTATTCCTAGCAAGGCTGAAGAAAGATTGACCTTGTGGAAGTTAGAGATTCAAGCTCTTCGAATAACTGGCATTTTCGTATGATCATCCATACACAATCTGTTAATTTAAAGGGATCAAATTTTCTTTCGATGAGATGGTCGGTTGTTTGTTTAAGCATTGGGAAGAGTCAAAGTGTGACTTTATTCCAAAAGGCTAATGGACAAGCTCAAAATACAAGTCTTTATAATACTTTGCCTATTCCAAAGACAATCTGGCAAGATCTTACAATGGATTTTGTGTTTGGGCTTCCTTATACTCAAAGCAGTGTCGATTCAGTTTTTGTAGTAGTTGATCATTGTTCCAAGATAGTTCACTTTATACCATGCAAGAAGACTTTAAACGCATCTCATATGGTTCATCTGTTCTTTTGTGAAATTATTCACTTGCATAACATACCCTGTTCAATTACTTTAGATCGTGATGTAAAGTTTTTAAGTCATTTTTGGTGAACATAGTCATCCACAGACGGATGGGAAAACAGAAGTCGTTAATCAAAGACTTAGAAACATGATTCGATCCGTTTGTAGAGATAAGTCAAAGCAGTAGGATGTAGCCCTTCCTCAGATAGAGTTTGCCTTCAACAGTATACCTAATCATTCTATAAAAAAAGCACATTTTGAAGTTGTCTACATAAGGGTTCCAAGACATATTATGGATTTGGTGTGTCTACCTCCTACTTCTGATCTTCATTCTAATGCTACGGAATTAGCTAAACAAATTCATAGGATTCATCAAGAAATAAAAGAAAACCTTGAAGGAGCTAATTTATGCTACAAGACTGATGTCGATCAATATAGGTGTTTTAAGGAGTTCAATATAGGCGACTTAGTGATGGTTCATCTTTGAAAGAATTGTTCTCTTGTAGGCACATACAACAAACTTTGAGAAAAAAAGATTGTCCCGTTTAGGATACTATAAAAGATTGGCAACAATGCTTACAAAGTTGATCTCCCTAGCAACATGAATATTTCTAATATTTTCAATGTTGTTAATATCTCCAAGTATTTTTCTCTAGATAAGTTTACTCTACAATCATAAAACTTGAGAGTGAGTTTTCTTTTTTTTCAAGAGGAGGGGATTTAATGTAGGACAAGTTTACAATTCTTTATTAGTTTGAGAATCTTTATCCTCATTAGTTTGGGAATCTTTATCCTCATTAGTCATTAGGATTCCCATTTCTAATAAGATTAGGATTAAAATATTATAAATTGGCTTATATTATTTATGTTTTGTAAGTTATTCAGTATTATTTTCAGTAATAAGATTTAAGAATTTTTTATCATTATTTGAGTTTATTCGTTTCATTTCGAAACAAATCTTCTGTTGCTCCAGATTTCATTCATGAATTGTTTGTTTATATCTGTGTAATGCAGAATAGAAGGCCAACCCAACCCAATAATCTTCTTTGTAGGTATCTATTATTTATTAATTGTTTGAATATTATTTTTGTGATAGTTTGAGACTTGAATTGCATTGATAAGTGCTTCTAAGTTAATGGAAATAGGAGGATTATTTAATTATAATGTCATTCAAATTTTGTTTGTCACATAAATAGGTCTGTTTTATTACTCATTTTTTAATTTTTTTTTTTTTTTTGTTACTACAACTCACTATTCTTCTCTAACTATCTATTTTTCTTTTTAATATTTAGTTTTTTGTGTGTATGTGTGTGTTTAACTGTATGGTTGGTTGATAATTGAGTTATTTAAACTGTGATTTAAGGTGGTTGGTTCTAGAGCTTGTATGTGATTCTCAATTGTCGTTGTCTTGTCACTTTGGCTACTTGTGTATTATAATTTAGTTATGATTCTCCAATTCAGTTACATTTTTTTTAATATTTTAAATTCTATTTTCACACTATAATTTAGTTATAATTCTCCAATTTACTTATATAAATTTTTTTAATATTTTAAATTCCACAACTTAGTTGACTTTCAAGTTTTGTTGTCATCTTGATCTATTTTTCTATTTTGTGATGTTGAACCTTGGCTCTACTTCTCTCTTTGATTTGTATATCTAATTTTGAAACCATAATTGTGATTTGTGTTTGAAATATTATAGGTAACTTTTCTTAAATAACTTTTACAGTTTTTTTGAACCTTATGAAAATTAAAAGATGGTGATAATAAGATAAAATATTTCCATACATTAGACCTGAAATTTCGCTTTGGCTGAAAAGCTTTTATTTATATCTATATATATACACACACAAAAACACACACCTTCTAACATACATTTGAGTATGCATACTGTAACGCTCCAATATTTATTTTCGTATGATTAGTATCCGTTGATCGAATAATTAGTGATATTATATATTTCGTTTGTTATTTAGGGAATTTAAAAAATTCCGGAGATATTTTTCTTAGTAACGGATTTAGGTAGAGATTAAACGGGAGAGATTGAGCAATGGAAAAATGTCATTGGACAATCAAGTGAGTGCAATTAGAATGGAATCGCATGGGATTAATTTTGGATCAACAAGGGATTTTCAAAATTTTAAATGGAAAGTAAAATAATAATTATTATGTTTGGATAAAAATGAGTTTATGGATAAGTTTGAATTGGTGAGTGGAATGGATAAGTTTGAATTAGTGAGTGGAATGGCGAGTTGTCAAGATTGTCCAATGGGAAGTTAGCAAGTGTAATGTGGGGTTAAAATGCAAATAAAGAGAAGTTGGGGTAAAGATGTAAATTCAAGAAGTAGATTAGTATATATAGTGACAAAAACTGAAGATTTTCATTTCATTTCTTCTTCTCTCTATTCTCTCGGTCTTTCTTCTTCTTTTATTTATTAAATCATCAAGATTTCTTGTTTTATTCATCACCTACCCATTAAAAGCTTTAAATTCATAAAAACTCATCCATTTTTCAAGCTTGGATTTGCTAGAAAGGGTGCAATCCGAGGTATGTGTAATAGGTTTTCGATTTTTGTGGTAAGTTTGGCTTAGAAAGGAGCTAGATGGGGTTCATGAGCATGTAGATATGATTACTTTTGCATTTGGATTATTTGTTTTGATTTTTTTGTTGAAAATTGTCTTCTTTGAAACCCTAGGTGAGGATTTGGTGCATGAGGGCTCAAGGAAGACTAAGGTGAAGTGAAAATCTCTCCTTGGAGGTGTGAGGAAGCTAGGAAGCAAGCCCAAGAGGTTGGTTGGTGTACAATAATCTTGAAAAATCTCATATATTAGTGTGTTTAAAGTTTGAATTTTCTTTTGAAACTTCATGATTTTGTTGGACTGGTGTAATACCTATGCATGAGTGTTAATTATATGTCATTTGAATGTTTTTTGAATGGTTTGAATGATAAAAACCAAGTTGAAAATAATTTCGAAAAACAAACCCCCTAGGCTAAATTTGGTGTATAGAGTGTCCTAAGGGTATTTTCATCATTTCAAGCTTAATTACGTGTTATTCCAATGATGTTTAAATGGTTTTTGTGATGAAATATGAAGTGGAACAAAAATTTGAAAAATAAACCCTCTTTGGCCGAATATGAAGCATAGGAAAACCTAGGGGTAGTTTTGTCATTTCGCTTCCATTTATGTGTTAATTACATGATGTTTTGATGATACGTGTGATGGCGTAAGAGTTCGAAATGAAAATTTTGAAAATTTCCATTTTGGGGCCGTATGATAAATAAGAAAAAGTGTATGTGATGTTGTTAAAGTATGACTTGAAAACTAGGGGCAAAATAGTCATTTGCAATGGCCTAAAGTGGTGCCTTGAAGAGTTTCGAAAAATAAATTCAAAAATATAATAAAAAGTTTACGCGATTAAAGTTTTATTAAAATTTGAAAATTTTATAATTTTGAAAAATTTAAAGGGCTCGCGTAAAACTAGTCACCGGTAGGTGGGTATTGATAGTTAGCTAGTCAATAGAGTGATTATTAGTAGTACTATGCCATTACGATTGATTATCGACATTGAATGACGAACATTGAGAGACACCGAGTGTCTGGTCCAGAAACGAAAACGGATTGTGATATGCAACCCTGCAGGTAGCTATCGAGTGACCGATGCTGAGATCACCGTTTATTCTAGCAGTAGCCACCGAGTGGTCGATGCTTGGAAACCCATCGCCAATCCATGGTATTGTAATAGATTTTACAAAGAGCTCTAAAAATCTTAATGATGGCAACTTTGTAAATTTGTTTAATAAATCATTTTATAAGGGTTATATCATAAATGTGATAAATAAAAGATTTTTGGAAAGTTTATGTGGCTAAAGTTTAATTTCAAAAATGTTTGATGTATATGTTTTACAAAAAGTTATTGTGTATGCATGTGGTTTGACATTATGATTGCATTTTCGAAAATGAGTTTGGTTTTGTTATTTTACGTGTATACCTTCTAAGTAGAAATACCTAGCGTGTTAGATTTACCACATGCAGGTTGTTGAGTAGGACTTGAAGTTAAAGACAAAGATAAAGCCTCTGCAGTCTCTTACGAGTCACATCTTAGGTCATTTTTGGTAACGACTAGTTTTGTGTTATAGCTGTATAAATGTATGGACTCCATCATGAGTGTATGTGTAGTTCTCTAAAAAGTGTAAATTTTGTAAAGACTAATTTGTACTAAAGTTGGTAACGCATTGTAAATTATGTATAGTTGTCACAGCCCGTCCCCTCTATCACCTCAACGATCTTTGGGCTTGGGCTGGACTCACTAGGTATTGTCCCCTCCTTAAAGGGATTTCTTTTGCCTCCCCAAAGTCTCGAACCTGGTGCCTGAGGGCTTAACACCAAATTCATTGCTACTCTAGCTCAATTGGTACCAGAGTAGCAAGGAATTTGGTGTTAAGCCCTCAGGCGCCAAGTTCGAGACTCTGGGGAGGCGAAAGAAATCCCTTTGAGGGGCGGACAGTACCTAGTGAGTCCAGCCCAAGCCCAGAGGTCACTGAGGCGATAGAAGGGACGGGCTGTGACAATAGTGTTTATCGAATACGTGATTGTTGTGTTATTTTCGTGAAACTTGAAATTTAAAGAAATATTTATTATACATGTTTGTGTGTAGAAGTAATTTGGAATCGGACGGAAAGTCCAAAACGGAAGGTGAGATATGGATTAGTTTAGAAGTGTATTTCCTTATAGGTTTTAAATTTTTGAGTTTCTACGAAAACTGAGGAAACTTTACCTGATTTTCGTTAAAACAAAATCAACGTTTTAAAAATAAATTTTATTAAAAAGGAATTGGAAAACGAAAAGGGTAACATTGCTCACCTCGATCCTTCGGTAGCCAGGATAGCCGAGAGAGGGGTGTTACACATGTACTTAATAAAAGCAAAGCAACGTGTGATTGTATTCTAAAATGTATGATTATAATTTCTTATATGTGATTATAACTAAACATATGAAATTACAATCAGTTTATATAATCACATTTACTAATTTACTGATTGTGATTATATTAATTTTACTGACTGTAATTAAATATGTTTAGTTATAATCATATATAAAAAAATTACAATAACATATTTTGGAATGTAATTACGCATTTGTTTTGGTCAAGTGTATATATATCCAAATCTACCTAAGAGGACCTCGCATATATATATATATACATGTATGGTAGAAGTACTTTCTCTCTCTATATATATATAAATAAATCTAAGCTTGTGTTTTGGTTGCACAAAAGCTGTTTGAGTAATTGATTTTAGAAGATTTTTATTTTTTATTATTATCTTTTCATTTATTAACATTTATTATTGTTAGTTTGCAATATAAGCTTATTGTTGAAAAACCAAGCGTCTTGTTTATTATGCTATTTGTTTTCTAATGGGTAGACTGTGCTTTTTTGAAGTATGAGACAAAAGACCTTGCTGCATTGGAAGCCATCAATTAAAGGTTTGTCTTGACTTATTTGGGTTTTGTTGTCTAGAATTTATATGGATTGTTTATTATGATATTTCATGTAAAAATAGTTAAGTTAGGTATATAGGACTAGATGTCTGCATATGGACATTAAAGAGCATATTTTCTGCGTCTTGTGTGTTAAAGGTACAATAGCTCCCATCAATTCTATTAAAAATATTCACATCTTCTCTTTAAGAGACAAAAATAAGAAGTGAATCTGTAACACCCTATACTTTTAACATATCCAATGAGCAAAGTAATTAAGGTTAAGACTTATTTATAATTAAGTATAAATATTCAAGGGTTTATTAAGTATGAAAATATCAAATTTTCAAAGCTTTTAGGACCTAAATGTAAAGATTTTATAACCTTAGGGGTTAGAACACAAAAGACCAAGATTAGGAGGACTTAAGTGCAAATGTAAAATTTTGTTTTAGTGTAAAAAAGTGGAGAAATTTGGAAAATCAAGAAAAACCAAAAAAAAAAAAAAAACAAAGTAGAGAAGACAACAGACAGGTAAGAGAAAAGAGGAAGTGTTTTTGGCCAATCCAACTCCATGTTTTTCGGTTCCTGGTTGGATTTGAAGCCTTTAAAAGCTAATGTAAATGAAAGAGAAGAAGACTTCCAAAGTCAATTAAGATAGATAAAAGAGTTTTAAGCTCCTAAAAATTAAGGTGAGTGTAAATATATTACTATACTTATACTTTGTTTACCATGGAACTTTAAATTTCATGTTAACTGTGTTGTTATAAATAAACCCATATTCTCATAAATGATTGATTATGTTCTATTGGCTCTATTGATTTCATGAGCCTATTGATGAGATCCTTCCCTAATCCCTCATTCGGACCCGAGAAAGACCCCGTAGCACCCCGACAGAACTCTAACGAACCCTAACTTTGACCCGAAGAAATCCCATTGGAGCACCGAAACTTACTTTAAACTTGTTTTAAACTCGTTTATTAAGTGGCAAGGGTAAAAATTTTTCATTGTTCTAAAGAAAAATCTTACAGTATGTCGGCTGTTTATTGAACTATGCTACCCTGCGATTTCAAAGACGATTTAAAAACACTTCTATAGCAATCAATCTCAACTACCAAGGGCCTCCGACTCTCATCCCAAAACCAATTCCAGTATGAAAAATCAAAATCACGAAAATTAATTGAAAAACTAAAACTTTCTCATCAAAACAACTTTATAAAAACCTACATCCATAAACTTGTATTTACATTTATAATTTACACCATGTTTTGATACAAAATATGCACATGATATAAACATGAAATATTTAATGTAGTAGAGGTCATCCATCAATCAATCTGCACATCTGTCTGAGCCTCGTCTACTGGATGACTCGCTTCTATACGACTTGTTCCTGCACCTGAGGGAGAATTTTTTTTAAAAAAAAAACATTAAAGGCACTATGAGTAAACTCAGTGAGAAAAATAGCTTAATAAAACTAAAGTATTTTTCTGAAATACTTTATATAAACTCATTCAAAAACTGTTTTTAAAGCTTGTTTTGAATCTTTTTCTAAAACTTGCTCACTTCTTGCCTTAATGGTAACCAGGGAAACTACTTCTGTCGTGGTAACATAAAATCTCTCGCTAGCCACTAGGAATTAAGGAATCTGCCATGTGTAGTCATTGATGCGGGAAACTCTGGGCATGCATTAACCCCACGCAATCGGTTTGAACTACACTACCCTTATACGTGCAGAGGGTGACTCAATTGACTCTCTCTCTCAAGAGTCATTCGGACTCTACTCTCAGTTAGTATGTAAACCTTCCCAGATTTATTATTTAACAGTATTAGAAATCTTCGAATTGAGTTACGGTCGAATCATAGGCCTCTAGTAGTATTATTTGAGGTTGATTATATTTTCATATCATAAGTCGAATGTCGTTTGGCTGACCACGGTACGAATACAAAGTGATTAAGAAATTCAAGCAAAAGTTATTTATGATTTTGGTGTGAGTATTACATGGAATGGGCTTGAAGAAAAATCCAAAATCCATGTCATTAGATTTGCACCAATGAATGACTGACAAATTAAAAGTTAAATATGGATTATTAGATATTAATTGTCATGCATTACTTACTAATTAGTATTTTAACTTTATGAATTGTCAAACTTGTCCCTTTATGAAAAAGGTTACATGAGATACAAGAAAAGGGCATTTTAGTCCTATTAAGTTAGCAATCATAATATAAATGATGACCACTTAAAAACCCCATCACTTGATCGGTCAAACAAAGAAGCAAAACAAAAGTTAAGTGACCAAAAGAAGAAGTTCACGGCAAACAAGAAAAATGGGACATCATTGTCATTTTTACAAAGGTTATACATATATATAAGAGTGTGTTAGTCATGGTTACTAACACTAAGAAAAAAAATTGAAGCCAAATAGATTGAGAGAGTGGAGAGTGAGGGATGGCAGCTTTGGGAGAGGAAGAGCAAGCTATTTTCATCTCCTTTCAAACCTTAAATCTATTTTTCTTCTTGGTTCAAGCTAGAACCTCACATCCTAAGTGAAAAATTGGTAAGATCTCATGAAATTCCTTAAGTTTTAAGTTAGTAGAGATTATATGCTAGTTAGGAATATTATGGAATTGTTGGTGGGATTTTGATGTAGATTTATATTTTAGTGATGGATATGTGTTATGGACACTTAGATGATAAGTTAGAGAGTATGAAGTCATAGTTAAGATTTATACGGGAGAAACCCTAAGTAGAGATTTAAGTATGATTTAATCAAAATGAGTTGTAGAGAACTTGGTTGATGAAATGATTAAAATAAATATAGCATGAAAAATTGAAAAGAATGGCATGTGAGTGCTTGGTGTGTGTCATGGTCAATGAAGGGGTGTATGATCCCATTGTATTTTCATCCTTTTAAGCTTTAAATTATGCATATTTGATGCCATGAAAGTCTCTAGAAAAGTTAAAATTAGAAAAGAGAAAGCATAGAGTTGAAAAAGGAAGACATAAAAGTAATTTGAAAAATCCCGAGCTGATAAAGGGGTCTAGTAAGACCTCACTTGTTCTAACTTATATGGGATTGTTCTACACCTCAAATGATGCCTAGGAGTCATAGAAAACCATAGGTTTTGGAACGGATCGATTCCGATAAAAATTGCGCAAGTTATGCACAAAATAATGCCGTTAGAGAGTCGATAGGTGAAATAGTTATACAAATGCAATTTTTATTACATGGAATGAGTTGAGTTGATCATAAATAGGTAAAAGGATCTTATATATGAAAGAAAAACCATAGTCGCTTGTTCGGTGCTAAAAGTGCATCGAAAAGTGCCCAAAACAAGGCGTTTTTCTTAGATTTGATATAGCAAACGATAGAATTTTTCGACCAAACTTTACGGGTGACTTAGTTATGAGATAAGGAGATGTTAGAAAAAGGAACGGATGCGAAATGAGCACCAGTTCTAAATCTATTTTTTTTGGTCAATGGATTAATTAAAAAGTTGACTTTTTGATTTAAACCTCCGGAGACCAAACTAACCATACGGGGATGATCCTAGGGGTCTAAAAGTAAGATTTTTACAAAAAAATCGGAATTAGAGAGTCTCGGTTAAGTTAAAATCGAGTTAGGAAAGTTATAGTGTAAAGAGTTGTTAATAGAGAAAAATGTATTGGAAATGTTATTTTAAGTTTTGAGTTATGTGATTAAGCAAGTAATAATAAGAAATCGATATGTAGGTGACGCGCAAGCAAGCGAGACAGGACAGGTTCGTTGAGGCAGTTGAGCTTGCACGGAGCGAGGTAAGTGTTTTATCACTTGCGCTATTTCCATTCTTTCTTTAAACATATTTGTGTTGTTATAGAAAAATGATTTCCAAGATTATGAGTTAAAACTTTATAAAATGACCTTTACATTGGGTCTAGAAAGGAGAATTTAAAAATGAAAAGTTTTCGAAAAGAAATGAGTTAAGAGTTTTGTAACCATGTGTATACCTTTAGTTTTCATAAGATTTAGCGCTACGTGACGAGGTAGAAATTCTGCGCATAGTCGGTTAGATTTAAAATTTTGGGCACTATAGGGCGATGCAGAAATTTCGCACATAGTCGCCAAGGTTTGATTTGTGGGTGCTATGGTTGCGATGAAGAAATTCCGCACGTAATTGCCAGAATTATAGAATTGAGTAATACAATTGCAATGAAGAAATTTCGCATTGTAGTTGTTTAAAACTGAGCTGATTTTACACCACTCGGGCGATGAAGTAAATTCCGCACGTAGTGGTCAAGATACTATAGTAACTTCACGTCGACGTCAGTCGAAAAAGCGTCACATGATGGTTTAAGTGCGTTAGGTATATACATGATCTTTTTATAAGAAATGGTTTTGAAAATTTAAAACCTCCAATATTTATATAAGTAAAGCATTACTATGGAATGTTATTTTGTATTATTAATATGTGACGAACTAACCTTTTACCTTTATTGTGTAGCTTCCTCATTTCATCAGGTGTTGTTTAGGTGATTTGTGATGAAAAGATCGACGTCTTACTTATAGATGGGGCACGAATAAACGAACTATAGGAATGCTCAATATATGTTAATACGATTTTATATAGTTTAACAAGATAATCATATGTTGATATATGAACACTTAACGGATTGTAAACCCATATTTTGATATGTATATATAGTTGTACATTCATACTCGAGATACACATATCACATGATGCACATGATATATATATATATATGTTTTGATGAATGTGAATTGCACACAAAAAAGATATGAATGATATGAGAAAATGTATGTTTGTGGTTATAAGAAGTTGGGAGGTGATTTGATATAGTCGAAGTGTGTTTTCTTTATAGGTAAATTTTGGAAATGTTCAATTTACAGCCGTTATGCTGTCCAAATTTTTATAAATTTTGTTTTAAGAAAACGCGAAAAATTTACACCAATCCCAATTATTTTAAAAGAAAACAATATTTTTAAAAGTTGTTACGAGTAAACCGGCAAAGTATTCTAGGGGTTCGCTTCTCGGATTTTTGTAATCCGATGAGTCGGGTTCAGGAAGTTCGTTGAAGTGCCCGGCAGGATCCTCCAGACAAGAGCCTAGAGAAGGTCTGGTTCGGGTCCTATCATAGTGACTCTCTCACATCTATCGTACACGTATAAGGCCTCCAGCTGGATAGTCAACTGGGGCTAGGGTAAATCATAAGTATACTGAAATATTTTTTCTCAGTATTCTAAAATAAACTCGTTTTTAAGACAGAAAGTCTAAAATCTCCGATTCTAGTATGTTCTTGGTATAAATATATACTTAACTCAAAACTCACATGCTAAAATCTTAGTATAACTTTAATAAACAACTATATTACATAATGAAATAAATTCAGATAAACAAGAAATAAAACACATTTATATATAAACAAGGAATAAGATTGAAATAAAATAATGCTCTGAGTAATTAGATTTCCACTTACGAAATGCCCTCCGAAAAATTACAATAATCCTCTGAATGCCTTCGATACTTTCTGCTTTCACCTTTAAACATCAAATATTCATTTAAAATTAGTAAACTCACTAATGTAAAGCTATAAATAACTTCCAATGCAACTAACTCTATAAATCCTCTTTACACCTATACCTTCTCAATTAAGATTTAACTTGAAAGGACCCAACCCGGATTTTCTCTATCTGAATCCGAGCAGAGCCCTCTCGGCATCCCAATAGGTATCCTTGTAGTTTTCACATAGGTGACTCAAAAGGACTCTGTGGAGCAAAACTGTCATATTTTATCATTCCTTAATTTTTTTTTTCTAATGGAGAAATTTCGATAGCATAACAGCTGTTTCTCCGACGTTGTCAACCTTTTCAAACACCTGTAAATCAATTTATAAGTATTTCTAAATACATCCATTCTTTTCCACTTCCAAATTGGACATCAGATCCATCTCAAAATTCATATTCAAACATAAATCAAAGCATTTAAATTGAAACTATTTCGAACTTAAAATTATTTTAATATGCATAAAATCATAAGCATCAATATAAAATCAAAAATATTTTCATCATATAAATTTATTATATCTCAAAATACTTGTTTTAATTTTCACAGTAGCAATCATCGGATGTGCTTGCCTAACTTTATGTCGGAGATCGCTCACCTTGAGTATTTGCTCCTACACCTGGGGAGAGTTTCATAACAACAGACAATAAATAGTGAGCTAAAAGCTTAGTGAGTATTATGCATTTCTATTTAAACTTTCATGAAGTCATAAAGCTTATAATATACCCTAAGGAATACCATAGGCTACGAGCGGAATCCTACATTGCTCAGGCAGTAAGCGAGCTTATAATATATCCTACGGAGAGGCGGAATCCTACATCGCAAGTGGAATCCTACATCGCTTTTTGGGTACTCTACCATTACCGATAATATCATGAGATCACCCTAAGGAATACCATAGGCTTGATAAAACATTTATAAATAAGCTGCGTTTCATATAAAATCCACATTTTATACTTGAACATAATAATTCATAAAGGAGGATATCACAATTAATTTAATTCATATCATGACATATTTGATCATAGAATTTAAATATCATGTAAAACTTCATTACTTAAAATTTTGTAACATCATTTAACTTAAATAAGCTTGCATGAAATCATAAAGCTTAATATAAATTCATTCATGCCAAAATGTTTATAGAAATTCATATGACTTAGAATTAAACAATACTTTCAAATCAATTTAATAACACTCACATTAAAACATACTAGATTGCATTTATCAAGTTGTAAAATAATTTACACTCACCTGACACCTTATTGCGAAGCTCATAACCTATTTGATATCTCCGTCGCATTACCTATACATTTAACGTTAATTCTTTAGGTAACGTCGCAAGCGAATTCAATCGCATAATTAATCATATAAACGCATTCGAGTAATGAAATCGCTTTCGCATTTCAACAACTATATAAAACACTATATAACGGTTTCGAAATATCTCTAAATGATACTCAAAACAACTACATCAAGACAGCGCATAATGCTAATTCGAAATAATATTTAATACTAAAACAACACATGTCATCCATACGACCAGCTTCGACACTAAAGCGACACATACAATCTCTTTGAAATAGCTTATAATAGTCGAAATAGCTTACGCAATGTATTCGAAACAGCTTAACACAAAAATAACTTATACAACAACCCATGACAGCCCATAAAAACAGCTCGTAACGGTCGATAAACAACCCATAAATCAGCATACTAATAGCCCACAAAAACTGCATGATAATAGCCCATAAATCAGCATGTTAACAGCCCATTAAACGGCCCATAAATAGCCTATAAAACTGCATGATAATAGCCTATAAACACGTAATCGCATCGGCTTTCGGTTTTTCGTTTTAACTCTAAAAACTCATCAATTCAACATATTATCATGCATGAAAATCTTTCACGTAACTTAACTCGAAAATGCAACAAAACAGTGCCTTCGCGACCAAAACAAAAACAGTCCCTACATTTCATTTCGAAATATATCGCACACTAAAAACACATATCATTACGATCGAAATTCAATTGACTCGCACTTCCTTTCTAACCGAATCCAACATGCGTTTTCATATTCATTTTTTGCATCATGTTTACACACTTGAATCACATCAAAACATCATGACAAAATAATCAAAACTCATCCACTCTTAAAATTTCACTTATGACCGAACATAACTCACCATGCATGTCAATATTTCATTTGATTTTCATACTAAATCCACATACATTCCAACCTCTACACTAATGAGGTTTCCATTCCTAAAACCCAAGCATAGATTTCTTAAATCTCATCCATTTACTATCTAAAACTCATGAAAATCAAACTCACCTCTTGGAAATGGATGAAAGTGACTTCAAGCTTGTTCTATAGCCTTTGCATGTGACAAAATCCTTTAAGAATGGCTTAAAATTCCTCTTCATAGTTCAGGCAGCACTCTCTCCTCTCTTTGATTGTCGAGTTGCCTGCTTGACCGAGACTAAGTGCTTCTTGCTTGATTTAACTTCATCAACACTTTCGAAACTGAATGGAAGCTTGCTTTAGTGATGCTCTTGGCTTCTCTTGGAGTTTGGCTATCGAGTTCATTTAGCTTCAAAGACAAAGTGACCAAATCTCACTTGTTTGAGCTTCTCTGAACTCAATCTCGGTTTTCAACTTCTTCTTCTTGAATATGGCTCACGACTTTAGATTGACCGAGAGCTTCTCATTTGCTTTAATCTTCCTTTGCTTGACCAAATGTGATGAATTGCTTCTCTTTGCTTTTGATTTCAGTTTGGCTCTCACAAAAACAAGGTGACCGTCACTTGTGCTTCATGTTTGACTTCACTTAGTTGTTTGCTTTTGATTTTGTTTGATGATGGTTTCGGTTTTGGTGGCTTCAAAGTGACTGATTGTTGTGTGATTTCACTTCATTTTTTTTTTCACTCACATATATATATGTTTAATATTTAATTGCCAAGTGTCACCTTTCTCCTTTTGCATGCATGCCACTTGTTATTTGATTAATTCAATGTGTGACACTTGTCTTGCATGCATTCACTCTTCCATTCATTCCTTGACACGTGTCTCATTATGACAATCTCCCATGAACAATTTTTCATGCTTTTGATTTCTACTTTTTGCTTCGAAATCGACTCGGTCCACTTGAAAAGTTTATTATAATTCATTTTCACATTTGAAAACTTTATTAGTATTCAAATAATTATTCAGATCCGATCGCTCTAATTTATTTTATGATTTTGAAATTAAAAAATTATCCCCGGACATATCAGGGAATTTCATAAAAATTCATTTACGCATTCAGTTTTGAATGGATAAATAATTCTATTATTCCTTGATCAAGAACTGTTGTGGGTATTTTGGTACAATGAAAAAAGCCCAAGAATGAAGGCCCATTGTGTCGCTCTGTAAGGAGAAGCTCAGAAAGTACTGGTCAAAATGGTCAGAAGTCAAAGGAAGGAGTATAACCATTCATTGATCTGTGCACCCGAGCACACCTGATTATGCGGTTGATCGCCTTAAAAAGCTAAGTGTTCAGAGTGATTGTATGAAGGTTTGACTGGTTGACAAAAGCATAAAAATAATCTGCTCGTAATCAAAAGACTGTTTGATAAGTGCCCTTTAGAAATTATCACAGCGATCAGGAAGTCTGCTCGTCTGCTCGATAGTCAAAGGGACAGTTAAGTCTGCTCGTCTGCTCGATAGTCAGAGGGACAGTTAAGTCTACTCGTCTGTTCGGTAGTAGGAACACCTGATCGCTGAAGTAGTCTGCCTGTTTGATGCAATGTTTGATCGCTGAACAGGCTGTTCACTAGAGTTGACCAGTTGACCTTCTGGAAGGCGAATCAATTCAAATCAGGAAAGGAGTCAACTTACCTATTTTTATGCAAATCGAATCTCTACATTCTTGACAATTGCTATATATGCGATAGAGATAATCTCGAGAGATATTATCTCAATTAATATATATTATTTTTTGTTTTATTTGTAAGATTCTTAAGTCAATTCTAATTGTAACATCTCCACTATAATAGGAGATAAAATTTAGTGTAAAAGACAGAGTGAAATAAAATACAATTACACCGAGAGAGAGAAGAGGTAATTGTCGTGGACGTAGGCTATTGATCCTTGTCGAACCACGTAAAATCTCGTTGGGTCTTGTTTGTTTTGGTCCTGGTAGTACTTGTTTTGTCTGTAGCTTGTTGTTTCGCAGGTATTGGGCTTGGAGAACTGGGTTGACCAAAATTGAGTGTCAACATCTTTTGGCGCTAGAAGGAGGGCCTAGACTGCGATTTGACGATCGTTTTTGCTATTATTCTCTTTTTGTTTTTATTCGCTGACATGGCCAGGATCAAGACAACTAGGATTGTTGTGACAGAGGCTGACCAATCCGAGGGCCATCAAGGCCAGGGTCATGTAGCAGGGATGTCCAGTGCCGCCTTACCCCCGCTTTCCCCGCACCAGGCAGCCATTAGTGGAAAAGCTGTACCAGGTTGGCAGCAGCATCAAAAAGCGCGTCAGGAAGCATTAGAGAATACAATAGTGCAATTAGCAGAAGACATCAGAACTCTAACGCAAGCCCAAGAGGTCCCTAGGAATGCAAACCCTCAACCTCAACGCTAGTCGGTGGGCGTCTTGCTTGTTAGAAGAGAGGAGGCTGGCAGGGTAAGAGAACAGCCGGTGGCTTCTGTTCGCTCCTCAAACTTACGCAGAGGGGAAGGACGTCAGGTTCATGAAGAAGAAGTTGCACCACACCCTCCCAACCAAAGGATCAGGGTAAGTCAGGATGGCAACCGCCGTGTGGAGACTGACCGTGGGGATGAAAGAGTTCAACAGCGCAATGGAGAGCGTATGCGCAGAAGAAAATCACCTCTTGCAGGGAGTTCACACAAAAGGAACGGTTCACGTGAAAGAATGTCTATGGACCGAGGGAGGTCATGAACTCGTGTTTCTGAAGGCCGGGAGAGTAGGAGGAATCATCGGTCCCCAGCGAACAGGATTGAACGGCGGGACCCAATGGTGCAAGAGCTAATGCAGAGGGTTTAGCAATTGGAAACTAGACCCGAGCTCCACGGCCAAGCAGGGGGACGAGAAGATAGAACCCCATTCTCGAGAGAGATTGAGACACAGCTGCTGCCACCAAGATTCAAGCTCCCGAACATCCCGCTTTATGATGGGGATAGTGACCCGTATGATCATCTGGACACTTTTAATGTTCAAATGGATTTGCAGACCTCTAATCCTCTGGTCAAGTGTCGAGTGTTCCCAGCAACACTAGGGAATGTGTCGAGGACATGGCTAAGGAGCCTTCCGACTCGCAGTATAAATAGCTGAGATGAATGCCAAGGGAAGTTCACGGACCAGTACAAGGCGTTGAGAAAACAGCTTACACCAACTTGCCACTTGGCGACTATCTTCCAGAAGCGGGATGAGACTTTAAGGGACTATATTGCCAGATTTAAGCGTGAGGTAAACAATGTGGAGAATCCTTCTGATGAAAGTATCTTAACTGCTATTTCTGCAGGGCTGAGAAAGGACGGAAAGCTTTATAAAAGCATTTACAGGAACTCTATGAAAAGCCTAGGGGAATGTTATGATCATGCGACAAAAGAGATTTGCTGGGAAGATACTTTTGGGCAGAAGAAGTCCAGTGAGCAGAAAAATGGAGCAAGCAGCTCGCGCTAGGGAAAAAAGAGGGGTCAGCGTGAAAGTGAAAAGAGCGATCACAAGCATCGCTCCAGTAATCAGGTAGCGAAGTGATAAAAAAATGAGTCCGAAAGAAGAACATCTCCACCGAGAAATCGCTACCAGAACTACAGTATCCTGACAGACAGATAGACAGGACAGGATATTCGAAGCAGAAAAACGATGAGAGAACTTCGGGAAGCCAAGTCCCACAAATATCCCGAGGAGGTTTCAAGATTCAAGGAAATATTGTGCCTACTATAGAGAAAACAGGCACTATACTTCTCAGTGTATGGAACTTAGGGATACGATAGAAGAATTGATTAGAAGAGGTCGTTTGAGGGAGTATATGGCGCGACCAGAAAATCAGCATCCCCAGCAAGGGCATCAACCAGTACAGGAACGCCCTGACCCATCTCGGTAACCTGCCTAGCAACAACCACAGTAGATGACTGATCAAGGCCACCTACCCGTTGTGAGGACCATCTTTACTATGCATGAAGGATCGCACATTGTAGAGACATCTAACAGATCACAAGAACGCTATGTGCAGGAAGCTAGCCGAGTCCTTCTGACCGGGCACAGTGAAACAGAAGGGCCGGCCAAGAAAGCCAAAGTGACTTCAAGTGGCATGATGTTTGATGAAGAAGATGCCAGAGGTGTACATTGGCCCCATAATAACGCGCTGGTCATCAGGACAAGAATCGGCAACGCTGAAGTAAGGAGGATAATGATGGACACGGGTAGCTCGATGAATGTGATGTACAGAGGTTGTTTCGAACAGATGGGTTTAGCGTCCGAGCAATTAGCACCATCCCCTGAACCCCTCTTCGGCTTTACAGGAGATGCAATTGTGCCGTTGGGGCAGATCAGACTTCCCCTCGCTATTAGGGATTCAGACAGACAAGCTCTTACGATGGTCGATTTCTTAGTTATCGATTGTCCTTCGGCATACAATGCTATCCTCGGAAGACCAGCTATGAACGACCTAGATATAGCAATATCCACCAGAATGCTCACTATTAAATTTTCCACTCCAAATGGGATAGGATGTGTTAGAGGAGAACAGGAAGTGGTGAGGAGGTGCTATAAAAATGCAATAAAAGCTGGGGTTAATCAGGAAAGAAGGTCAGCATGGTGACCGAAGAAAAGAAACAACCAATCAGCTCAACAGGGGTGAGTCAGGATCTGAATCCAAGAGAAATAGATGAAGACCGAGCAACAGGCCCTGTGGAAGAATTGGAGGATGTGCGGGTTAGCGAGCAGGACGCTAGACGGTGTTTGAAGATAGGGAAAGACTTATTCCTAGACATTAAGGTGCAACTCGTTAAGTTCTTGAAAGAAAATCTGGATGTCTTCGCGTGGAATCATGAAGACATGGTGGGGATTAACCCGGATGTGATGTCGCACAGGCTAAACATTAATCCTCTCCATAAGCCAGTTCGTCAAAAGAGGAAACCGATGACGGAGGAGCGATATGAGGTGCTCAGGGAAGAGGTAGAGAAACTCTTGACGAACAAATTTATCAGAGAAGTCTATTACCCGATCTGGGTAGCAAACCCTGTTCTGGTGAAGAAGAAGAACAAAAAATGGAGGACCTGTATCGACTTTACCAATCTGAACAAGGCATGACTGAAAGATAATTTTCCTTTACCGTGGATCGATCAACTTGTTGATGGTACTGCTGGACATCAGCTCCTCAGTTTCATGGATGCCTGTTCGGGGTATAACCAGATCCCGATGAACCCCAACGATGAGGAGCACACTTTCTTCGTTACTGATCGAGGGCTTTACTGCTATAAGGTGATGTCGTTTGGGTTGAAGAATGCAGGAGCAACTTACCAACGGTTGGTAAATATGATGTTTGAACATCTGATTGGGGGAACGATGGAAGTATATGTCGATGACATGTTGGTAAAATCCAAACGAGCATGCGAACATATGCATAATTTGGGAGAGATCTTTCAGATCCTGCAAAAATTTCAGATGAAACTGAATCCCTTGAAGTGTGCGTTCAGAGTAGCTTCGGGCAAGTTTCTAGGATTCATGGTCAACAGCAGGGGGATCGAAGCAAACCTTGAAAAAATTAAAGCCCTCATTGACATGAAGTCACCTATCAAGATCAAGGAAGTGCAGAGTCTAAACGGTCAAGTTGCCGCCCTGAGCAGATTTATATCCAGGTCGACAGACAGATGCATTCCGTTTTTCGACGTGCTGAAAAAGGCAAGAAACTTTCAGTGGACTGAGGAATGTGAAGCAGCTTTTCAGCAGTTGAAGGAATACATGGGCTGAGCACCTTTACTATCTAAGCTAGTTGAAGGGGAGAAACTGGTCGTTTACTTAGGAGTTTCACAGCACGCCCTTAGCGGAGCTCTGATCCGTGAAGAAGACGGAAAGCAACTTCCTGTGTACTATATTAGCAAAAGGTTGCTCGACGCAGAAACCAGATATACACCCATGGAAAAACTTGCATACTATTTGGTAATAGCATCAAGGAAGCTCCGCCCTTACTTCCAGGCCCATGCCATTGAAGTTCCAACCAGGTACCCTTTGAAACAGGTTCTTCAAAAACCCGATAGTTCCGGTCGTCTATTTAAATGGGCCATCGAGCTTGCCCAGTTTGAAATAGAATTTAAGCCCCGAATAGCAATCAAAGGGCAGGTGCTAGCAGATTTTGTTGTTGAGTTCACGGGACCGGGTAGTGAAGAACCCAAATCTTCTGAAGGTCCATTCTGGGAATTGTATGTAGATGGATCCTCGACCGAGCAAAAAGCTGGGGTACGAGTAATGTTGATAAGCCCGGAGGGCCATAGAATTTTGTGTGCCTTGAGATTCAAATTTAAGGCCACCAATAATGAGGCCGAGTATGAAGCGTTGTTGGCAGGATTAAGATTGGCTAAAGAGGTACGAGTAGAACGGGTAAGAATTTACAGTGATTCACAGCTCGTTGTATGCCAGGTCCGAGAAGAATACCAGGCCAAAGGATCTAAAATGGCCATTTACCTACAAAAGGTCCGGGGACTTTTGGCGGTATTTGAGAAATACGAGCTGCACCATGTCCTGCGATCACAAAATTCCCATACAGATGCATTAGCTCGTTTGGCCACTACTAAAGACGCAGATTTCATGGGGGCTGTACCGGTAGAAGTCTTACCCGTCCCAAGCACAGAATCCCGAGATGAGACGATGGCGATTGTGGTGGCACCAGACTCTTGGATGAACCCTTTTGTAGAATATTTACAGAACGAAAAACTACTCGAAGATAAGCTAGAGTCCCGTCATCTTCGAGCACAAGCAGCTCGGTATTGCATTTATGACGACAGACTATACAAAAAATGATTCTCGGCTCCACTGCTTAGGTGCATTGATAGTTGGGATTGTCAAGCCATTTTGAATGACATACATGCTGGACACTATGACAATCACGCCGGGGGGCTATCATTGGCTCAAAAAGCTCTTCGGAAAGGTATTATTAACTGACGATGAAGCAGGACATGATTGAAATAGTCAAGAAGTGTGAGAAATGTCAGCAACTTTCTTACAGCAGATGGTCAGTCCGTGGCGTTTCGTCATCTGGGGCATGGACCTGATCGGACCGCTCCCCACAGCCTGAGGAAGGTGCAAGCATGCCATCGTAGCAGTGGATTATTTCACAAAATGGGCAGAAGCTAAAGAGCTTGCCGAGATTTCTTCTGCTAAAGTCGAGAAGTTTGTCTGGGAAAACATTATTTGCAGGTTCGAAGTTCCACAGCAAATCGTGACAGATAATGGAACCCAGTTCAACAGCGAGCAGTTTCAGAAGTTTTGCAGGGATCTTGGGATTAAAAAGAGTTTTTCAACAGTAGATCACCCGCAAGCCAATGGTTAAGTGGAAGCTGTCAACAAAATCATCAAGCAAAACTTAAAGACTAAGCTGGAAGCAAGGAAAGGAGCTTGGGTGGATGAACTACAGAAAGTGTTGTGGGCGTAGAAAACCATTGCTCGCAACACTACAGGAGAAACTCCTTTCTCATTGGTCTATGGCTCAGAGGCAATGATTCCAGCAAAATATGAGGTCGCTAGTCAATGCAGAACAACGTTTAATCAAAAGGATAACGACCATCTGGTCGCTGCTAATTTGGATCTCATTGAGGAAGCAAGAGACGAAGCCTAGATGAGGATTGCTATCTACCAGCGAAGAATTGCGAGATTCTACAATAGGAAGGTCCGCGTCCGAAAGTTTAAGGCAGGAATCTAGTTTTGCGCTTTATTCTACCAGCTGCTCAGAAAGCTAGAGGTGGAATGCTTGGCCCAAATTGGGAAAGACCTTATATTGTAAAAGATAGTCTGAGGAATGAAGCTTACCACCTGACTAACTTGGAAGGAGCAGAAGTTCCCGCTGAGAATCTATGACCATACTATGTTTAGATTATTCAGTTTTCATTTTAATAACTTATTTTTTGGTGTGTATGAATGCAGCTTTTAAGTTAATAAAGATTTTCTTCAAATGGCAATTCCTGATCATTTCACATTCGGCTTATCATTATATATACTCATGCTTTGGAAGGTTCAATTGCTACCTGTGAGTGAGTAGACTCTGGAAGGTCCAATTGATACTTGTAAGCAAAAGCTTTGGAAGATATGATTACCACCTATGAGTAACCGGGCTCTGGAAGGTGTAATCATTATCTGTGGGCTAAAAACATCCTGGAAGGCCTTAACATTACCTGTGAGCAAACAAACTCTGGAAGAAATGCTTATGGCCTGTGGACTTATGAAATAACCCTGGAAAATCTATGTAGCCTGTGAGCGAACAAGCTGTGAAAGGAACATTTGATCTGTGGGTTTAAACGCTGGGAAAAAATTGACACAACTTATAAACCAACCGAAGAAGGCAAACGGTCTATCCAGATAATCAACCGAGCAGAGGTAAGGGGCCTTAAAAAGGATAATTTCAGCATGCTAGTTGTCCCCACACCTACTCTGCTCGAACAAATTTTAATGCTGGGAAGAAAACTTATAAATCAACTTTATAAGGCAAACGAGCTGGCTGGATAATAGACTGAGCAGAGGTAAAGGGCCATAAAAAGGATAATTTCAACACGATGGCTGTCCCCACACCTACTCTGCTCAAACAAATGTGATTACTTTTCCAGCCTACGAGATTTAATGAAGTAACTAAGAAAAGTATGTGAATAAAGAATAATAATAAGCAATTCACAAGTATTATCCATAACATGAATTTGTTACAAGTAAAACAGGTGAAATTCCTAAATGTTGGGAGGGAAATTCTGCTCGCCCAAAGCATCACTATCATCTATATTAATTGGACGAGGAGAGCTGGAGGAAGATCCTGCATGAGTAGGAGCAACACTATTAAAGGAAGGATGACCGGATTGGGAAGCTGGGAGATTGGTTTTTGATTGGGCTTGTTGAGCGTACAACTTCACTTCTGCCACAGCCTCTAGACCAAGGAATGAAACATCCACGTCTGGTCGTTTGAGCCACAGATTGTACAGGAACAAACTCCCTGTTCTTTCCTCTGCTTCCCGAACCAAGGTCTAAGTATGCTCCCACTCCAAGACTATTTGTTCCTTGAGAGAAATCGCCTCCTGCCTCATTGCTTCCATAACTATTTTAGCTTCAGTCGCCCCATGCTCGCATGAAGACAGCTCCCCCTTCAGCTTCTCGTTTTTAGTTTTCAGATTCTTCTTTGAATCCTGAGCGAAATGAAGTGCATTCTTCAGCTCAACGATCTCCTTGTCCCTGGAGACAATCTGCTCATTTTGCATCTTCAAATTCTCCCACTGCTCAAGCCTTTGGTTAACGGACTTTTCATGTTCTCGCTCCAAATCGCGGAAGGCCTTTGATTCTTCAAGTTCCAGTTCGAAAGAGCTCACCTCTTCTTGCATTCTGTTCTTTCCATCTTCTAGGGAATTGATGGTTGCTTCCATGGTAGCTTTCTCCTCGGGCTAGTCCGAAATCTCTCTGAGGAGTTTCATGTATGCCATGGATGCCTGAAACGGGTTGTTAGTTAAACAGGAAGAACGAAGAAGAAAGCAATAGCAATAAAGGTAAAAGACTTACGAGCATATTATGGAAGCCCAAGTAGTTAATTAGCCTTTCGCCTTTCATCTCTTCATTATAAAGGGCTGGCTTATTCATGCCAAGGAACTGAGGAGCGCGATCTAAGAGGTCGCTATAATATATCCCTGCGTCAAAGTCTTGGGTTTGCTCTTTAGTAGCAAGGTCCGTCTCCTGTGTCTTTCGACACTTGGTAGAGGGTTCTGCAGCCTCTGATTCTGCAATCCCTTTGCCTTTATCAACACTTCGAGGGTAAGCAGCCGATGAACTACTGGCAGCAGGAATAGATTAAGAAGCAGCGTCTTTGGGAGCGTCTCTGTTTGAAGATTTCCTCCCCACTAATTTTTGTCTCATGAGGCGAACAGGAGACGCGTTAGAATCTTTTTGGAGAGGTGATTCTGAGAGAGCCTCAGCAGCCAGTGGGGTGTCCGAGCTCCTAGCAGCCTGGTCGGGTTTCTTTGAGGTAGGAGCCCGACCGGGTAAAGGCTATTCGAAATGAAGCCTCACCATTTCTGGAGTTTGTGTATTTACTAAATGTGGAATTTCCTTTCCAGAGGCTTCGAAAGCAGAAGAGATCTCTTTGTCCTCACGAGAGCTTAGATCAAAATTTCTGTCTAGTAACTCTTGCTCGGCCGCAAGGGCAAGACCATGTAGTTGTAGAAGGGCGTCAGATGGCGTCTGATCGTCCGAAGGAGTTTTTACTTCAGAAAATCGATCCAACAAGGAAAACTCCTGATCGGAAAGAGGAATCTCACTCTTGGATACGTCTGCATAAAGAGAACATTAGCGACGAGCAGGATGAAAGTAAAGTAATTATAAATATATATATATAAGAATGCTTACTAGGAGAAAAGCAAAAGGAAAAATTCCTTAGATCTGATAAAGACAAACACGACGCGTAGAACTATTACGACTTGTAGTCGCCTACGTTGGACTTAATGACTCCTTGAGAGAGGTTTATTTTGTAAGAGGATTTTCGGGCCGAGGTATAATAAAACCCATCTTTCTTCTCCGATTTAGAGCCCGTAATGCTCTTAAATAGAAAAAGATGTTGGATCATTGCAGGAGTCGAAGGAGGAAGGCTGTTTTCAAGAAAAATTGAAGCTAGGGCAGTAAGGTGAGTATAAGAGTTAGGAGTAAGTTGAAAAGGGGCTAAATTAAGATCGTTCAGAAGAGCGACCAAGTAAGGATGAACCGAAAATCTAAAGCCAACCTCTATGTGTTGATGGCTTATAGCAAAGAAACCTTTAGGAGGGAAGACCGCGTGGTCAAAAGCCTTTGGCACCATAGCCCGACAGTTAGAAGGTAAGGAGAAGCCTTCAGCAATAGTTTCAAGATCGCTAATACTAAGGGAAGACTCATATCTGAAAAAAGGGGTGCAAGCAGAAGAAGCGTGGTGCTCGGAAGGGCCTGAAGCAGCCCCACAGCTCTGAGAGGTCGTGTTGTCAGTATCCCTGACTCGGTTAAGTTCCTCCTCAGAGGCCGCCTCAGTAGACCCTACCTTATGACCGCGACGACTACGACCAGACATCTACGAAAGCAACAGGGAAATCAGGTCGCAGAAAGCAGACCAGAACTCAGTATTTAAGGGTACTCCTATTTCTCTAAAAAGACTAGCCGCGCGTGCAAAAGGGCTACCAGGCGTAGGAGGAACCTTATTTATAAGCCTAACGGATTACAGGGAACATTGAACAAACTAATGGATTCTTAATCCTACCATAGTGAGGATATCAGAAGAATACCAACAAGGAATGGCATGTGTAGGTATAACTTAAAACAGTTAAACGAATATCCATTTCAGATTCTTTAAGTAAAATCATGTTAAGATGCAACAAAAAACGCTTACAAACAAAAGCTTACGCTCGTACAATCAAATACATGCAAGCAACAATCATAGTTAAGAAGATTGAGAAAGAGTACGCGAAGTTACCTTGAGTATGGAAAGTTCCGCTGGTAAGGAAGAAGAAGATGCAGGAAAACAATGGCGAGCGAAAGAAGAATGAAAGCAGTAATGCGTCTGTCTTCAAAAAATGATAAAGGGGAAAAATAGAACGACGGAGGAGTTTATGTATAGTTGTTGCTTCAAAACTTCAACCATCAGACCAGAGCAGCGGAGTAATCATCATTAATCCAGCGGTTTAGCGTGAAAGCCGTGATTTTGTCATTATGAGCCGCTAGTGAAGAAATGTGCATTACATGCACACATTAATAGCGCATGACATATGATGTACAGAGAACCAACGCATAGGGTGATGCCACGTGGCACGGGATCAGCTGATATGTGAAAAAAGACGACGATCCATATCCCGCCAAAAGTGTTCTGGGCATGAGAACGTTGTTTCCAGTACAAAGAATGTACTGAAAAACAAGGGGGCTAGTGTTGTGGGTATTTTGGTACAATGGAAAAAGCCCAAGAATGAAGGCCCATTGTGTCGCTCTGTAAGGAGAAGCCCAGAAAGTACTGGTCAAAATGGTCATAATTCAAAGGAAGGAGTATAGCCATTCATTGATCTGTGCACCCGAGCACACCTGATTATGGGGTTGATTGCCTTAAAACGCTAAGTGTTCAAAGTGATTGTATGAAGGTTTGACCGGTTGACAAAAGCATAAAGATAATCTGCTCATAATCAAAAGGCTGTTCGATAAGTGCCCTTTAGAAATTATCACAGCGATCAAGAAGTCTGCTCGTCTGCTCGATAGTCAGAGGGACAGTTAAGTCTGTTCATCTGCTCGGTAGTGGGAACACCTGATCGCTGAAGTAGTCTACCTGTTTGATGCAAGGTCTGATAGCTGAACAGGCTGTTCGCTAGAGTTGACCAGTTGACCTTCTGGAAGGCGAATCAATTCAAATCAGGAAATGAGTCAACTTACCTATTTTCATGCAAATCGAATCTCTACATTCTTGGCAATTATTATATATGCGGTAGAGATAATCTCGAGAGATATTATCTCAATTAATGTATATTATTTTTTGCTTTATCTGTAAGATTCTTAAGCCAATTCTAATTGTAACATCTCCACTATAAATAGGAGATAAAATTCAGTATAAAAGACAAAGTGAAATAAAATACAATTACTCAGAGAGAGAGAAGGGGTAATTGTCGTGGACGTAGGCCATTAATCCTTGCCAAACCACGTAAAATCTTGTTGTGTCTAGTACAGGCATTCATACAGGTAAATACATTGTGTGACCTATGAACAACGAAATTTATAATAGGACTTACTTTTTAAATCTCAATTGTATTTCTATACAAGAGATTATCAATTGTTCATTAGTATGTCCTAGATTTAATGAAATTTTATTTGTTCAAGCATATCGATCCCTTTAACACAACATGCTTGATCCTTTAATATTTCATATAATTACAATTGTGATTCCAAATCACAATTTGTCGACATGTAAATATGTGAAAAATAAAATTCATTAAATCTTCCTATCTCACTTTTATCTCTTGGTCAACAAAAATGACTGACATCATAGAAATGTCCCATAGGTCGCATTATCATAACCATAGAAAACATACTAATGATACAAACATCACTTCGTTACTTTGAGATAAAGTGAATAGTCACTGAGGACATAGGTAGAAGTTTTATAAACTTCAATGGAACTTACACAATGAGGAATTAGGGATAAATTCACTCATTTTCCATGTCGGTCATAATAATCACACGCGATATGAAACGTATGTTACAGTGAATCTTGCCCCTCAATAGGGACGCGTATGTCAATTATATTTAGATTATTCACTGTACATATTTCAGTTTAGACGCTCTCCTAACGTCTAACCTGAGTTTCAAAAATCGCTTTATAAGCTCCACTTATTAAGAAACTCATATCTGGCTTAATCAGGTTTTCATGATGGTGGGGATACATCACGAGTGGTTCTATTATCAATGTTTAGTGTAGAACCTCATCTTAGCTATTGCCAAGGCGACATTTCATATATTCTAAGTCCTTGAGAGAATACTTACCAATTTATTCTCTAAAAATATATGTGTCTCATCTTGGCTTGCCATCTTTGCAACCAAGGCGACTGTACGTGTAAGAATACCAGTCCCTAACCTGATGACATACTTTATATAATTTGAGTGAAATGGATATGTGCTAGTATTACATAATAAATTCAATGTATTTATTCATAAATGGATATAGTTCAAAGTGACAATTACAACATTATAATCTACGCAGACCTAAAGACCTAGCATGTGACTTGAAAACATCTCTCGTCACAGCTTTTGTAAGCGGGTTAGCCACCATCTCATGCGTAGATATATATTTGATTATTACATTTCTTTTTGTCACTATATCTCTGACAAAATTATATTTAGTCTCTATATGCTTTGATTTATTGTGATATTTTGCATCTTTGGTATAAGCAATAGCTGCCTAACTATCACAGTAAATTGTAACCGGCTTCTCCGCATCAACTTCTAAAATCAGATCTTCTAAAAATCTCTTAAGCCATACTACTTCTTGAACTGCTGCTGAACACGCTATAAATTCAGCTTCCATGGTGAACAACGCAATACATGACTGTTTCTTACTACTCCAAGAGATAGCTCCTTGGCTGAGTAAAAATGTATAACCTGAAGTAGATTTTCGCTCATCCAAGTCACCTCCCCAATCTGCGTCTGTAAACCCAACCAGACGCAAATTACCACCTTGGTAGCAAAGGGAGTAATCTGCAGTCCCTTTGAGATATGCTGATATTCTTTTCACGGCGATCCAATGTTTCTGACCAGGATTTGATTGATATCTACTAACTAGTCCAACTGCATAGCAGATATCAGATCTTGTACATATCATAGCGTACATGAGACTTCCAATAGCGCTTGAGTAAGGAACTCTTTGCATTCTTTCACGCTCTTGTGGAGTCTTAGGGCACAATGCAAGACTAAGAGTTTGTCCCTTCGAAATAGGAGTATCCATAGGCTTACAATCTGCCATATGGAATCGTTCAAGGATCGTTTTAATATAAGGCTCTTGTGATAGAGCCAAGATTCTCTTTGAACAATCTCTTTTGATCTTAACTCCTAAAATATAGGCAGCTTCTCCCATATCTTTCATTTCGAAGGTTGAAGATAACCATTCCTTTATAGTTATCATAAACTCCTTATCATTTCAGGCCAATAAAACATCGTCCACATATAAAGACAAAATTATAAATTTGTCTTTTACCCATTTGACATACACACAATGGTCCTCTTCAGTCATCTGAAATCCATATGACATTACTGCCTCATGAAAACGAAGGTACCATTGTTTGGAGGATTGTTTCAAACCATAAATAGATCTCTTGAGCTTACAAACTTTTTGCTCTTGACCTTTTGAAACGAAATTTACTGGCTGTTCCATGTAAATTTCTTCCTCCAGTTCTCCATTGAGAAAAGCTGTCTTTACATCCATCTGATGCAATTCTAAATCCATGTGTGCGACGATAGCTAATATAAGGCGAATTGAAGTAAACCTTACCACAGGTGAGAAGGTTTCTTCATAATCTATACCCTCTTATTGAGTATATCCTTTCGCTACTAATCTCGCCTTATAACTTTCTATTAAGCCGTTTGCCCTACGCTTGATTCGGAGAACCCATTTATTTCCAATGGCTTTCCGATTAGGTGGCAATTCAACCAAGTCCTAGACGTGGTTGTTTTTAATTGACTCCATCTCTTCTTGCATAGCTTTAATCCAAAAATCTTTAGCAGGTGAGTTGAGAGCCTCATTCACATTCTTTGGCTCATCACTATCATGTGAAGCAACCATAAAAGCTTCCCCTTCTATCTCAAATCGACGACGAGGAATAGTTTTACGGTCACTTCTACGAATTGATGATTTTGGTGGTACTAATTCATTAGTCTCTATACTCCCACTAGGAAGAAATTAAGGAGCACTTTCAATTGCTTTATCACTCCCACTAGGAACAGAGTATTCAGGCAACTCTTTTTCTACCTCTAGTTGAGTATTTGAATGCACAAAATCATGAGATTCACTCAATTCGTAAAATTGAAAATCTTTTTCAACTTCACCTCTGCTAGGAAATTCATTCTCCAAGAAATTCACGTCACGTGACTCCAATTCAGTTACACTTCCATCTGAATTTTCTCCTATGAATACATATCCTTTAGAGTGCTCAGAGTATCTGATAAAGATACATTTCTTTCCTCTAGCACCTAATTTTCCATATTTATTGGACAAGTCATTTATATATCCTATGCACCCCCAAGGTCGCATATGAGTGAGATCAGGTTTCCTACCTGTCCATAATTCATAGGGTGTGGAAGATACTGACTTAGTAGGGACCCTATTCAGAATATAAGTAGCTGTCAGTAGTGCATCTCCCCAATAAGATATTGGATGGTTTGCTTGTGTCATCATAGATCTTATCATCTCTAATAAAGTTCTATTCCTTCTTTCCGCTACACCATTTTGTTGCGGTGTCCTAGGAATGGTCAATTGTCTAACAATACCTTTTATCTTGACACAATATCTCAAATTGTTCTGAGAGGTATTCTCGTCCTCGATCAGTTCGCAGGATTTTGACAGTTCTATCTAACTGATTCTCCACCATATTTAGATATAATCTAAAGCAGTCTAATGCTTCAGATTTATGGGAGATTAGATAAACATGACCATAACGAGTGTAATCATCTATGAAAGTTATAAAGTATGAAGCACCACTTCTAGCTCTAACATTCATAGGTCCACAAATATCATAATGAACTAATTGTAATGGATTCTCAGCTCTAATTCCCTTTCCAAATGGTTTTCTAGTTGTTTTTCCTGCTAGACAATTTTCACATACAGGCAAATCTATCTTATTGAGGGAACCTAGAAATCCCTCTTTGGCCAATCTATTCATTTGATCCTGACCGATATGCCCTAGTCTAGCATGCCAAGTATTGACATTTGCATTATCAGAAGAAGCAATTAGTGAAAAACAACCATTATTATCATAATAACCGTTTATCTCGGTATTCAATACAATAAAACCATTTAGTAAATATCCAGTGCCAATCCTTACAGAATCTAAAGAAATATCCATACAATCGCCATAAAAATTTAAAGCATATCCTAGTTTAAGAAGTACTGGTACAGAAATCAAATTTTGCCGAATATCAGGAGCAAATAATACATCATGGAGATAGAGTACTTGGCCTCTATACAAAACAAGCTTGCAAGTGCCAATACCCTTCACCTCAACACGTGAGTTATTCCCCACATATATCCATCTTGATCCTTGACTTATTCGACGATACTCCACGAATGCTCCTCGATCTCTAGCTACATGATCGGTGGCCCTTGAGTCTACAGTCCACAAAGGACAAGATTCAGTGAGTAATACTGAGCTAGAAACAAAAGCATGATTAAATGTGTCAGAGTAACAATGTACCTTTTCCTTCTTTTGCTCAGTGCATTCACGAGCAAAATGGCCCAATTGGCCGCAGTTAAAACAGGTCATTTTTGCTTTCTCTTTCTTTGCCCCAGTGTGCTTGCCTTTCTTGCGCTTTCCAGTCTCATCCTTCTTAAATTTGGAATTACCATTCCACTTCTTGAAATTCTTCTTCCATCCCTTGCGCTTAAAGCCTAAGCCTTTGCGCTTGCTGGATTCAGCCATGTAAAGCTGACCGGAAGCTTTAGCCGCTTCTAAGCGCTTGTCTTCCAATTCAACATGACGTGCAATGTCGTCAAACGACTTGATGTTATCATTATGAGTCATGTTGATCTTCATATTCTCCCAGCTAGAGGGAAGGGACTGGATCACAGCCTGTACTTGCTGCTCATCAGTAAGATTATGCCCAGCAGACTTGAGCTCACGTATCATGTTTGACATTTCCCTAAGGTGCTGTTTCATTGTATGATTCTGGTGCTTCCTATAGGTGTCAAACTTAATGGTGAGCCTCCTCAGCTTAGTGGTTGAAGTACCACCATACTTGTCTTTTAAGGCTATCCACATGTCCTGGGCAGTCTCATAATTTTCATATATGCACATGAGATCATCATCCATGCTGCTCAGGATCGTAATCCGAGCAATGCTATTCTTCTTTTTCCAAGTCTGATAGATCTCCATGTCTCTTTTGCTTTGAGCAGATGTACCTGACTGGGGCAACACCATAGTGTTTGTCAGGGTCTCAAGAGCATCCTGCTCTTTAAGAATATACGGAACTTTTCGGTGCCAGATGTCATAATTATCACCGTTCAGTTTTTCTCCCTTGTTTAGTTCAGCAATAATATTCTTTGATGTTGAAGCCATTTTCCTGAAATGATATTCATTTATATTTAGAGACTTACTATCTATATCCTTCTATATTTATACTAGCACATTTACTATCATTTCACTATAATATTGCAGCAACTATACACTCATATATATGAAGAAGGAATCATTGGGTAGGAATCGAAAAAATAGTCAAGCCACTCATCATCATCCATTTCCAATTATTCACTAAATCATACTTGTAAGTGTATTTGCGCAATACAGTCCTAATCTCATTTCTCAATTGAATTAGGACACCCACATAGATATCATTATTCATAATGCAATACAAATAAAATAACATTTTATAAATGATAAATTAAATAAATAAATTTACATTATCCATTTTCAATGCATAAAATAAAATATCCAACATAACAACCTACATTATTTACAAGATAACAACAATAAAATAAATCCAACATCAATCAGGCAGATAAGGGGTACGACACACAGTCTCCTCATAATACTCTCTCATGTACTGGTCGAAATCAATCGTCATCTCTGGATCCTCCTCGTCTGATGAGATGTCTATCACCTTAACTATCTCATCATCAAAAGTATCCATGATATCGACGTCCTCATCATCTGATATCTCTATAACCTCGATATCATCCTCGTCATCTGAAATGACTATAACATCAACCGGACAATCAGAAGGCACATAATCCGGTGGCTCAATGTCCTCCTCGTCATCAGATATGACTATCACACCAGCTGGATAATCAGAAGGCACATAATCTGGAGGCTTGATGCCCTCCTCGTCATCAGAAATGACTATGATATCGTCTGGATCATCAGGAATATCAATGATAGCAGGACTCTCAATAATCTCAATGACTTCCTCGACCTCCTCATCAGAATCAGTAAAGTAATGGATAACTCGAAATGCCATCTACAAAAATTTATTAGATTAAACATATTAAATAATTTAGTATATCAAATACTAAATATAATAATTAAATCTTATAAAAAAATAAAAAAAATGTTTATTTTTTTTATTTTATTTTTTTTTTTAAGAAATTTTTTTTTTTCCGGTAGCCGGAAACCGCGGTCGACGGCGGCGCTTGGGCCTAATGCGCCGGCGACCGTGTCATGTGCTGGCAGCAGCCACTTGCTGGCCGCACGTGCTCTACAGTCTCTCCCACGTGGTAGGCTCTAGAGCTTCCACCTTGGTGACACGTGGCCTAATAACATGTTGCCATGTCTTGAACACGTGGCCCAATCAGATTCAGCCATATGGCTGCGCACGTGGCACCCTCTGACACATGGCTCTCTCTAATTGGACAACAGTGACGACGCGGCACCACCAGAAATTGACACGTGTCATGTAGACGCGGCCTCTCCCTAGATCGCCACGTGTCCCGATACTGTTCATCGTCTTCAACTTTCGAAAACTGGTTTTCAGTTTTTCAGATTTCAGGGGCAGTTTTCAAATTCATTTATCTCACTCATTTCTTATCCAAATTGGTCATATAATATACTGTTGGAAAGCTCTTTTCGAGCCCTATCCAATGGTATAATAATTACAAAAAAAAAAAAATGTTTACTAACATTTTAAAGCCATGAACAGTTTTGGGTTTGTTTAACTTTTCTGCAAAAATAACTCTCTAAATACCTTAAATTCGAAATATAAGCAAGTCTCATGCTATTTAATCATCATTACACCAGCAAACAACAAACCATATGCTCTGATACCAATGTTGATTAATAATCATGCATTAACAGTATATATTTTACTATGAAATCATGAGAAACAATAGGCAAAAAACTATAATGCGTACCCGTTTTTATGACAAATTTGATCAGGATTTCGTGTTGTTCAACTGGGTCGGAATTGAATCACATAATATGGAAAGAAAACTCAATCCACAATGTAAATGCCTTGCTCTGTTTTCCTCTGTTTTTATTTTTGTATTATGCTCTCTGGTTTCTACTGCATACTTT
This sequence comes from Dimocarpus longan, assembly GCA_022984855.1. Classification (NCBI taxonomy): domain Eukaryota; kingdom Viridiplantae; phylum Streptophyta; class Magnoliopsida; order Sapindales; family Sapindaceae; genus Dimocarpus; species Dimocarpus longan. Next base: position 2,771,821 of record CM041022.1, on the reverse strand, counting down.
TATATTACACACACACACACTCTCTCTGATGCACGTTAATATATTTACATCAATATATATAACTGTCATGTGCAGTTATAAAACCACTCAAATAACTGCTACAAAAACTACTAATAGCAGTTACATGATCTTATCCAACCAGATGTTGGATCCGGGTTTGGGTCTTTGGGTCATCTTGGGTGAACCCGACCCAAGCCCATATAACCCAACATATATTGTTTAATTGCTCTCGGATTTGACTCTTGATGAATGAATGTTGACTGAAAAACAAGATATTTGCTTTTTAAATCCTTCACTTTTAGTATTTTGCTTTTCACTTTTATTTCTCGCTTTCCAATTTTTCATATAATTTGTTTATTCTTTGGATGACACATGTTAACTTGATTCCATGCATGAATGACATTTGTCTTTGCTCACCCTTTGCATGTGTGACATGTGTCACTTTCATGCACTAGCTTTATTTTATTTCACATGCATTCTCGCTTTTTAATTCCAAGCTCGGATTCCGTTTCCGTCCGTCCATCCAGAAATTCACTTTTAATTGCTTTCGCTTTCGGAATTATTTAAAAAAATATCGAATCCGTCTTCACTAACTCGAATTTATTTTTTATTCTTCTAATATAAATATTCCGAATATTTCCGGACTCGAGAATTATATTTTTCCAATCGAACGCAATCCATCGAAAAAATATTTCGCTCCCCGACGAACGAGGTTTTGGGTTTTACAATGGCGTCCTACACCATCTCCCATATAAAGCCTCATACGGTGCCATGCCGATACTGGCTTGATAATTGTTATTATAGGCAAACTGGATCAGTGGCATATGAGTATCCCAACTCCTGCCAAACTCCATCACACATGATCTCAGGATATCCTCTAAAATTTAGATAGTGCGCTCAGACTGTCTGTCTGTCTATGGATGGAATGCTATATTGAAATGTAATCGAATGCCCAAGGTTCTCTGTAAACTAGGCCAAAATCGAGATGTAAATCTGGGATCCCTGTCAGAAATAATAGAAACTGGAGTTCTATGAAGTTTGACAATCTCTTCAACATACAATCTGGCTAATCTGTCTAAGGGATAAGTATTGCGGATGGGTAGAAAATGAGCTGACTTCGTAAGACGATCAACTATCACCCATATACCATCATACCCACTCCGATTGCATGGAAAACCAACCATAAAATTCATTGTGATGTGCTTCCATTTCCACTCTGGAATAGGGAGTGGCTAAGCTAATCCTACAGGTCCCTAATGCTTTGATTTAACCTGTTGACAAATCAAACATTTGGATACGTACTCAGCTATCTCCTTCTTCATACCTTTCCACCAGAAATGCTCTTTCAAGGTATGGTACATGTTGACACTTAATTTGGTCAACCCGGTTCTTCAAGCCCAATACCTACGAAACGACAAACAACAGACAAAACAAGTATGACCAAGACCAAAACAAATAGAACACAATGATTTTTACATGGTTCGGCAAAATAATGGCCTATGTCCACAACTGTCACCTCTCTTTTCTCAGAGTAACAGTATCTATTTCACTCTGTCCTTTACAATGAATTTCATCCCCTATTTATAGTGGAGACGTTACAATTCGAATAGGTTAGAGAACTTACAGATAAGGCAAAAAATAATTTACATTAATTAAGATAATATCTTTCAATTATCCCCACCGTATCTGTAGTAATTGCCAAGAATATCGTGATTTGATTTTCATGAAAATATGTAAGTTGACTCCTTTCCTGAATTTAATTGATCCGCCCTTCTAGAATGTCAATTGGTCAATTCCAACGAGCACCCAAAACGAGCATACTACCCTAGCGATCAGATGTTACCTCTAACGAGTAGATTCTACTGCCCCTTCAACTATCGAACAGATATGAAGACCCCCTGATCACTCTAATAGCCTTTAAAGGGCACTTATTGAGCAATCTTTTCAACACGACCAGATTGTTTTATGCTTTATCATGTGGTCAAACCTTCATGCATCCAACTGATTACTCAATGATTAAAACGATCAGCCATATAATCAAGTGTGCTCGAGTACACAAGCTGAGAAACGACCGTATATCCCCTCTTTTGACCGTTGACTAGTTTTGACCAGCTTTTTTGGACTTCCTCTCATAAAACAACACAATAGGCCTCATCCCTGGGCTTTTTCCACCTCTTTCCATAATCGCCAAAACACCCATAACATGCTTTTTCCACTGCTTTTCAGTGCATTCTTTGCACTAAAAACAACATGCTTGTACTTATAGTAGTTTTGGCGGGATATGAACCGTTGCCTTTTCAAATATTGACTTATCCCGTGACACGTGGCATTTCCCTAGGCTTCAGTTTTTTGTGCGTCATATGTCATATGCTATTAATGTGCATTTATGAACGTCTTCTAACTGGCTGCGCATGATGACGAAATCGTGGGTTTCGCGCTACACCGCTGGATTAATGACGATTATGCAGTAGTCTTGATCTAACGGTTGGGGATTCAAAATGACAGCTATATATAAATTTTCAGTCGTTTCATTTTCTTCCTTTACCAGTCATTTTCGAGAACGGACGGCTCTTTGCTCCAACTTTCTCTTGCCTGCCATTACTTCCCTAGATCCTCTTCTTCTTCATCAGCGAAATCTTCCACATTCAAGGTAATCTTTTTATAACTTCTCTCAATCGTTTCAGTTACGATTGGTGCTTGCATTTGTTGGATTATATATGTATGAGTTTATTGTCATTTATAAATGTTCCTACCCCATCTTTGGCGTGATTAAATCTAGAGAGCCTGAAGTAAACATTCGTTTAATTGTTTTGAGTCATACCTATGCGTGCCACTCCTTGTTTGTAGCCATCTGATACCTATCTCTGGTAGAGTTGGTAATTTATTGGTTATTCAATAATCACTGTAGTCCATTGGGCTTGTAAATAGGGCTCCCCTGTACTCGGTAGCCCCCCTCACGTGCGACTGGATTTTTTAGAAAAGTAGAAATAACCTTAAACACTGAATTCTGGTCTGCTTTTCGGGACCTGATTTCCTCATTGCTTTTGTAGATTTTTGGTCGTAGTCGTCGTGGTCATAAAGCCAGGTCTGTTGATGTGGACTCTAAAGAGGAGCTTAACCAAGTCAGGAATACTGATAATATGACCTTTTAGAGTGGCGAGATTGCCTCAAACCCTTTCGGGCACCATGCTCCACCTGTCCGCGCCCTCTTTTTTAAATATGACTCTTCTTTTAGTCTTAGCGAGCTCGAATCCATTGCTGAGGACTTCTTCTTACCTTCTGGGTGTCGGGCTATGGTGCCGAAGACCCATGACCACGCGGCCTATCCTTCTAAAGGATTCTTTTCTATAAGTCGCCAGCATATAAAAGCTGGCTTTAGGTGTCCGATCCATCCTTATCTGGTCGCCCTTTTAAACAATCTTAACCTAGCCCCATTTCAACTTACTCCTAACTCCTACGCTCATCTTACTGCCTTTGCCTCAATTTTTCTCAAAAACAATCTTCCTCCACCGACTCCTATAATGATTTAACATCTCTTTCTTTTTAAGAGCACCACGGGCCCTAAAGCCGAAAGGAAAGACAGATTTTATTATACCTCGACCTGAAACTCTCCTTATAAAGTGAACCTTCCAAAAGGGGTTGGTAAATCCAATGTAGGCGACTATAAGTCGCGGTAGTTCTACTCGTCATGCCTATTTTTGTCCGACCTCAAAAACTTTTCCTTTTGCTCTTCTCCCAGTAAGTATATTTATATATATATAATTATTTTGCTCACATTCTGCTCGTTATTAACATTCATTTTCATGCATATGTTGCCAAGAGTGAGATTCCTCTAACCAGCCAGGAGTCAGTTTTATTAGAAAAATTTTCAGAGATAAAAACTCTCTCAAACGACCACCCGCCATCTGATTATCTCCTTCAACTACACGGTCTTGCCCTTGCAACTCACCAATAGTTACTTGCCAAGCATTCTGACCTAGGAGCTCATAAAGACAAAGAGATTTTCTCCGCTTTTGAAGCCTTTGGGAAGGAAATTCCAAATCTACAAGAAAGCCGACCTTCAACAATGGTGCGGCTTTACTTCGAACAACCCCTTCCTGGCAAGGCCCCTCCTTCAAAGAAATCTGGCCAAGCGACTAGGGGTTCCGATTCCCAAACTACCGTTGAAGCCCCCACAGGGTCATCTACTCAAAAAAAGTCTGCCGGACCTTCTGTTCGCGTTATGAGGCATAAATCAGTAGGGAGAAAGCCTTCGAACAAAGATGCTCACAAAGAAACTGCTTCACAATCAACTCCTACTGCTAGCAGCCCACCAGCTCCTCGTCCCCGGAGCATTGATAAAGGCAATGGGATTGCAGAATCGGGGGCCATAGAGCCCCCATCAAAAAGTTGAAAGACACAAGGAAAAGACCCCGTCATCGAAGAGCAAACCCAGAACTTTGATGTAGGAATCTACTACAGCGATCTCCTAGATCGTGCGCCTCAATTTCTTGGCATGAAGAAACCTGCCCTTTATAATGAAGAGATGAAGGGCGATAGACTAATCAACTACCTGAGTTTCCATAATCTGCTCGTAAGTCCTCGCACTTGCTTTTATTTGCTTTTTCATTCTTCATTGCCTTACTAACAACTCATTCCAAGCATCCATGACATATATGAAGCTTCTCAGAGAGATCTCGGATTGGCCCGAGGAGAAAGCTACCATGGAAGCAAATATAAATTCTCTGGAGGACGAAAGGAATAAAGTCTTAAACGAAGTAAACTCTCTCAAATTGGAGGTTAAAAAGTCTCAGGAAGCTTTCTGTAATCTGGAACAAGAATACGAAAAATCCTTGAGCCAGAGACTAGAACAGCACAAGGCTATGAAGGTGCAAAATGAGCTCACTGCCTCGAGGGATAAGGAGATCAATGAGTTGAAGAAGGCACTTTATCATTCCCAAGACTCAGAGAAAAAACTGAAAGTGGAAGATGAGCAGTTAAAGGAGGAGCTAGCCTTGCACGAACATGGGGCAGTCGAGGCTAGAGTGGTTATTGAATCAATGCGGTAGAAGGTGATTTCCCTCAAGGAAAAATTAGTCCTGGAGCAATGCCGTACTGAAGGCTTAGTCAGGGAAGCGGAGGAAAGAATGGGAATTTATTTTTGTACAACCTATGGCTTAAACGACCAGATGTAGATATATCGTTCTTTGGTCCGAAAGCCGTGGAGGAGGTGAAATTGTATACGGAGAGGGCTACTCAAGAGGCACAGTTAGAGGCCAATCTCCCAACATCCCAGTCATAACATTTTCCTTCTGATCGCGTCCCTCCAACTTATGTAGGACCTTCCTCCAGCTCTCTCCAGCTAATTATTATAGAAGATGAAGGCAGAGCTTCTGCTAAAGCTACGGATGAGCAGGATATTCCTCCTAGCACTTCTTAGGAATTTTCTATTTGTTTATTTGTAGTAAATACAAATTCATGTTATGAACAATATTATTCAATTTTATGAACTTTAGGCATTGCTTATCGTTATTCTCTATTTACACGTTTTTCCTGGTCGTTTTATTAAATCATGTAGACCGAAATAGTAATTTATTTCATCCATTGACCAAGCAGAGTAGGTGTGGGCACAGCCAGTATGCTGAAATTACCCTTTTTAAGGCCTTACCTCTGCTTGGTTAAATATCTGGACATACTGCTTGCCTTCCAAAGTTTGCTTGCTCACAGGTTATGTCAATTCTCCCCAGCATCTAAATCCACAGATCAAATGTTCATTTCAGAGCTTGCTCGCTCACAGGCTATATAGATCTTTTAGGATTATTTAGTAAGTCCACAGGCCATAAGCATCCCTTCCATAGTCCGCTCGCTCACAGGTAATGTTAAGGCCTTCCAGGACGTTTATAGCTTACAGATGATGATTACACCTTCCAGAGCCCGACTACTCACAGGTGGTAATCATATCTTTCAGAGCATTTGCTTACAGGTATCAATTGCACCTTCTAGAGTCTACTCGCTCACAAATAACAATTGAACCTTCCAAAGCATGAGTAGAAATAACAAATTGTCGAATAAGGATGAAACGATCAGGGATTGCTTTTCGAAGATAATCTTTATTGACTTAATAGCTGCATTCATACAAGCCAAAAAATAAGTAAACAAAATATAAACTGAATAATTCAAACATAATATGGCCGAAGATTCTCGGCGTTCCATGCTCGGGGGACTTCTACTCCATTTAAATTAGTTAGGTGGTAAGCTCCATTTTCCAGACTACCCTTTACAATATAATGTCCATCCCAATTTGGGCCGAGAGTACCATCGCTAGTTTTTTGAGCAGCTGGTAGAATGAGGCATAAAACCATATCTCCTATCTTAAATTTTTGGACACGGACTTTCCTGTTATAAAACCTGGCAACTCTTTGTTGATAGACAACAATCCTCATTTGAGCTTCATCTCTTGCTTCCTCGATCAGATCTAAATTGGCTGCGAGCAGATTGTCATTATCCTCCTGTCTGAACGTTGTTCTACGCTGACTAGCAACCTCATACTCTGCTGGAACCATTGCTTCCGAACCATACACCAATGAGAAAGGAGTTTCTCCTGTTGTGTTGCGAGCAGTGGTTCTGTAAGCCCACAACACCTTCTGGAATTCATCCACCCAAGCTCCTTTCCTTGCTTCCAACTTGGTCTTCAAGTTTTGCTTGATGATTTTATTGACAGCTTCCACCTGTCCATTTGCTTGTGAGTAGTCTACTGTTGAAAAGCTCTTCTTGATCCCAAGATCCCTGCAAAACTTTTGAAACTGCTCGCTGTTGAACTGAGTCCCATTATCTGTCACAATCTGCTGTGAAACTCCAAACCTGCAAATAATATTTTCCCAGATAAACTTCTCGACTTTGGTAGTAGATATTTTGGCAAGCTCTTTAGCTTCCGCCCAATTCGTAAAATAATCTACCGCTACAATGGCATGCTTGCATCTTCCCCGAGCTGTCTGAAGCGGTCCAATCAGGTCCATCCCCCAAATAGCGAAAGGTCACAGACTGACCATCTGTTGCAAAAAAGCTAGTGGAGCTCGAGGTACCTTGGCGAACCACTGGCACTTGTCACACTTCTTGACTATCTCAATTGCATCCTGCTTTATTGTTGACCAATAAAATCCCTGTCGAAGAGCCTTCTGAGCCAATGATAGCCCCCCGGCATGATTGCCACAATTTCTAGCATGTATGTCATTCAGAACGGTATGACAGTCCAAGCCATCAATGCACCTAAGCAGTGGAGCTGATAATCCCCTTTTGTAAAGTTTGTCATCATAGATACAATATCGAGTTGCTCATGCTCGAAGATGACGATACTCTAACTTATCTTCGGGCAATTTTCCATTCTGCAAATATTCCATAAGAGGATTCATCTAGGAATCTTACGCCACTACAATTGTCATAATCTCATCTCGCGATTCTGTACTCGGGATAAGCAGAACCTCTACTGGTACAGCTCCCATGAAATCTGCATCTTTTGCGGTGGCTAAACGAGCTAATACATCTGTATGAGAGTTTTAAGATCGCGGAACATGGTGCACTTCATATCTTTCAAACACCGCCAAAAGTTCCTGGACCTTTTGTATATAGATGGTCATCTTATATCCTTTAGTCTGATATTCTTCTCGGACCTGACATACAACGAGTTGAGAGTCACTATAAATTCTTACTCGTTCTGCTCATACCTCCTTGGCCAACCTTAATCCTGCTAGCAGTGCTTCATACTCGGCCTCATTATTGGTGGCCTTAAATTTGAACCTCAAAGCGCATAAAATCATATGGCCCTCTGGACTTATCAGCATCACTCATGCCTCAGCCTTCTGCTCGCTTGAGGATCCGTCTACATACAGCTCCCAGAATAGGCCTTTAGAAGATTCGGGTTCTTCACTGCCAGGTCCTGTGAATTCGGCCACAAAGTCTGCTAGCACCTGCCCCTTGATTGCTGTTCGGGGCTTGAATTCTATTTCGAACTGGGCGAGCTCAATGGCCCACTTAAGTAGGAGGCTAGATGTGTCAGGTTTCTGAAGAACCTGCTTCAAGGGGTACCTGGTCAGGACTTCGATGGTATGAGCTTGAAAATAAGGGCGAAGCTTCCTTAATGCTACTACCAAATAGTATGCAAGTTTTTCCATGGGTGTATATCTGGTTTTCGCGTCGAGCAACCTTTTGCTAATATAGTACACAGGAAGTTGCTTCCCGCTTTCTTCACGAACCAAAGCCTTACTAAGGGCATGCTGGGTAACCCCTAGGTAAACGATCAGTTTCTCCCCTTCCACTGGCTTAGATAGCAAAGGTGCTCGGCCCATGTATTCTTTTAATTGTTGAAAGGCCGCTTCACATTCTTCAGTCCACTGAAAGTTCCTTGCCTTTTTCAACACATCAAAGAATGGGATGCATCTATCTATCTATCTGGATATAAACCTGCTGAGGGCGGCAACTTGACCGTTTAAACTCTACACTTCCTTGATCTTGGTAGGCAATTTCATGTCAATCAGGGCTTTAATTTTCTCGGGGTTTACTTCAATTCCCCTACTGTTGACCATGAATCCTAGAAACTTGCCCAAAGCCACTCCAAATGCACACTTCAAGGGATTCAACTTCATATTAAACTTCCGTAGGATCTAGAACATCTCTCTCAAGTCATGCACATGTTCGCATACTCGCTTGGACTATACCAACATATCATCAATATAAACCTCCATCATTCCCCCGATGAGATCTTCAAACATCATATTTACTAGCCGCTGGTAGGTTACTCCAGCATGCTTCAATCCAAACGGCATCACTTTATAGCAGTAAAGCCCACGATTAGTAATGAACGAAGTATGATCCTCATCATCAGGGTTCATTGGGATCTGGTTATACCCCGAGTAAGCATCCATGAAACTAAGGAGCTGATGACCAGCAATACCATCAACAAGCTGATCAATCCTTGGTAGAGGAAAGCTGTCTTTTGGACACGCCTTATTTAGATCAGTGAAGTAGATGCAAGTCCTCCATTTTCCATTCTTCTTCTTTACCAGAACAGGGTTTGCTACCCAGACCGGGTAATAGACTTCTCTTATGAATTTATTGGCTAAAAGTTTCTCTACCTCTTCCCTGAGCGCTTCATAACGCTTCTCCATCATCGGCCTCCTCTTTTGGCGAATTGGTCTATGGTAAGGATTGATGTTTAGCTTGTGTGACATCACATCCAGGCTGATCCCCACCATGTCTTCGTGATTCCATGCAAAGACATCTAGGTTTTCTTTCAAGAAATTAGTGAGTTGTGCCTTAACATCTCAGAGTAAATCTTTCCTTACCTTCAAACATCGCTCGGCATCCTGCTCACTGACTTACACATCTTCTAGTTCTTCCACGGGGCCTATTGCTTGGTCTTTATCTATTTCCCTCGGATCCAGGTCCTGGCTCACCCCTGTAGTACTGATTGGTCGCATTTTTTCCTCGGTCACCATGCTGATCTTCTTTCCTTTGATCCCCACCTTCACTGCGTTTTTATAACATCTCATAACCACTCTTTACTCTCCTCGAACACATCCTACCCTTCTTACTGGGGATGCTAATTCTCTGGTCACACCACATACTCCCTTAAGTGACCTCTTCTGATCAATTCCTCTATCGCATCCCTGAGTTTCCTGTATTGAGAAGTATAGTGCATGTTTTCTCTATGATAGGCACAATATTTTCTCAAATCCTGGAATCTCTTTGGGATATTTGTGGGACAAAGTTTCCCGAAATTCTCTCGTCTTTTCTCTGCTTCAAATATCCTATCTTGTCTATCTGTCAGGATGCTGTAATTTTGGTAGCGATTCCTCGACGGGGATGTCTTTCTCCCGGGCTCATTTCTTGATCGCTTCGCTACCTGATTACTGGAGCGATTCTTATGACCGCTCTCTTCGCTCTCGCGTTGACTTCTCTTTTTTTCCTAATGAGAACTGCTCTCTCCGTTTTTCTGATCACTAGATTTCTTTTGTCCGAAAGTATCTTCCTAGCGAATCTCTTTTGCTGCACGATCATAAAATTCACCAAGAATTTTTTTTAAGGGACCTATAAATGCTTTTATAAAGCTTCCCATCTTTCCTAAGTCTCGTTGAAATTGTCGTTAGGATATTTTCATCTGAGGGGTTTTCCACATTGTTTACCTCACTCTTGAACCTAGCAATATAGTCTTTTAATGTCTCATCTCGCTTCTGAAAGACCTTTGCCATGTGGCAAGTTGGCGTGAGCTGTTTTCTCAATGCCTTGTACTGGTCGGTGAATGTTCTCTGACATTCATCCTAGCTGTTAATACTGCGGGCTGGAAGGCTCCTCAACCATGCCCTCGGCACATTCCCCAATGTAGCTGGGAACACTCAGCACTTGACTAGAGAGTTAGATGTTTGTAGGTCCATCTGAACATTGAAAGCATCCAGATGGTCATATGGGTCACTGTCCCCATTATAAAGTGGGACACTTGGGAGCTTGAATCTTGGCGGTAGCGGCTCCATCTCAACTTCCCTCGTGAAAGGGGTCTATCTTCTCGTTCCTCTGCTTAACCTTGAAGCATAGGTCTAGTTTCCAATTGCTGGACCCTTTGTATTAACTGGTATAGCCTCTCCGCCAACAGTTGCCTGATGCGGGGGAAGCGGAGGCAAAGCCGCACTGGACGTTCCTACAATATGACCTTGGCCCTGGTGACCCTCCGATTGGTCAGCTTCTGATGCAACAATCCTAGTTGTCTTGATCCTAGCCATATTAGCAAGTCACAACCAAACAAAAGAAAAGTATTGAAAGGATTACAAAATCGCAGTCTAGGCCCTTCCTCTAGCACCAAAAGATGTTGACACTTAATTTTGGTCAACCCGGTTCTTCAAACCCAATACCTATGAAACGATAAACAACAGATGAAACAAGTATGACCAAGACCAAAACAAATAGAACACAATGATTTTTACATGGTTCGACAAAATAATGGCCTACGTCCACGACTGTCACATCTCTTTTCTCAGAGTAACAGTATCTATCTCACTCTGTCCTTTACAATGAATTTCATCCCCTATTTATAGTGGAGACGTTACAATTAGAATAGGTTTAAGAATCCTACAGATAAGGCAAAAAATAATTTACATTAATTAAGATAATCTCTTTCAAGATTATCCCCGCCGTATCTGTAGTAATTGCCAAGAATATCGTGATTTGATTTTCATGAAAATAGACAAGTTGACTCATTTTCTAAATTTAATTGATCCGCCCTTCTAGAAGGTCAACTGGTTAATTCCAACGAGCACCCAAAACAAGCAGACTACCTCAGCGATCAGATGTTATCTCTAATGAGCAGATTCTATTGCCCCTTCAACTATCGAACAAATACGAAGACCCCCTGATCGCTCTAATAGCCTTTAAAGGGCACTTATCGAGCAATCTTTTGAACACGACCATATTGTCTTACGCTTTATCATACGGTCAAACCTTCATGCATCTAATTGATTACTCAGTGATTAAAATGATCAATCATATAATCAGGTGTGCTCGAGTATACAAGCTGACAAACGATCGTATATCCCCTCATTTGACCGTTGACTAGTTTTGACCAGCTTTCTTGGACTTCCTCTCATAAAACAACACAGTGGGCCTCATCCTTGGGCTTTTTCCACCTCTTTCCATAATCGCCAAAACACCTACAACAATACATCTTCGTACTACCAGGATATATTGCATGAGCTGAAGAATGGGCCTCATCCAGTATCTCTCTCTTAAGATCTGCCAGGTTTGGAACACACAATCTCTATCCCATCATCAGTGTACCGTCCTCTCACACAGAGACGTCCTGGCCTCTACCCAACTCAACTCCCTGTCTGATCACGACCAACTGAGGATCTTGTCCCTGAAGCTCTCGGACCCAATTTGAAAGTACTAGTCTAACCTGGAATGTGGCTAACAGTGCATCTGAATTCGACGTCGTCAACTGAACCCCTAAAGATCGCATCTGCCTCAACAACGAATAATACCTTGCTTTCAAATGTGCTACTGAGCTACTAGACTGTCTACTCAGGGCATCAGGCACTACATTGGCTTTTCTTGGATGGTACTCTATAGAGCAATCGTAGTTCCTATGTAAGCCCTCATTCTCGTGTTACAGTATTTCCAGTATAAATCCATAGGGTGAGATTAGATACTAAAACGAACCATTAGAGAGCCTTGACAAGATAGGGATAATTCTGGAATCAATAGAATTCGATTAGAGTTCAAAATTTAATAAAGGGGCATAGTATATATTTTCCATAGAAAACTTATCGGATTTAAACGAATCCGAATGAGAAAGAGATGACTAAACTTAACCAAAAGTTAATTAGATCCCTTAGATAGGATTTAAATGAGAGATAGTAGAATCTGAAAATTTGGAGTGTATCGTATCGGAAAACGACAGAATAAAAAATCAGTGAAATTAGGGAATTAAAATTTGGCAATAGAATAATAATTGAAAGTATAAAGTAAGTAAACCCTCGATTCTAACTACAGTTGAATAGTGATATTTCAGTAATAAGTTTTTAAAGTCAAATTTAATTTCACATTAAGAATAGGGTGTCGACTAGAGGACCCAAGAGAATTAGGAATTGAAATAGGAAATTATTGGAGGAAACAAGTTTAGAATCCTAAAGTCAAAATGTAAGCCCTCACCTAGATTTATTATTGTATGGTATTAGAAATCTTCGATTTGAGTTACGGTCGAATCGTAGGCCTCCAGTAGTGTTATTTGAAGTTTATTATATTTTCATATCGCAAGTTGGATATCGTTTGGTTGACCCCGGTACAATTACAAAGTGATTAGGCATGATTTATGTGTTAATCAAGCGAAGTGAGCTCACGGAATAAAGCAAAATATATTTTAATTCAACCAATAAGAAAATAGATAAGTGCCTTTGAAAAGTAGTGGCTATGAATGTGCCACATGTCATCCATAGATTGGTTGAAGAAATAAGTGAATTAAAGTGTGCCAAGTGGACCAGTGTAATTGATTTTGGGGCACTAGTATAATTAATGAAAGTTTGAGGTGATAAAGTGAGATTTTCTTGAGGGACTTTTTAGCAATTGAGCATTAATATATATATAAATTGATTTTTGTCTCATTCTCATCATTTTTGACCGTGAGAAGCAATGAAAACGTGAGAGAGGTCGGGTGAGGGAGAGAGAAGCCGAGAGTGGCCGAGAGAGAGCTTCACGTGCGCGCGTCGGGAGAGAGGGAGAAAGAGAGGTGATCCGGTCCATATCTCACAGCGGTTTCTTCACAAAAGTTGCTCCTTATCATCTCCTGTAGCTAGCCAAATAAATTTGAAGCAAAGTTATTGCCTATTGGGTGAGTTATTTCAGTTCAAAGTTTGTTAATTTATATAAAACCCATTTTCTCTTTTGCTTCTTTTTCGAATCCTAGATTAGGGATGATAAGAGAGAGAGGTGAGGATGATTTTGGTATGATTTATGAGTGATTTGATGGAAGAAAAATAGATAAAATGAGAGAGGGAAGTCGTGGCCCAAAATAGGTTTTTGTGGGATCATATTTTGTTTTCGATTCTAAGGCATTAGATGGATGTTTTAGAGACTAGAGAATAATCTTTTGAAGTTAGATTTCAAAAACCAAAAGTTTATGATTAATTTCGGAGCTAAACAGACTAGTTGAATGGTGTTTTTCGAAATCCTTTGAAATGCGTTTGTTTAACGTTCGAAATGGTTTATTTAGCCCTGGTTAGGTGTTAGAACACTAAAGGATTGATTTTTGAAGTTATCGAAAGTCCAAAGCGAAAAGTGATTTTCGTTAGTAAGCTAATCCGGTCGATTTTTATTTCGAGTTTTCGATAATGAGATTGAGTATTCTGAGGTATTCCTATAAAAGAATAAGTAGGATTCATGTAGAGAAAATGGATTTCGAAAACCTCGATTGAATAAAAATTGAGATCCGGAAGTTTAGACATTAAAGGGTAATAATAAAAATAAATGAGATTTTATTTATTTTGAATGTTATTTGAATGAGTTAAATAACCCTAAATGAATATTTGATGTCTTAGGGTGAAAGCGGGAAGTATCGAAGACTTCCAGAGGAGATTCATATTCGATTGGAGGTTCGCATTCGATCAGAGGGTGGTTTGTGAGTAGAAAACTAGTTTTTTAAGCGTTATTTTATTTATTTCTTATTAATTTTTATATATAATGATTGTATTCATTTATTGTTTATCTGAGAATATTCATTATATAGTTACGTGATTTATTGAAATTATAATGAGATTTTAGCACATGAGTTTTAAACCAAATTTATATTATTACCGAGAACATGCTAGAAATAAATGTTTTAGGCTTTCTGCCTTGAGAATGAGATTTTAAAAAAATTGAACAAAGATATTTTTGTACGCCGATGGTTTACCCTAACCCCAATTGAGTACTCAGATGGATACTCTATGCGTACATGGCAGACGTGAGAGAGTCACTAACCGAGAGTGGAGTCCGGACGACTCTGGAGAGGAAAAGAGAGTCAATTGAGTTATCCTCTGCACGTATAGGATAGTATAGTTTAGACCAATTGTGTAAGGGTAACGCGTACCCAGAGTCGCACATCGGTGACTACACAGGGTAGATTCCCTCATGTTTTGTTATATATAAATTATGGTGTAAATAATGTAAATTTGCAAATATATATATATTAGTTATTGGATGCACGTTTTACTAAAATGTTTTAAAAAGAAAATTCTAGTTTTCCCTTATTTTTGAAAACGTAAATATTTGATTTGAGATTGAATTTGGATGAGGGCCAGAGGCCCCTGGTAGTGGAGATTTGTGTGCCATAGAAGTGCCATTAAATTGCTTTTGACTTTACAGGGTGGCATTGTGGGGTCCATGCTAGCCTTTCGTAACCTCTTCAGGCTCGTGGCTTGCCACTCACAAGGTACTGTCCCAGTCAAGATGGGTTTTCTTTCGCCTCCCCCACCTCTCGAACCTGGCCCTTGACCCTTAAATCCAAATTCTTAAAGAGGTGAGTACCAACTGAGCTAGTAGCTCAGTTGGTACTCACCTCTTTAAGAATTTGGATTTAAGGGTCAAGGGCCAGGTTCGAGAGGTGGGGGAGGCGAAAGAAAACCCATATTGACTGGGATAGTACCTTGTGAGTGGCAAGCCACAAGCCTGAAGAGGTTACGAAGGGCTGGCGTGGACCCCACAATAAAAAGGAGAATTTGTAACATACCCTCCCAATCCTAGTATGGTATAGGTATGAAATAGTATATGCCTATATTAGTGAAGTAATAAAATAAATTAAAGTGTTAGAGGTGAGATTAAAATTCTATATGATTCCCGAACAGTACATAGATGATTAAGAAAATTTGCGGATAGCTTGGAGATGATTAGTAAATTTTCGAAAGATCATAAAAGATTTAATAAGGTTCTCGGAGAGCTCGAATGAGTAAATTAAGTTCCAATAAAATTTCAAAATTATCCAGAAAGGGTTTAATAAGATTTCCAGATAGACCCGGATGTGTAAGTTGTAGTCCAGTATAATTTCCAGATGCTCCAATGAGGATTGAGAAAAGTTTCGCAAGTTTCGAAAATGATAATTTAAGTAATAAATAAATCAATTCCGAATGCTCGGAGTTGAAATCGAAAATTCTTTTTTTTTTTAAATAATTTCGGAGGCATAATTAAGTTATAAGAGGATTCCCAAATGAGCGGAATCGAGTTGAATTTCGAAAGCGGAATGGAAAGCATAGAAAGCAAGTGGAGAGCAAAATCCACGCATGAAGGGCATGTGTCACCGTCTAGGGAAGGAATCAAGACAAGTGGCTTGAAATTGAATAATAGCATGACAAGTGTCCGGAGAACAAAATATTATATATATAGATAGATATATCAATTGAAGAAGACAGGAATGGAAGGAATAAATGTTTTAGTCATTCGGCCTCTTATTTGTTTAGAACCGAGAGAGAGATTTTAGATTGAGAAAGAGAGTTTAGAGTGAGAAGTAAGTGAAGCTCAATCGAATCCCATATTCAGTCACCATTCATCAAGCTAAAACCGAAAGCCCAAAGTATAAGATTGAAAGAGAGAAATCGAAAGAGAGGGAGATAGATCAAGAGAGTTAAGCAAGGGGAGAAGTTCGATCATCCTTCACCCAAGGACCGAGAATCATTCTTGAAGGAAGAGAAGAACTTGGAGATGAGAGCAGAACCGAGAGCTGATTCGAGTAAGAACCACCATCCTTCTTCTCTCCCATTCGGTCTTCAGCTAGATCTGGAAGTGAATCCTTAAGTGCAGCAGCTGCATGTGTCATCCAAGCAACCCAGGAACAGATCTGAACCGAAGGATGTGCATGCAAGGAGAAAGTGAAGTCGTGAGTTGCTGCCGTGGATGAGTGCTGCTACCGTGGTGGTGCTGTTGCTGTCGAGAGCTGGTGCTGTTGCTGTCGTCGTGAGCTGCTGTCAGGCCTGAGGTGGAGCAGAACCGAGAAGAAGGCAGTACATGCAAGGAAAGAGTGAGCTCGTAGGAGAGGATTGAAGGGCTGTTCTGTTTTGCATGTGAGTTCCGCCATGAAAGCGAGCTTGAGAGGACTGTCTTATGCATGGGTCAGCAGCTGGATGAAGGTTTTGAATGACATTTTTTTTAGTGATGACAGCCCGTTCTTGAAGGGAGGAAGGAGATTGCTTGCTGCCATGAATTCTGGTGGACGTCAATCGGCGGTCAAACAAGTTTAGGTGTTGTTTTGATGAATATCAGCACATGCAAAGGTAAGTAATGTTTAGTTTGGTCTCGTGTTGAAGTTTCGATTAGTTTTTATTGGTTATAAGTTAATTTGGATTGAAGGGAACTCGCGGATAAAAGCGTTAAAGTGGGCAGTACCCTCGCGCGATCGTTTCGAAGTTTCGACTTGAGTTCCGAAAGGTATGTTGAGTTTTTATTGATTTCGTTTGGATGGATAATGATTAGGCTGAGTTATGGATGATAATTGATGATGTTATTATTGGGTTTTAGGATTTAGAACCTCGTTAGTGCGGAGGTTCGTTCGGTTGAAATGTTAATGCGATTTTGGATGATTTTCGATGTTGGAATTGTGTGAAATGTGTTTTAGGGGCTGTTATGTAAAGATTAGGGGCTGTTAAGTTATGTTTTTACTTTTGAGTTCGTCGTCTTGAAAAATGATGTATATTAGTGTATTTTAAAGGATTGAATAGTCGTTCGATAATCGAGAAATCGTTTCCGAGCGATTCGGGTAAGTTTTCCGCGAATGCAAATGTTATTTAGTTGCGAGTTCCGTTGTCGAATGTGATTATGTAATTAATGATTAGTAAGCTGCCGTTTATGTTATTAAGCTCTTTAAGACGATAAATGTTGACGTTTGGATAGTATGAATTATAATAAAGTCAATCGGACAGTTTCGTTGCGCACGATCATAAGAAATCGTTGATTTTCGGAGTCGAAACAGAAAATAAATAATCGTTTAGCTTGCTGCCATGATTTTCATTTTTGTGTTTTAAAGTGTTTGAATATTCGTTTTCCATGATCTAAGTATAGTCGCGAGTAGTATTAACGATAAGCTGGATTAGAATTGAAGTAATCGCGCGAAACGCTAAAAACGATAATCTGCGGTAAGTCGTCGAAATCGCATGAGTTTTACGTTATTTGTTTAGATTCGAATATCCTTTTTGTTGAATCCATGAGAATGTAATGTCGATGATATTGCTTTAGATTTGAATAGTATAGTTACGACATGCTTATATTAGAATGTTAAATTATATAGGCATCGATAAGGCGGAGGGAAGCAAAGTTGTAGAAGTAACGCGAGGTAGAAAATCCGGACGTTTTCGTGAGTTAGAAATCGGTGAGTGTAAATTTTTTTTATGAAATGATAAATGCACTATGATTACTATGTTTTCATGAAAGATTGAAGCATTTTTAATATTTAAATGAAATTATATGAATGATGTTCGCTTATAAATGTTTTTATATATGCATCTAAAGCAATGTTGATCGCGTAAATTTATTATTGAAATGCGCTTTTATGTTTTAATATTTAATCGAAGAGGTATGTTTTTATGATAATTATTTTAGCATGTAGATGAAATTTTTAAGAAAAGTTAAAGACAATTTTCAAAAACCGATGGCTACCATAATCCCCATTATATGACTGAGATATGACTGTTATGCACCCGAAGTGCCTTATTGCGCATATAGCATGTCCATGGGAGAAAGTCCACTAACTATGGGGGGATCGAGTCTGTCATGTCGCCCTCTACGCGTATATAAGGTACTATTATGACTGATGCCCTATGTGCAGTGAGGTAAGATTCCACGGCATAGTGGCTTATGATTGAGATTGACCGTCCCCACCACCGGTGTCCTAGGACCGGGCGGTGATCATGATTTCCCTGGGTTCCATTGGATACATGTTTTATGACTGAAGATACGATTTATGAATTCATGATTATGTTATGAATGAGTTTCAAATGAGGTATGTTACGTAATGAATTTTTACGATGTATATAATCTAGTTTTCAAGCAAAAATGTTTATAAATGATTATGTGACAGCACGAAATTCATGTTTTGAATAACTTATTACAGAACTTAGAAATTTTTAAAGGATTTTAGAGAGGAAAGCTTATTTAGAAGCGTGTAACACTCACTGAGCCTTTTAGCTCATTATTTTTCTTGTCTATTCTTATAAAACTCCCTAGGCGCAGGTTCGAGTCCTCCAAGTGGCAAATCTCCAGTTCAAGAATAGGCGAGCTTATCGGACGACCGTCACTATGAAATTAAAGTAACTGTTTTGATGTATAACGGATTTAGTGTAATGTACATGTTTAAGTTTTATAATAACGATTACAATATCACGCATATGGAATGTTTTAAATTTGAAATGGTTTTGGTTTTGAATACTTGAATTGGGTTTGAATATTGATTTTGAGATGGACCCGAGGTCCCATTTGGAAATGAAAAGAATGCATGCATTTAGAAATGTTTATAAATTATTTTACAGGTGTTTGAAAAGGTTGGAAATATCAGAGAAACAGTCGTTGTGCTGCCGAAATTTTTTCACCCTAATTGTTAAATGATTAAGAAATGAAATCATTTTACGGCTTTGCTTCACAGAGTTCTTTTGAGTCACCTGCTTAAAGACTGTAAGGATTCTATGAGGTGCCGGGAGGGCTCCGCTCGGATCTCTACAAGGGTTATTCGGGTTGAGTCCTTTCAGGCATAGTTCAATAAACAGCTAGCACGCTGTCGAATTTTCATTAGAAAAACGAAAAATTTTTACTTTTATCATCTAATAAATAAGTTCAAAATAAGTTTAAAAGGAGTTTCGGTGCTCCGATGGGATTTCTTCGGGCTAAAGTTAGGGTCCGTTGGAGTTCTATCAGGGTACTACGAGATCGTTCTCGAGTCTAGAGGAGAGATTCGAAAAGGGTTATGTCACCTTAATCAGTTCCAAACACCTTCTCTGCCTCATATTCAATTCTTTCTACGTGAGTAAATACTGGAGGCTCTTGTGGTCTGTGAAAATCTGGCAAGAAACCCCATACAAGTAGTGTCTCCAGATCCTCAGTACGAACACCATTGTTGCTCTAAATCATGAGTTGGATAATTCTGCTCGTGCTTCTTCAATTGTTTGTGACAAGACCCAAACCAGATTCTCTCTAGACTTTTACTTGGAGGGTCTCGGCGAACACTCCAACGGACTTCCTAAACCCGACTCGTCAGATAGGAAAATCTGAGAAGCGAATTCCTAAATCACTTAGCCCGTTTCTTTCTTTAACTTAACATGTTTTTAATAAAAGAGTTGGATTGGTGTGAATTTTTCGCAATCAGTTGAAAAATATTTTTAATAAAATTTCGACAACATAATGGCTGTATTTTTAACATTTTCAAAAAAAAATTTTCCTACAAGAAAAGATACTTCGAACTATTTTCAATTTCCACCCAACTTCTTTTTGTTCACAACCATGCATTTCAATTACAATCATTTCTTAATTAACATATAATAAACACTAACTTTTATATATGCATGTTAAACAAAACATATTATGCTATTTACATCACAAAACTTTTATTACATATATTTTCTTAGGTTGAGTTTCAAAATATAAATGATATTTGTATGGTGCATTCTTCAGTTTTCGCCCACTTAAAATTTATGGACAATGATTTCTGAACCCAAAGTCATTTGTACAAGCACCTAATATAATATGCAAGTTGCACTAAGGTAAACAAGGTTAGTTCAACAATTAATAATGGCATCAAGACATAATTATATCGAAATTCTTTTTCGATTTTTAAAACCTTTTCTTTCTGAAAACCCCATGTGTTCCCCTAATATACTCAAATCATCACGTGGCAGTTTTCAACTGACGCCAAACGTGAAGCTAATGAGATATCTCGACCACTACGATGCAGAATTTTCTACATTGTAAGCGTAGTGTGAAACCATCTCAAATATGAGCAACTACAATACGGAATTTTCTATATTGCGATTGTAGTGCTATATATAAACTGTATCTCTAGGTGACTACGAGCGGAATTTACTACATCGTAACGTAATGCCAAAACTGCAAATCTAAATGACTATATGCTAAATTTCTGTATCGTAATGTAACGCTAGAAATTTCTCTATATCTCAGCAATTATGTGTGGAATTTTCTACATCGTACATATCACGCTAGATATTCTGAAAACTGAGCGATTACGGATGGAATTTTCTACATCGTCACGTAGCGTTTAATCTCATATAAACTGAGGGTATATACATGGGTTTTGAAACAGTTTTCGTTAAGAGCAAAAGCACAAAACTGTTTACTTTTCAAACTCTTAAAATTTTCTCGATTCGAACATTTTAAAATCGACTTTGTTTTGATTCCTTCACTTTGTGAATTCCATAAGGAACTCACATGCTCAAAACTTGGATTTAGGATTTGGAAATCATTTTTGTTTTCTTTTAACAATAATAAGCAAAGTTTAAAATAGAAATCGAAATAGATGCAAGTGGAAGACACTTATCTCAATCCGCGCAAGCTCAAGTCAAGCGTCTCAACGAGCCTCTCGTGTCTCGCTCGCTCACTTGTCACCTATATATCAATTTCTTATTATCACTTACTCAATTTTATAACTCAAAACTTAAAAATAGAGTTTCTAATACAATTTTTCTATTGAAAATCCTTTACACTCTAACCTTCCCGACACGATGTTAACTAAACTGAGGCTCTCTAATTCCAATTTTTTTGCACGGGCCTTATTTATTATTACCTAGGGACACTCCAGAATGCTTAAAATGGTCACCGAAAGCCCGAAACGTAAAATCGCTATTTTTGAACCCCCTAAAACCAAGACTATTTTAGGCCCCATTCTAACCATTTTCTTTGCTCTGTTTTCACTCTAATCATCTCCCTAACTCACACTTAGGTTACTCGTAAAACGGTTTCAAAAAATTCTAAGTATCGAGGGTCGAAACTTATGAGAAACGCTTCAACACTTTTTTATGCACATTTATGGCATCCTACATGTGACGAATTCAATTCTTTCGTATTTAAGGTTCTTTTACTTAATTATGATCAAATATATTCATTTCATGCATCAAATAATACCTTTACATTCATAATTCACTTTACGACTACATAAGTGCACTATTTGAGCTATAACTTCCTCAATTTTTATCGGAAACATTCCCTTCCAATTTCTATGGTTTGCTATGAAATTTATGCATGATTTGAGGTCTAGAACAACCCCAATTAATGTCAAATAAGTCAGGTTTTGTACCCCTCTCAAACACTTATTCTTCCATACTACTGCCCTTTCATAACATATTACATTATATGTTATTCATGCATCCATGCATATCTATTTTAACTACCTTGATTCCTACTCATTCCTATATGCTTTTTTAGGACTCCAAATATGCCATAAACATCAACAAAACTCATGCACAAGGTAGTGCCCTTCATCTAGCCGAAATGCACAACTAATGAAATCTAATTCCTTTTGTTCAATCTAACATTACCATATACTTTTCTAACATAAATCATGCATGATTTAGAGCTCAAATGCATCAAAACATAAGGGTATTACACACCAGCCCCTTTGGCTGAATCACCCTAACACTTACAACAATTCACTTTTTTTAATTTCTTAAGCTATTTTCTCTCAAACACTTCATCAAACACTTAATCTACAACTTTGTTTACTTAAACATACTTAATTTCAACACTTAGAGCTTATCCCACATGAACCCTACCTTGTTTTACATACATAATCTCTTGCATTTCAAGGCTTCTTTTCAATTTATTATGGTTCTCTTATTAGTTTAGATAAAAGCCCAAACCAAGATACACATCAAAACTAAACAAACAAACCAACAAAATCATAAACTCAACTATCATTAACTTAAAGAAAAGGATGAAATCTTACTTAAATCTCACTTAAAGCTTGATGTTTTAGGTTAGATCAACCCCAAAACTTGATTTGAAGCCTTGGAAATGGCTTGGAATTGCTTAATCTTACTCTTCCTTCTCTTCTCCCTTTTTGCTGTCCAACACCCCTTGCTCTCCTAACTCTCACGGTTTTTGCTTCTTAAAAATGGACTAAGTGTTCTAATTACACTAACTCTTCACATATATATAGCTATTTCTTTGGGCAATTTACTATATTACCCTTAATCATCCTTTTTCACTAATAAAGTTCACTTGGTTTTTAAGTCTTTTAATAATTTACTCATAAAGTTACCTATTTAACTCTTATCATTAAATTTTACCACTTTTCCACTTACTCGTTTATTTCTTATTTACTGAACAACCGTTTTGCCCTTCGTGGCATTTATTTCATTACTAGTATTCAACACTTTTATAAGCTTTATTGATATTTAACATTGCTTACAAAACTATTATTTATAGCTCTAATATTTTCGTTACCATGTTCCAACTTCTGGTATTAGAAAGTGAAACATCAAAAATAAGGTTTTATAGTCTGGATGCGTATGGTATTACTATCCCATTCTGCATCAAACACACTCTAAGCCCTGTTTGGATGCATCATTGTATACCACGAATCCCTCTGTCCCAGAAGGAAGCATAAGAATGGGAGCTGTGGTCAACCTCGCCTTCAATTCATCAAAACTCTGCTGATAGGCCTCTAACCACTCAAATTTAACATTCTTTCTTGTGAGTTTCGTCAAAGGAATGGCTATCCTGGAGAATCCCTCTACGAATTTCCTGTAATACCTTACCAATCCTAAGAAACTCCTAACCTCTATAACTGTGGTTGGCTGCTTCCATTGTAAAATAGCTTCAACTTTTTGGGGGTCGACATTGATCCTATCTGCAGATACCACATACCCGAGAAAAAAGACCATGTCCAACCAAAACTGACACTTACTAAACTTAACGTATAGCCGGTGATCCCTTAGGGTTTGTAGAATTGCTCTCAAGTGCTTAGCATATGCCTCTCTACTGCCTGAATACACTAGAATATCATCAATGAATACTATCACAAACTTATCTAGAAAATCATGAAACACTCTATTCATCAAGTCGATAAATACTGCTGGTGCATTGGTTAGCTCGAAAGGCATAACCAAAAACTCATAGTGTCCATATCTCGTCTTGAAGGCAATCTTGGGAACATTTCTTACCTTAATCTTCAACTGACGATATCCGGATCTCAAATCAATCTTCGAAAACACACTAGCTCCCTGAAGTTGATCAAACAGATCATCAATACGAGGAAGTGGCTACTGGTTCCGTACCGTTACTTTATTCAACTCCCTGTAATCAATGTACAACCGCATACTACCATCTTTTTTCTTCATAAATAACACTGGCGCTCCCCAGGGAGAAACACTCGGTCGAATAAAACCCTTATCCACTAACTCCTCTAACTGCAGCTTTAGCTCTCTTAACTCAGTAGATGTCATCCTGTAGGATGCTCTGGCTATAGGTATTGTCCTAGGAATCAAATTAATCTCAAATTCAATCTCCCTATCTAGCGGTAACTCAAAAAGGTGATCCGAAAATACATCTAAAAACTCCCCAACCATAAGAATATCCTCTAATCTGGCCCTAGTCTCTATAGTGTCTACCACATAAGCCAAATAACCCATGCACTACTTCCTCAACATCTTTCTAGTTGTCATAGCCGATATCATACACGAAAAAAGCATCCTGCACTCACCCCTGAACACCACATCTGGCTCTCCTGAAGTACTGAGTCTGACTTCCTTTCGGAAGCAATCAACTATGGCACGATAAGTAGCTAACCAATCCATCCTCAGTATTACCTCAAAATCATGAATATCCAACAATATCAAACTAACTGAGAATGATTTGCCCTCAATCACAACCTGAACACCTTTGGAGTAGCCTCTGCCTCCCGCTGGGTAATAGCAAACATCCTCGCCTGTACTGGACGTCTCCCAGGCTGTCCTCTAGCTGAGGTACCTCGACCCATACCTCTACATGGTTGTGTACGAGTCCCTAGTCCTCTCCCTTGTGGATCTCCCCTACCTCTGGACTGCCCTATACTCGATTGTGCTTGAGTCGTTGGTCTCGACTCACTAATCTCTGCTACAGTCCTCTACAGGCAATCCTTCTTCAGGTGTCCCTCCTGACCGCAAAAGTAGCACCTAGTCCTGCCAAAGTAACACTCTCCCTAATGATGTCTACCACAAGTAGCACAAAGAGGAATACCACTCTCGCCATTGCCTCTACCTTGGGAACCTGATGGCGGCCTCACTGATCCCTGACTGGATGTGGCTTCCTAACTCTGTTGTCTGCCTGAAGACCCTCTAGATCTGCCTCCTGTCTTGGGGGTCTTACTGGGTCCTTCTGTTTGCCATCCCTAACTCTGGCCCTTCTTTTGCTACTATGCTCTCTCTACCTGAACTAATCTCTCCACTCTCAGAGCTGCCTCTACTAATCTCTCATAATCCCTGTAATCTATAGCAGCTACATATGTCTTGATTCTGGTGTTCAGGCCCTGAAGAAACTTGTGACACTTGTTTGCTTCGTCCTCTACCACGAACGGTGCCATTCGGGATAGCTCTGTGAATTTCTTCTCATACTCCTCTACCATCATATTACCCTTAATTAGATGGTAGAACTCATCAATCTTTGTATCCCTGTAAGCCCTGAGATGAAACTTCTCATTGAAATATTCTTTAAACTAGACTCATGTCAGTGGCTCTGTATCTCTCCTTCTGACTGAATCCCATCAATCTCTCGCGGAGGCTTGCAGAAGAAATGAAGTAATCGAAACCCTTTGGGGATCTACGCACTCCATCTTATCAAAGACCCTCTCTGTGCTCTCTAACCACTCTAATGCTACATCTGGGCCCCTTGATCAGTCAAAACCCTCAGCGCCTAACTTCCTGACCCTCTCTATAGTAGCGCTTGGTGCACGAGGTCTCAACCCCTGAATAATCTAGGTCAATCTCTCAATAGGATCAAATGCTAGCCCTGCCACTATTGGCTCTGCTGACCTTAACGGCCCTGCCTCCGATGACTCCTGTGGTATCTCTAGCTGAGGCTCATTAACTGACTTATGAACAGCTCCTTAGCCTCTGGTGTATGAGTAGGAATAGATGGAGAAGGAGTCTCAGCGATGGCTCTGCGCTTGCAAGGACGACAAACTCGACGTATAGCTCTACTACAGTAAAAAATAATGAATGTCATGCAATGTTTAAAAATTTTAGTGTACTAAAATATATAGATAACTTTTGTGGATGCATGATTTCTCAAAAATTTTCTAAATCATTTTAACCAAAAGCACTGATATCAAATTGATCGGACCCTTCCCGAATCCCTCTTCTGGACTCGAGAAAGACCTTGTAACACCCCGAAAGAATTTCCACAAACCTATACTCGGCTCAGAGGAACCCCATCAAGGCACCTAAAAATCATTTAGCTAGATATTTTAACTTCTTTTACAAGGTGACAGTGATAAAAAATTTTCGCTTTTTAATAAAAATTTCAGCGGCATGTCATCTGTTTTCTAAACTATTCCACCCTGCAAGTTTCAAATACAATTTATAAAAATACTTCTATGAAATCAATTTCTCAACTTCCAGAGCCTCCGGCTCATTACTCACAACACAACCTCAAACAAGTAAATAAAATCTGAAAACTGAATTTAATAAAACTTTAATAAAACATTTTTAACTAATGCATCCACTATTTCTTTAAAATATTTACAACTATATACATAAACATATACATGATCAAAATAGCAAAATATATACATATAGTAGATGTCATTCTATTCGTCCGCCTGCACGTCTGATTGAACCTCGTCGGTTGGACAACTAGCTCCTACACCTATGAAAAATTTTTAGGAAAAACATTTAAAGAAAATTATGAATTTATACTCAGTGAGTGGTATTAATCTTTATAAACTAAATTCCTGATTTTAGAATTTCTAAATTTTCCCAAAGACATTTCATAAAACTAAAAGTATTTTTTTGAAATATTTTATAAATCATAATCTGAAAATTTTTTCGGTAATTCATTAAGAAATCTTTTTCTAAAATACTTTCTGAAATATTTTCTTGAACTCTTTTCTAATTCTCGCCTAAATGGTAACCCAGAGAATATCTACTCCTGACGTGGTAACATATAAAATCTAGCTAACCACTAAGAGAGAGAAATTACCATGTGTAGTAGCCGAAAGCGGGCCCACACTAGGGACTGCCTACACTACCCTATACGTGCATACGGATCACTCATGTCTCACTCACACAAGAGTTGACTAGACTCAAATCTCACTTAATGACTTCTTCTCATCTACCGTATCACACGTATCACACATAAGGCATTCGGTCGGATACTAAACTAGGACTAGGATAAATCATTGGCTATTAAAATTTCTTTTTCTTAATACACTAAAATATTCTAAATCTCAAGATAAAGCCTCAAAATCTTTAATTCTAGCACATTCTCATATAAATAAATAATAAACTAAAATCTTTATGCTAGAATTATAATATAAATTCAATTAATAAATGAATCACTATTTATAATGAATTCTTTTAACTTAAAATAAACTTTAAGAAGATATAAATTTTAAAACTCATAATTTCACTCACAATACGTTTTTGGATAGAATCCCATCCTCCTCCGTATGCTTCCGGAACTCTTCGTTTTTACCCTAAAACATCAAATATCCATTTAGGGTTACTTAACTTATTCAAATAATATTCAAAATCATTAAAAATCCAATTATCTCTATTAATACCCTTTAACGTCTAAACTTTTATATCTCAATTTCTATTCAATCGGGGGTTTCGAAATCCATTTTCTCTATATGAATCCTATTTATTCTTTCCTAGGAATACCTCAGTATACTCAATTTCATCGTCGAAAGCTTGAAATGAAATTCGCCCGATTTCGCTTACTAGTAAAAATCACTTTTCACTTCAAACATCTGATAACTTCAACAATCAATCCTCTAGTGTTCTAACACCCAATCATGATTAAATAAATTGTAAGCCCTCATCCAGACTTATTGTTTTATGGTATTAAAAATCTTCAAATTGAGTTACGGTCGAATCATAGGTTTCCTTAAGTGTTATTTGAAGTTTATTATAATTTCGTATCGCAAGTCGGATGTCATTTGGCTGACCCCGGTACGAATACAAGACGGTTAGGAATGAATTATTCATTAATCATGTGAGGTGAGCTCACATGATAAAGTGGAGATACTTTATCTCAACCAATAGGAAGCAAGATAAGTGACAAATCCCATAGTTTAATATTAATTACATATATGCATAAATTAGTTGTCATGCACTAATGATTAAAGAATTATTTCAATTTCATGAGTTACCAAATTACCCTTAGATGGACAAATCTCCATGTCATGAATAGTAGGGGTATTTTAGTCCTAGTAAGTGAGCAAAATAAATAAAATAAAGGAAGCATGACAATTAAGCCACCATTCACGCCAAAAACAAGAAGCAAAGGTGAAACAAAAGTTATGTTAGACAAAAGAGGGAGTGGCGGCGATAAAAAGCAAAAGAGGGCATCAATGTCATTTCCATAAAAGTCACACCTATATATATGACACTTAGCAATTTTTAAAAGCAAAAACACAACAAATAAGTGGCAGAAACCGTGAGTTGAAAAAAGAGCAAGTGGGACGCCAAAGGAAGAGAGACCAAGGAAGAAGACCAAAAGTTTGCACAACTCATTTTTGAAGCTTTAGG
Organism: Dimocarpus longan; assembly: GCA_022984855.1. NCBI lineage: Eukaryota > Viridiplantae > Streptophyta > Magnoliopsida > Sapindales > Sapindaceae > Dimocarpus > Dimocarpus longan. The sequence goes on along the minus strand of CM041022.1, from coordinate 2,743,613 downwards.
TCTCATTTTCAAGCAAACCCAAGCTAGCACAGAGTAAGTTACCATCACTTTCTTTAAATTTGATGATAGTTGGATGTATGAAAATGTTGATGGATTGAGTTATTTCTTGTGAAATTGTTGGTGGGATTTTGAGATAGATTTATGATTTAGAGATAGGTATGTGATATGGAGACTTAAATTATAAGTTAGAGGGCTTGAATGACAAGTTAGAAATTATGTAGAGAAAACCCTAACTGGTGAATTAAGTGAGTAAAGAGCTAAATACATTATCAATCACTTGTTGGTTAAAGGATTGAAGGAAATATAACATGAAAAACTTGAAAGAATGACATATGAGTGCTTGGTGTGTATGTCATGGCCAATGAAGGGGTGTGTGATCCCATTGTATTTCCATTCTTTTAAGCTTTAAATTATGCATATTTAATGTCACAAAAGTCTTTAGAGAAGTTAGAAATTTAAAGGGAAGAGCATAGGATTTAAAAGGAACAACATAAAAGCAAATTGAAAAACCCGAGGTGAAAGAGGGGGCCTGGTAAGACCTGACCTATTCTAGCTTATTTAAGGTTGTTCTACACCTCAAATGATGCCTAGGAATGATATAAAACCATAGAAATTGGAATGGGATCGATCCGATAAAAATTGACGAAGTTATAGCCAAAATAGTGGGCGTGGGAAACCGAGATGTGTAATAGCGATGCAAGTGCATTCGTTGATGCCCAAAATAGATGTATTCGGTCATAATTAGGTAAAAAAACCTTAGATAAGAAAGAAAAACCATCGTCGCTTGTCCGATGTAAAAACTCGCTTTGAACAGTGCCCAAAATGGGGCATTTTGCCTAGATTGACATAGCAAACGATGGAGTTTCTCAACAAAACTTTACGGGTGACTTAGTTATGTGATAAGGAGACGCTAGAAAAAGGAACGGAGGTGAAACCATGGCTGGTTTCAATTCTGTTTTTCGTGGTCAACCGTATAGTTAAAAAAGTTGACTTTTTGTTTTAAGCTTCCGGAGACCAAACGAAATATATGGGGATGATCCTAGGGGTCTAGAAGTAAGACTTTTACAAAGAAACCAAATTTTGAGAGCCTCGGTCGAGTCAAAAATCGAGTTGGGAAAGTGTGGTGTAGTGAGTTTTCAATGTATTGGAAACTCTATTTTTATTAGTTTTAGCTATGAAAGTGAGTAAGTTATAACGAGACTATGATGTGTAGATGACGAGCACGCGGATGAGATGCGAGAGGCTCGTTGAGGCATTGAGAGCGTTGGGATCGAGGTAAATGTCCTTCACTTCACTTACATCTAGTTGATTTCCATTTATATGGTAATGATAAAATATATTGTTTCAAAGAGTTTTGCAAAATGGTTTTCCAAAATCATAAGTTTTATGTTGAGTAATGAGTTATGCCTAGAATCTAGAAATGAGATTCGAAGGCGAAAGTAAGTTGCAAAAAGGTTTAAAAGTAAAGCAAAGTAAAGTTGAATTAAGACCCATGTGCATGTTGTGATATTAGCATCTTGGCACTACGCGGCGAGGTAGAAAATTCCGCTCGTAGTTGTCAAGGTTGATAGCAATGTGATACGATGTAGAAAATTCCGTATCTAATTGCAAGTAATGAGTAAATTGCACTACAATATGTGATGTAGAAAATTTCGCATGTAGTTGCGTAAAGTATAAGCTGTTGGCACTACAACGGCGATGTAGAAAATTCCGTGTTGTGGTTACCTAGAGTTGAGAAAGTTTGCCCTACGTCGCAATGTAGCAAATTCCGTGTGTAGTGGCTTTGCACATGGTTGTCTTATGAGAAATGGTTTTCAAACGAAAAAGTAAAATAAAATCGATTATTTTCTAAGTAATGTCTATGTGGAGTTATACCTTTATATATATATATTGCCTAACCTCTCTTTGTTTTGTGTAGCTTGTATACTTTAGTGGACGTTGGTACGGACGCTCTTGCATCAAAGACATTATTTTGATTAACTTTAGGTGGGGGAAATAATGAGACGAAATATATGGATGTTAATGTATTTTGACATTATGTACATGTGTATATATTGAATCAAATAATTATGTGTTGACATGAGATACTTGACGGATTATAAATCATATTTTGATATGTATATATAAATAAACCATTACACTTGATATGCACATATTGCACAAGGCACATATTTCATATAAGTATGAGTTGTTATATGTTAATTACATATGTGAATTATGTTTGTAAAAGAATTGCATGTTTGTGAAATGAATGAAAAATGCATGTTTGAGATTGAAAGAAGTTGGACGGTGATCAAAATAGTTCGAAGTGTATTTCTTATGCAGGTTGATTTTGGAAATGTTAAATTTACAGCCGTTATGCTGTCTGATTTTTATAAAATTAGTTTTCAATCAAACGCGAAAAATTCACATCGTTTCAACTATATTAAAAGAAAATAAAATTTTTAAGCCTAAAACAAGTAAACCGGTTAAGTAAAGTAAAGGGGTTCGCTTCCCGGATTTCTCCAATCCGACAAGTCGGGTTCGGGGAGTCCTTTGAAGTGCCCGACGGGGCCCTCTAGACAAGAGCCTAGAGAAGGTCTGATTTGGGTCCTGTCATAAACGGTTTCAAATGTTAAACGAACGCGTTTCGAAGGGTTTTGAAAAATGCCCTTCAACTCATCAGTTTAGCTCCGAAATCAATCCTAAACTTTTCGTTTTCGAAATCTAACTTCATAGGATCATTTCTCAACCTCTGAAACATCCATCTAATGTCTTAAAATCAAAAACAAAATCGGATCCTAAAAAATAAATTTTGGCCGTGTACTTTCGTCTCTCTTCTCATCTATTTTCTTCCATTAAACCACTTATAAACCACATCAAAATCATTCTCACATCTCCCTCTCATCATCCCTAAACTCGGATTTGAAAAAGAAGAGAAAGATAAAATGGGTTTCATAGAAATCATCAAACTTTGAATTGAAATAACTCACCCAATAGACGATATCTTTACTTTAACTTAGCTAGCTAGAGGAGATGATAAGGATCGACTTTGGTGAAGAAATTGCGGTGAGATACGGACCGGATTACCTTATTTTCCTTCCTCTCTCTCGGTTGCGTGCACAGCTTCTTTTCTTCCTCGCGGTCTTGGCTTCTCTCTCTCTCGCACGACTCTTTCTTTCTCTCTTACTTTTCACGTCCAAAATGAAGCAAATAAGACAAAAATCAACTAATATATATATACTAATGCTCAATTGCTAAAAAGTCCCTTAAGAAAATATCTTTTTATCACCTCAAACTTTCAATAATTGTACTAGTGCCCAAAAATAGATAAACATCAATTCTATTGGTCCACTAGGCACACTTTAATCCACTTATTTTTTCAACCAATCAATTGATGACACGTGGCACAACCATAGCCACTACTTTTAAAAGTCACTTATCTCATTTCTTATTGGTTGAAATAAAATATCTTTTACTTTATTCCGTGAGGTCACCTCGCTTGATTAATACATAAATAACTCCTAATCACTTTGTATTTGTACCAAGGTGAAGCAAATGACATCCAACTTGTGATACGAAAATATAATAAACCTTAAATAACACTACTGGAGGCATACTATTCGACCGTAACTCAATTCGAAGATTTCTAATACCATAAAATAATAAATCTGGGTGAGGGCTTACATCGCGAGCTAGGAAATCACGAATATTTCCACGAGCTAGGAAACGATGAGTGTGAATTTATTTTACGAATGTTAAAATGCATTATTAGTTATTATTTTTTGAAGCATTATTATTTTTAAATGAGTTTCCATTAAGCATGTGGATTTATGGATTGCTTTTATGAATTAGTCTGAAATAAAGTACTTTAAGCATGAAATTATAGAAATATTGAGCTCTTATGTTTTAGTGACATTTAATTTAATATGTTTTAATATTTTCATGCTTATAAAATGAAAAAAAGAATCAAGTTTGAAATATATACATAAAGTTTTAAACGACTAATGGCTTACCCAACCTTATAGACTATTTATAGATTCAGACCCGACCGGAATACCTTATACATGTATGGCTAGTATTGAGAGGGCGTGTTACTAACATTTGTGTGTGGGGGTTGAGTTAGTAGTATCGCCCTCTGCACGTGTGGGGTCTTATCTTGTTCTACATATGTGATGGTAGTTCTGTTATGTGGTAGTTGAGATGTCTTTGTAGTTTATCACACTAAGCGCCACTAGCAATTTCACCACATGACCTCACATTGTGTGGGACTAGTCTAGGCGCCATGTGATTGTAGTTTCTCGGGTTTCCATTAGTATGTTTTAGAAAGAAAAGCAAATTTATTATATATGGGATTTAGAATAATAGCATTGTAACCATTTTTCGAAAGTTTATGAAATATATCATAATCTTATGGTTTTATTCAAAGTACAAGCTTATAAAATCATTTATCAGATTTACCAAATTATAGTTTTGAGAACGAAAATGTTTATGAAATAAAGATTTCTTTTAAAATGATTTTTGGGAGGCTACTTTTAAAAAGAATGTTTAGATAGAAGCGTATACAATCACTGAGCTCCGTTAGCTCACTCTTTTCCTATTTATATTATGAAAAATCTTCCCAAGTGCAGGTACGGGTGCTCAAAGCAAGTGATTATCTAACGTAAAGATAGGCGAGCATTTCTAATGACGTAGCGGTGAAATCAATATATATACTTTGATGTTTCATAAACATGCATAAAGTGAATATTTGTCTTTAATCTTATGTAAATATTTGAGATTGAGAATTTATGTTGTATTTGAATCTTCGTCAATTATTAAATACCTCGAACCCCTGACGGGGTGATATTTTTATGGCATGGTTGGTCGACTATTGTTGTGGATAAATTAACGATCAGAATACTCGGGCCAAACAGATCTACAGTGCAGACCCAGTGGCCTAGAAGCCCAATTATCCGACATCCCTCCAGTCCATTCTCCTGTCAAAAGAGCCCGTTAGTGAGCGCTTATCGTGACCGCTGATCGCTACCGCTCAGCCTGACCATTGAGTCTGACCGCAGGCGCCCATTATAAAAGCTGGCTCTGACCGTTATCTTCTCCGCCATTCAGACCACCGATTTCTCCGTCAGCTTTATTTGCTCAGTTTGACCGCTGGTCTTGATCGCTGACCGTTGGCCTTCATTTCTCAGACTTACCGCTGTCTGCCAGCCGGGACTACTGAGTCTACTCGCCAGATTATCCGCCACGATTGATAGTTTGCCTCTTTGCCAATCCCGCCCGACTGAAGTATTCACCAAGAGGAGCCATCCGTCAGAAATGTTCGACAAGTCCTTCTCGCCCAGGATGGTCTGACTAAGCTAATCGCTAATCTTTGAGCGTGGCCGCATACCAACTCCTCCACTCGTGACATAGCCCGCCTCACCGCCATGACCAACTGTGGACATGCCAACTCATAATTCGCCTCCTCGACTCTTCAGGTAGACAGACCGTTCAGAGATCCTCTTGTTCTCCCACCTGACCCGGTACTCAATCTGTTGGAAGATCCGTCTCCACCTTGCTTCTGAAAGTCTTGAGTCAGCAGAAGTTAACAACGCCATGCAGAGTACAGTTCCAAGACGTGCCATGCACGCTACATCCACCAAAAGCTGTGATTGTGACCCCGACAGCCCATCATGGCGTATCCGATCCAATCATCAGAAATCTCCCTTGGACAGACCTCGGATGCGACGGATTCGACCGCATTTAATGTATATTCGGTCGCATTTAATGCACTATTAGCCGCATTAATTAAGATTCCGACGCATTAAATACTATCTATCATTATAACTGTAGCTAACTATTTGCTTTTGTCTTATTCTGTTTTACTGTAACATGTCCCCTTCCTCTATAAATAGGGGACGATTTTCACTATAAAAGGGATCGAATCTCTGAGTGTCGTTACTCTGCCAAAATAGTGAGAGAGTGAACAATGGACGTAGGCATCTTTTTGGGCCGAACCACTCTAAAAATCTTCTGTGTCTTCTCCTCCTCGCCTCTAACCCCTCTTCCTCATCCTCATTACCTCACTCTTATTGCTTTGCATGAATTTCGTTAACCGTTCGAAACTGCAGCTTGGGCCTTAAAACAACCTCGTTGACTAAGGAAACCATTTTCCGACGTTAACAACTATCAATTTGATGAGATAGTTTTCCTAGCATTAGGGAGAGAGAAATAACAGCTGGAAAGAAAAAATTTTAGAATGCATCATCATTATCTAATTTTGATCCTTATATAAATAAATGTGAACTTAAAATCATTCACTTGTAAAAGGTTGTAAATAATTACCAAATGCATTTACTGATGTTGAAAAAATGATAAAATCACATATACCAACTATTAATGCTCCTACTTAAATAAATGTCATTGTAGGACAAGTTGCTAGCAAATGAGTCGACTGCACACAAGAGCGTGATATACTTGTAAGTTCCAAGGATAAAATTCATAAAAATTAGAAGGAGCAAAATAAGCAAGTTGACATTTTTAAAAGTTATTAGTACTCTTGAAGAGTCCATAATAGAAATAGTTGACATAACTAAATAAATAATCCCAGATGAGATTCATGTACCTAAAAATATATATATAATGAAGAGATCTAAATAAGTTATGCCACTTCAAGAAAGAGATGAAACCGAAACGAAATTGTTGCTGATAATATATTTGCATATGTAGTATGTAACATCCGATTCTAATCCTTATATGGAACATTGTAAACTCTATTTTCTGATTAATTAAATGATTTGAAACTGTGATCCCCTATTCTTACTATTTGAACTTCCTAGTAATAAAAGATAGATTATGGGGCAAAATGGTCATTTTGTTTTATTTAGAGTCATATATATATAGTAGTGATTGGAATAAATTAGTTGCAGGAATTATAAAAAATTTTAAAAGTTAGTGGGATGCCATGAGATTTAAGCAAAGCTAGGGGACATTTTAGTTAAAATTTAAGTAGTGGCATGACATGTAATTATGTATCAAACTTTAGAGGTAATTTCATAAGTGATGCTTATATATATTAGTGAGTTAGTCATGACACTTAGCAAAATTTGAGACAAAATTAGAAAGAGAGAGGAGAGGGATGGCCAAGGAAGGGGAAGAAGATCCAAGCAAATTTCAAGTGATTTTGAAGTTCCAAAACAAGATTTCAAGTAGATTTAAGTAAGAACATCAAACTTTAGAGAAGATTAAGGTAAGTTTCCATGATTTTGCCTAAGTTTGTTGTTAGTAGGACTTATGTGAAGTGTGTTGATGATGGAATTAGTTTTTGTTATGAAACTGATGGGCGTTTTGATGTAAATCAATATTAGAACCCTAACAAGTTACAAAGGAAGCTTGATTTAAATGAAATCATACATTAGATGACAACTAGGGTTTATGTAGGGGAAACCCTAAGTAGTAAATTAAAGCATTGGGTTAAATTGAATTGAGTGTAGATAATATGTTTAATGAAATGCCTAAGAGAATGATCAATAAACACTTTGAATAATGAAAGAAATAAGTGAGGTGTGTGCATGTGTGAATTCGGCCATAGGGATAGTGGTGTGATTCCATTGAGTGTTGGTGCCTATTAACTTGAATTCATGCATATTGAATATTAGAAAGTCACATGGAAAGGTTAGAATGGATAAAGGAAAAGAGATAGTGCAAATGGGTTGTTTAGGCTAGATGAAGGGCATTAGTGAATATCATGCAATGCCACTTTCTCTTTGCAATTTAATGTCATGCATGATTCTAATTATGCATTAGAGAGTCTAAGAATCTTAATAGAAAGAGAATTGAATTGATAATGTAAAAAGGGTAAGTTTTGACGTTAAAAAGTTTTGAAAAATAAGGATATTTCATAGGCTTCACCCCTCTATAATTAAAATTTTTCAGAACCGTTTTACGAGCGACCTAAATGAGAGATATGGAGATGATTCAAGTGAAAATGGAAGTGAAAAAGCCCACGGATTGGGCTACGAATAGTATTTAATCAAAGGGGATCTGAAAAAGTTTACTTTTCATTCCGGGGCTCAAAATATTATACGGACTATGTAGGGATGTCCCTAGGGTATATAAGTAAAAATTTTGAAAAGAAAACCAAATTTTATAGCTTCGATGAAGTTAGAATCAAGTTGGGGAAGTTGTAGTCAAAAGTGTAGTTAAAAGTGCGAATTTCTTTAAAATCTCTATTTGTAGCTTGAGTAGCTTATTTTAGCAAGTTTTTAAATAAGAAATATATTATGTAGGGGACAAGCAAGCAAGTGGAGCACAAGGAGGTCATTGAAGCTTTTAGCGAGCCATGAGCCAAGGTAAGAGTTACATACACTTGTAATGCTTTATTTGTATTTGATTTATAAGATATGATACTTAGAAATAATTATGAATGAATATTTTGAATAAAAATCTTTTCGTGGCATAAAGGGATCGCATGATCCATTTCAAAGAAATTTGAAACAAAGTTGTTTTCAAGAGATTTGAGTTTAAAGTTTTAGCTAAAGACTTTGAAAGATAAATGGTTTTCGGTGCTTATAATGCACTTAGTGAAAAAGATTTTTCAAATACCATGTGTATACCCTTAGAGTTGTATATTATTTGGCACTACATTGCGACACAGAAAAGTCCGCACATAGTCATCTAGATCCAAAGTTATTTGCGTTACGTTGTGATGTAGAAAATTCCGCTCGTAGTCGCTAAGATTTATAGTTGAGTTTGCTAGTAATATGCGATGCAGAAAATTCTGTATGTAGTTGCAAAGAGTTATAGCTTATTAGCACTACAATATGTGATGCAAAAAATTTCACATGTAGTTGCTCAGTTTTGAGATTGTTTCACACTACGCTTGTGATGCAGAAAATTTCGTACGTAGTAGCTGAGATATCTCAGCAGCATCACGGTTGGTATTAGTTGAAAATTGTCACGTGACTTACCACATTGAGTGGCATAGTTAGTCGTTGTATGGTTAGTTTATAAGGGTATACATGGTACTTTTAGTAACAAAGTTTTACATTAATTTTTGGATATCGAAACAAGTTACAAATACTTATGTGATTATTACCATATTTCTTGAAATTGATTAAACTAACGATATGTCTTTGTTGTAGAGTATAAATCGTTCAGGTACTTTTGCAAGGGAATCGAAAGAAAAAAATATATATCATCAAATTCATAGGTGGGCATCACTACAGATGTATCGCATGGAAAAATAAATGCACTTTTGTTTGTTGTAACTAAAATCCGCATGATTACACATTTTGAAATAATTATTACACTTTTGTATCATGAGATTTTTGGAATGCAAAATAGTTGTAAATTTTCATATGGCATATATATATATATATATCATATGTTGTTTATTTATTGTGGTTGTGGTGATATGAATGTGGAAATGCATGTTTGTGAAAAATCGAAGTTGGGTGGTGATTGAACAAAGTGGGAAATGTGTTTTCTATGTAGGTAAAATTTTGGTGTTGTAAAAATATAGTCGTTATGCTGTTGAATTTTTGTTAAAATCGTATTACTTGAATTTGAAAAATTTACACTAGCCCAATTAATTTTTTTTTTTAGAAAACGAATATCAATTTAATTAAAGCAAAGTAAACGAGCAAATTCAAAGGGTTTGCTTCACGGATCTCTTTTTCCCATCAGAAGAGGTTCATTGGAGTGCCTAGCGAGACCCTTCAGATAAGAGTCTAGAGATAATCTGGTTCAGGTCCTGTCAGAAACGACCAGATGTAAAAATTGAATTTCCAGAACAATCTCCAAACAATCCAAAAATAATGAATAAAATTCCTGAAAAGTACGAAAATGATAAATCGGGTCATATTATAATTCTCGAATAGTCCAGAGATGAATAATGAAATTCCTGGGTAAAACGCAAATGGTTTCGAATGTAAAGTTTATCCTAGTATAATTTTCGAGTGGAACGAAAAAGATTAATAGAATTTTCGGATAGTCCGGATATGTAAATTGAGTTCCAATAGGATTCTCGAATAGCTCGGATGTGCAATCGAATTTTAGTAGGATATCCGGATGTGTAAATCAAATTTTAGTAATGATTTTCAGATGGGCCAAAAATGATTTCGATTACGAAATCGAAAAGTACGGAAGAATTCATAAGAATGGACAAGTGGCGTGCATGGAAAGGATGAACAAATGCATGCGTGACACATGTTTCATGCATAAAGAAAATGAGACAAATGTAAGACAATTATACTAGACTGATGACAAGTGTTGATTAACTAGAATGAGTATATAAAGTGAAAATAAAGCATGAAGGAAGCGATACATTGCATTCGGTCACACTTTTAAGAGAGCAAGAGACGTTCTTTTTCTTTCACTCGGTCAACACCAAAATCACCAAGAACTAAGAGAGAAGAGAGTGAAACAAGAAAAGCCAAGAGCCAAGTTCAAGAAAACAAAGAAGAGCACGATCAAAGTGAAGCAAGACCAAGAGTCAAATACAAAGAACCGAAGAGAGAAATCAAGAGAGGAGTACCAAGCTTGCATTCGGTCAACACAAAAACTCTAAAGAAAGAGAGATGCATTTTAGTCTAGACTAAGGGATGTTTGGTCGAGAGGTGTAACAAAGAAGATAGCTATGAGGATGTGTGATTTCAAAGTTATATTTGAAGTTTTCTTAACACATGCAAAGGTGGTACACCAAGCAATGAGAGAAATCCATCCAATTGAGGTTAGTTTGAAAGATAAAAATTTGAATTTTGCATAAGTTAGTTTGTGTTATAGGCTTGGATGATTTTGTGATAAAATAATGGATGGGTTTGAGGTGTTGTAATCTCAGGAAGATGTAAATGGACTTGCATATGGCATTGGTATGAAAATTTTAAGAAAAATTTTGTGTTTGATTCAAGATATGTCACGGCCAAATGATGGAAAATGATATAAATGTAGTTTAAATGTGTGGATATGAGTTTTGGTGTGGTATTGATATGTAAAACCTTGATGGAAAAGTTGGAAAAAATGTTAGGATGCAATTCAGTCAAATAAAGATTCTTATGGTTCAAAGTTTGTGTGATTGTTATGTAATGATATTTGGGGTGATTCTAGCATAAATTTAAGTGTCAAACTTGGAAGAAGTGTTAGGAATGAATATATATGTAGCTCGGCCAAGTAAAAAGTAATAGACCCAAATTTGAGTTTGAATGTTTAAGTGATTTTTATGCTTGATAATATGATGAAATGATGGATTTTTGATGTGGAAAATTGAAGCAAAAATATTGTATGATGATATGTTATAATTCGGCCATAATGTGGTTAGGGAGATGGAAAAGTGTTTTTGAAGTTTTGAATGATGTTAGGGGCTATTTTGATGATAAAAATTAGCTTGGATATTAAAGGAATGCATTAGAATGTAAATGACAACTTTGCGATAAAAGTTTGTATAATTATAAAAGTATAATATTTTATGCGATGGACTTATATTTACACCCCTAGACATTATGTTTAAGTGTGATTTTGATGAGAAAAATAAAATAAGATTTATGGATTCGTTTACATAAAATTTAGACTTGAAATGAGGTATTTGGCATGCTTGAATATTAAGAATTCGAGCGGAACGTAAACGCAAATTATTGACGTTGTTATGATTTGAAAAAATGATGTTTTGAAAATCATTATGTAATTATGTCTTGTGTGATTGAATGTATGTTGATGGAAATGATTTCACGGATAGTGTAATTACAACGTGCGTATGTTAGAATTTATATTTTATAAGTATCGATAAGGCAAAGGAATCGGAAATTATAAAATCATTGCACGCTAGGAAGTCGCGAATTTTCCATGAATTAGAAATATGTGAGTGTAAATTATTTTACGAATGGATAAATGCATTTTAGTATGCTTTAATGTGAGCATAAAGTATTTTTGAATCGTTAAAAGTATTTTATTCTTTTAGTATGTGTTGACGTCTGAAACTGGTTCGGTCAACTTGCTGATTCGTTCAAGCCCAAGACTGCAGATCTGTGAAAGATACAAACAAACAAACAAAAAGAAAGGCAAAGAGGAAGAAGAGAAACACACGAGATTTACGTGGTTCGGCCTTAAGAATGGCCTACGTCCACGGCGCCGGCTCCGGTTAGGGGCGGCAGTCACTATTACTATATCTGTTCTGCCTTTACAGTGTGAGAGAGATCTCGAGAGGAAGTCCCCTTTACATTGATTTTGATCTCCTATTTATAGAGGAGATGTTACAATTTGAATAGGTTTCGGAATCTTACAGATAAGCCAAAAAATAATATACATTAATTGATATAATATCTCCCAAGATTATCTCCACCGTATATGCAGCAATTGCCAAGAATGTCGCGATTCGATTTGCATGAAAATAGGTAAGTTGACTCCTTTCCTGAATTGAATTGATTTGCCTTCTAGAAGGTCAACTGGTTAACTCTAGCGAGCACATTGAACAGCTTACTCCAGCGATCAGATAGTGCACCCAGCGGGCAGACTAGTTCAGCGATCAGATATTGCCTCCAGCGAGCAGACTACTTCAGCGTTCAGATGTTGCACCAGTGAGCAGACTACTTCAGCGTTCAGATGTTGCACCAGCGAGCAGACTACTTCAGCGTTCAGATATTGCCTCCAGCGGGCAGACTCTGGTCTGGGCGAGTTGGTGCTCAGGCAGTGTCAGCGATCTGATTGTTCGAGCAGAGATCGCGCAAGCTGGTCGCGCAGTGTAGACGAACAGGTTGGTTGCGCAGGATGTCCGAGCAGCTTGTGAGCCTGTAATGCTGCAATGAGCTCGTTGAAGCGTGCAGATTTGCTCCTTCGCGAGCTGATTGTCTGAGCTTTGGTCTTAGCTGAATTCTTGCTCGTCCATCCGCTTGTTCATCAGCTCGTTCGTACGCTTATTCGCGGACTGTTTGTTCAGTGCTTTTTGACAGTAAATGTAAACCTCAAGAACACATCTATTAAAACAACAACTTTGAGGATGTAAACGGCATCAACCGGGGTACCCCTGGTTGCCACGTTATAGAGCACGAAAATCCCTTTCCGAAAACATATTATAATAGACATTCTGACAACCGAGCACAAAGTTATGCCAATTTCTTTGGACTGGTAACCCGGGCCTTTGTCTGTTGGGGCGGTTTTAGCAGGTTATCTTATTGGGCCTCTAGGCTTTTACCAGCCCACTTGGGGTAGCCCAAAAATACTTACAACAGTATGCTTCCATGATGTTTTATGAATATTTAAGAATTCTGATAGTGAAATGAATTCACATTCATATTATTAGTTTATAAATGTTTTATACATGTATTTAAAGAAAAGTTATCGCATGAAATTATTTATGAAATAGGATTTTACGCTCTTAGCATTAAATTAAAGAAATGTGCTATTATGATTAATTTCTTTTAGCATGCAAATTAAATTTTTAAGTACAATTAAAGAAAGCTTTCAAAACCTATGGTTATCCTAATCCCCATTATATGACTGTTATGCGGTCGAAGTACCTTATTAAGCGTATGACATGTCAGTGGGGGTTAAGTCCACTAATTATGGGGGAATCGAGTCTGTCATGTCGCCCTTTATGCGTATTTAAGGTACTATTATGACTGATGTCCTATGCAAGGTGAGATAACATTTCGCAGCATAGTGGCTTATGATAGAGATTGATCATCCCCACCATCGATGTCCTAGGACTGGGGCGGTGATTATGATTTCCCTAGGTTCTATTGGATATATGTTTTGATGATTGATGATATGATTTATGAACTCATCTTTATGTTACATGAAAATTTTAAATGAGGCATGTTATGGAATGAATTTTGCGATGCATATAATTGAGAATTCAAACAGTTTTATATATACATATGTGTTTATGCAAAATCATAAAATTTATGTTTCAAATAAATTATTAGGAAACGTGGATTTTTTAAATGATTTTTAGGGAGATTTTATTTTAAAATGAAAGTTTAATTAGAAATGCGTAACACTCACTGAGCTTTTTAGCTCACTATTTCTTGTTTGTTTTTATGAAAAACCTCTCCAGGGGTAGAAACGAGTGCTCAAGGTGATAAATCTCTGGTACAAAGTTAGACGAGCTCACCCGATGACTTTTGTTGTGAACTTGAAGTAAATGTTTTGATGTGTAATAAATTTTGTATATGTAAATACTCTTGATTTTATATTAATACTTACGATTTCGTATATGTTAAAATGTTTTAAGTTTCGAAATAGTTTGATTTAAATACTTTGAATTGTGATCATGTTTGGAATTTGAGATGGATCTGAGGTCCAAATTGGAAGTGGAAAATAATATATATTTTTATAAGTGTTTAAAATTGATTTACAGGTACTTAGAAAATGTTGGAAATATCGAAAAAATAGCTATTGTGCTACCGAAATTTTTTCATCCTAATTTTAAATGAGTAAAGAAATGAAAATGTATTTACCGCTTCACTCCACGAAGTCCTTTAAGTCATCCACCGATATGAAGACTACGAGGATTTTCATTGGGGTGCTGGGAGGGCTCTGCTTGGACCTCTACAAGGGAAAATCGGGTTGGATTCTTTCATGGTAACTCTTGATATTACAAAAGAAAATGAGGATCTTGAATTGAAGTCCATTAATGAATGTCGACACTATCCATTGATATTACAAAAATAAAATGGAAAGACGCTATCCAGACAGAATTATGTTTACTTGCAAAACACTAATCTTTGGACTTTTTACCCAAACACCTAAAGGAAAATTAAAGGCTACAAATGAGTATCTGTGTGAAAATGTTATAAGAAAATTGAAGTTGTGAGGTACAATGCACAACTTATAGCACAATGTTTCTCACAAATACCTAGTATTCATTAAAATGAGACCTATTCTTCAGTGGTGGATGTAACTGCATTTAGATTTTTTTTTTTTTTGGTTAATTAAGCCTAGCAATTTCGAAAGGATTTCATAAGCGTTTAATGGATGTTATAATAGATTATCTATATGGATCACTTGATAGTGACAATTATAAGAAAATCCTTAAAGGACTAAAAATACACGAAGCATGCAATTTGAAATCCAGGGAATGTATTCAATTAAATTATAAAGATCTTTATATGAATTAAAGTAATCTAGATACAAATGGTATAACTGCCTCAATGAATATCTTTTGAAGGATATACTAACAATCTAATTTGCTTATATGTTTTTAGTTGATATTATTGAAGTTTATGATTGATGATCTGAATATCATCGGGATTTTTGAAAAGCATACAGTATTTTTAAAAAATGAGTGTGAGATGACAGATTTAGGACAAGTGAAATTCTATCTCGATTTGCAGAATGAGCATCTATCTAAAGGAATTTTTCCCCATCAATAAACTTATACCAAAAAGGTACTAAAGTGTTTTAACATGGATAAGTATTATCTAATAAGTTCTCCCATGGTTGTTAGATATCTTGATGTGAAAAAAAATCTTATTTGTCCTTAAGATGATAATGAAGCAATTCTTGGTCAGAAGTACTATATCTTAGTGTTATTGGTGTACTAATGTATCTTGCTAATTGCGCAAAACCTAATATAGCAATATTTGTTAGTTTATTAGTAAGATGTATTTCTTCACCAATTCGAAGACATTTGAATGACGTTAAACAAGTGTTTTATTATCTTCAAGGAACGTTAGGTATAGATTCGTTTTATTTATAAGACTCAAAGGCAGAATTGGTTGGATATGTAGATACTGAATATTTATCATATCCACATAAAGTACAATCACAGACAGGTTATTTGTTTACATATGGGGTATTGTTATATCTTAGCGTTCTACAAAGCAAACTCTGACTACCACATCTTCGAATCATGCTAAAACATTGGCAACTCATTAGGCAAGCTGAGAATACATATAGTTGAGATCTTTGGTTCAACATATCCAAGACACATGTGATCTTTCATTTGTTAAAGGAAGTCCAACAGTTTTATATAAAGATAATGCAACTTATATTGCCCAAGTCAAAAGAGGGAGATAGAACCAAACACATTTCACCAAAATTCCTTTTCACCCATGAATTTCATAATAAAGGAGAAATAGATATGCATCAAATTTGTTCTTGTGATAACTTGATAGATTGGTTTACAAAAGCACTTCCTATGATGATATATGAAAAATTGGTAAACAAGATTGACAAGCGTCAACTATGAGATTTTTGTTGAAATTGCTAAAGGATGACATATTGACATTATGGGGAGACTATTGTGTACTGTACTTTTTTCCCCTTAGTCAAGGTTTTTTTTTATTGGATTTTTCTGATAAGATTTTTAATTAGACAATTCTGGACATAAATCCTACAAGAATAATGCATTTTTTTTTTTCTCCTTTAATTACTAGGATTTTTTCTTATTGGGTTTTTCTTGGTAAAGTTTTTATTAAGGTATATTCTTTGTATAATAGACATTAAAGAGAGAGTGTTACGAAACAATTATGTGTAGATACTACTCTTTGGTATTCCATAACTTTCATTTAAAGGTTCATTAATTCTCCTCTTAATAAAGTTTATTATCTCTCATTTATTCTCTCTTAATATTACATGTAATCTGTGTCTTTTTATATTACCTCTACTTATGGTCCTTAGCCTATAAATAAAGGATGTCAGAGTGTATTTGATATATAACTTTCAATAAATGCATGAAAGAATAGAAAGATACTCTCTCCTAAATTTCTCTCATATGTTCTCTTTTATTATTTTTAATATTATGTAATACTCATATTACATTTGTTTTATAACAATATACTATTTTGCGAATATAAATATTAGAAATTAGTAAATGTTTTGTTGACTACTAGTCCAAACGTTTTTGTTGACTACTATCTTCATTAATTACACGAATTAAATGTCTTCCACAACTTAAAATATTGATGGCACAAAATTTGAGCTTCTGCACCACCTAGATCACTACAGAAAACTTTCAGGCTAGTACTCCGCACCTTTAATCATCACTAAATAAATTCTGATTATTTTAATCCCATCATTGTTAGTGAGGGTTTGCTTTATTAGAGTATTGCCAAGCAGCTCAAATACTTTATTTAAAATTATATTCAAACGATATGGTAAAAAAAATAATTAAGATATCATCAACTGTAATATCTCATGATTTATATAATATTTATTGTTTATATGTTATATTATTAAGATATAATTTTTTATAGAATTATTTGGTAGCTTAGCATTGTTCTTAAAATTAATATGTTTTCATTATAGGACTAAACTTTTAAAATGTGTTTTTTTGTTCTTTAAAAAAAAAAGTAATAATAATAATATCTTAATACAACACGGTTAAAAGAACCCATTTTATCAATTCAAGTGAAAGACCCCTATGTCGAATATATTTGGAATTACACGCAAGGGTATTGAGTGTAAACTGTCAGTCTATACAAACAAAACTTTAACGCCAAATAGTAATTATATATAGAAAAAGAGTACATTCTAGAGTACAATTGAGGAATACATGTATTTGACAAAAAAATATCGGTGATTATATTCTAAAATTATTTATTATAATTTATTATATTTAATTATAATTAAATATGTATTATTTATTATTATAATTACATACGTTTAGTTGTAATTAGATATAATAAAAATTCATATATACTTATTATAAACAAACACGTTTAGTTATAATTAGATATAATATAAATATAATAAATTATAATTAGTGATTTTAAAATGCAATCACTTAATATTTTAGTCAAATATGTATATCCAGATATAACCAAGAGGATCCTATATATATATGATACAATGAATTGAGAAAATAGTTGACATTTTGGGAGGTTGGCATCAAAGGGACCAATTACAATTAGTGATTTTAGAATGTAATCATTTAATTTTTTTTTTATCAAGTATATGCATATCTCAGATATAGTCAAGAGGACTTCATATGCATATGTATACAGTAACGGATCCACTATGGGGCTAGGGGGGGCACGTGCCCGGTGCCCCCCCTGAAATTTTTTTAAAAAAAAATTATAAAATTATTGCATAATTTAAAAAAGAAAAAAAACAAAAAACAAAAAAAAAAACAAAATCTGGTCTGCGTTGCACTGTTCACTGTTGCAGTCAGCATAACTTTTTTTTTTCTAATTTTTATTATTTATTATTTTCTTATTCAATTATTTATTTTTCCTATTTCCAATAGGATTAACTTGTTTTCCTATTTCTTACTTCTATTAGATTTAGTTTTCCTACTTCTAATATTTTTCCTACTCCTAATTAATTAATATTTTTTTTAATTTTATTCTTTTAATTCTCTTCTATATAAATACTATTGACATTAACAATTTATAATTTTAGCGAATTACTTTTTTTTCTTTTTTTTTCTCCTCATCTTCATCTGACATTTCTTTATTTTCACTTTGACATCTTGTGACTTATCAGGTTAGCCTCCTAAATTAATTACTTTTTTAATTTATTTATTTTTTAATAATTTAAATTTAATATATATCTTATCAATAAACCCTAAAATTTTAAACTTTAAATTATTACATTAAAATTATCCATGTATAATGTATTGTCATTATTCTATTATATATATATGTAATATTGTTTACTTTATAACTTTATTTTATTTAGAATCAATAAATTATTATTAATTTTTTTTTAAATTTTTTCATTATGTTTTTATTTGTTATGAAATAGTTATGGAGAGATATATGAAAAGAAAATTATCACTTGAGTTGGAATCATCTTCTTTAAAGAAAAATTGTGTTGAAGTTAATTTTTCAGATCTTCCTGCTGATCCAGGGCTTCGAACTAAAATATGGGATTATGATCCTAATATCCGTGAGCAAGTTAGAAGAGCATATCTGCTAAAAGGTCATTGTAAACCTCGAGAATACAATTTTTCTATGAGAACTTTTGGACAAACGTTTAGGCGATCAACATTGTTTGGTTTACTGAATATTCAACTTGATTAGAGTACAGTATAGCAAAAGATGCAGCATATTGTCTAAGTTGTTATCTTTTCAAACCAGATATTGGAAAACAAGCGGGTGGTGACTCTTTTGTTAGTGAAGGGTTTACAAATTGGAAGAAAATAGATTCGTTAAGGCAACATACTAAAAGTAGTGCTCATGAAGATGCTTGGAGCAAATATGAAGATTTATTAAATCAGAATTAACATATTGAGTTAACTATAAACAAACAGTCAAATCAAGCTCGAATTGAGTATTGAACTTTTACATTGGCTATATGCTCAAAATGAGAACGTAAAAGCTGTGACACTCAAAAGTGTTCCTAAAAACTTAAAAATGACGGCACCTAAGATTCAGAAGGATATAGCAAGTGCTATTTCAAGTGAAACTATTAATGCAATTATTAGAGATATTGACAATTCATTATTTTCATTTATTGTGGATGAATCTCGTGATATATCTTCAAAAGAGCAGATGACTATTGTATTGAGATATGTGGACAAGAATGGTAATGTAATTGAGCGTTTTGTTGGCATTGAGCATGTTACTGATACTTCTACACTCGCACTTAAAACAACTATTGATTCTTTTTTTTTCTAGATATGGATTAAGTATTTCTAGATTACGAGAACAAGGTTATGACGGAGCAAGTAATATACGAGGTGAATTTAATGGACTTAAAGCACTTATTTTAAAAAAGAATGAGAGTGCTTTTTATGTGTATTGTTTTGCCAATCAACTTCAATTAGCTCTTGTTGCTGTAGCGAAAAGTCATATAAATATTACTGGTCTTTTTTATTGGATTACTCAGGTGGTAAATATTATTGGAGCATTTACTAAACGTTGCGATATTCTTCGAGAAAAACAAGCAGCTAAAGTCTTTGAAGTACTAGAGAATAATGAGCTTTCAAGTGGACGAGGTTTAAATCAAGAAACTAGTCTTAAGAGACCAAGTGATACATGTTGGGGTTCACATTACAATACTATAATCAGAATAATTTTCATGTTCTTTTCTATTGTAGAGATACTTGATATGTTAGTAGATGATGGATCGAATCAAGAGCAAAAATATGAATCAAAGCTTTTATTGGATGCAATAGAAACATTTGATTTTATTTTTAATCTTCACTTGATGAGAACAATATTGGGAGTTACACACGAGTTGTCACTTATATTACAGAAAAAATATCAAGATATTGTCAATGTCATGACCTTAGTAAAAGCATGTAAAGAACGACTTCAGACAATGAGAGAAAATAGATGAGATTCTTTCTTGAAGCAGGTTTTCACTTTTTGTGAAAAACATAAAATCCAAGTTGTTAACATGGATGATTTATTTATGCCTCGAGGGCGATCAAGGCGTAAAACTCAGGAGATAAACAATATACATCATTATCGAGTAGACTTGTTTTATGCTGTGTTAGATTTGCAACTTCAAGAACTAAATAATCAGTTTCCAGAGACAAATACTGAGTTGCTTCTTTGTGTTGCATGTCTTAGACCAAGAGATTAATTTCGTGCATTTGACAAACAAAAACTGATTCAACTTGCTCAATTTTATCCAAAAGACTTCTCTTCTACTGAACTTTTGGCACTTGAAGATCAACTTGAGAATTATATTGTAGTTATGCGCTCTAATATTGAATTTTCAGAATTAAATGGTCTTATAGATTTGGCACAAAAGATGGTTGAGAAAAAACAAGATAAAGTTTTTCCATTAGTTTACTTGCTCTTGACATTGGTATTATTACTACTAGTTGCAACTGTTACTGTTGAAAGAGTATTTTCTGCTATGAATATTGTGAAGATTGAATTACGTAATCGAATGGGAGATCAATGGTTAAATGATAGCTTGCTTGCGTATGTGGAGAAAGATATTTTTGACAAAATTAATAAAGAAGTTATCATGAAACGATTTCAAGATATGCAGCCTCGTCGAGGAAAATTATAATTTTATATTTTTTATATTTTATATTTTATATTTATTTTAGTGATTTCATTATGATTTTTAAGTATATGACTATTTGTTTTGCCTAAATATAATATATGTTTTATTTTATTTAAATTATATAGCGTTATTGGATATTATTTTACATAAAAACATTACACATTTAGTATATTCTTAATTTTTGATATTTTTATTATTTTATTTATGTGTCCTCTGAATAAATTTTTTGGGTCCGTCACTGTATATATATATAATATAAGTGTATGATACGGTGGATTGAAAAAATAGTTGACATTTTGGGAGGTTGGCGTCAAGGGGACCACAATTTTCTAGTGGAGCTGGACTTGAAGAAAAAAGTGGCTGTCCGGAAATCCTACACCAAGTATATTGAGTTAACAAAGCCGTGCGTGATTAGTCCTTAACGAAGATAGGTCAACATTTATTTTTCTATTTCTTAGAGGTTGCTAGTTAAATCCTACAAAACCTTTTTAATTAATTTTATAATATAAAGTATTAGTATTTTATAATTTTGTTATAAAGTCACAACTAATTTTATATATATATAATTCTTTAAAAAGGGTCGCGTGCAATTGCACGATCTCTGGCTTGTCTCATCCAATACAATTAATTTTTACAAAAAAGTAGAAGACTCGTGCACACACCTTTGACACTTGTCAAGGAACCTTCACCATTAATGGAGCTTTCTCGTAGGAAAGTGAAGTAAAAGCATGTCTAGGATACGACAATGGCTGCCCACTAATTGAGTTAATGGAGTTCTTATCTTACAGGGGTTTCACCTAACTTTTAGAGGAGGTTTTCTTTTTCTTTTTTTTTTTTTCTTCTTCATTATTATTATTATTATTTACTATACAATTTGGGTACGTTTCCACGATGCCCTCCGACGTCTTAGCCTTTAAGTCTTTAACTAATTAAAGTCCAACTTTTTTTTTTTAAAAAAAAAAGGGAAAAAGAAGAGTATATTTACATAAATATATATATAATGCTCTGTAATTAAGATATCCTAACTTTAAAAAATAAATTTAAATCAATCAAATTCACTCATTGCATTCTCTCTCTTATTTAATTCAAATGGAATGGATGAACTTAATTAATTGGTCCTTACTTTTTAAAGATAGGACATTCTGATTATAAAAGTCCTATATATATAACACAGTCTATAATAAACTTATATATGAATACACTTGTAATCTTAACTATTTAATTTTCAATGAGTTAAATATAATGGCTAGAACTAAATTTTCAACTAATGAGTTAACACCCTTAAATCTAACTTACTGAAAATTGAATGGTCAAGATTACAAATATATTCATACCCAATTGCACTTAGAATAAATATATATAATGGATATGATCATGAGATACAAATTTTGACACAATTTGTTGACTATTGGATGATGAAAATTTCAATGATTTAGATCTATTCATAATTTTATGTATAGCTTAATTTTATATTCTCTTCCGTCTTTATCATTACATTATCTCTCTCCTCTCTTCAATTAATAATATTTTTTTTTCGAAAACTTCTCCTACTAATATTAAAAACTAATAAATTAATTAAAAAAATTATTCTCACTCAATAAAATTCTTTATGTCTTTATTTTTTATTTAATTTTAAATTATATTATTTTCAAACATATATTTAATAATATCTCAAAAAAAAATTTGTATACATATTATTATATAATTAATTAATTAAACTTAATTATTAATTAAACTTAAAGTCGGTTTGCAATTTCCGTTTCGCGTGCAATTTTGTGTGCCCGAGGTCAGTTAATGACCCACCTAGCTGTACTATATATAGGTGGGCAATCTTTGCAAAACTTGAATATATAAAATGAGAATAAAGTTTTGCTCTCTCATTTATCTTTTGGTTTCTTGCTTCTTCTTTTCATACTACTGCCGTTTCTCATCTAATTTCTTTTAATCTATTTAATTCACTTGTGCTTTATTTTATTGTTAATCTAATTTCTTTTAATTCATTTAATTCACTTGTCCTTTATTTTATTGCTAATTGTACATATATATTGATTTTTTTTTTTTTTACAATATATATATAAAATTTCTTTTCTACATGGTACAAAAAGTATCCAAAAAAATTATTATTTTTTCTCCTCTTCATTCGTACATGCACAAAGGAAAAAAAAAGAAAAACTTTTTTTTTTCAATATATATATTTCTTTTCTATCTTTATCATCAATTACATAAAATAAAAATATTATAAATCTAATTTTCATTTAATCTTTCCTCTCAATTCAGTTAATCAAATTATACAAATAATATATGGATTTGAAGTTCTTAATATAAACTTTTAAATAATTTTTATATTACATGTGTTTAAATAAATATAATGATTATAATAGTCTAAAATTAAAAATTAATTAAAAAAAAAAACTTATTCTGAGCATATATCTAATAGAAAAGATAAAAGTAATATAATTTAAAAATGAATTAAAAAAATGCAAAAACATTGATTAGGGTAAGAAGAATATTAATTGATGACTTTTTAATATTAATAGAAGAGATGAGAGATGATGTAATTAATAATGATGAGAGAGGTGAGAAAACAACATTTATGTAGAGTGTAAAATTAAGTTTTATATAAATGTGTGAATAGATCTAAACTATTAAAATTGTTATAATTCAATAGTCAATAAATTAAGTCAAAATTTATGTCAAAACTCATGTAACCCGATCATATATATATATATATATATATTTAGAGTCAAGGCCAATTGCCATCATAAAAAGTGCTTCCACTTAAGTTTAAATTAATTTTCATATTAGGTTAAGCACTTTCTAATTGCCTGAAATATGTCAATTTGGGTTCCGTCGGTTCTTCACAAATGTGATATATTAATTATATACATATAACAATAAAGTGACTATCCTTTTCAAAGTAATCTAGATAAAGTTACATTATTATTATTATTATTTTTTATGGTGGAGGTGGAGGGATTAGATTCAGAGAAATTACTCATATATTGTGTTTTAGAAACCCACCCTTAATCTTTTAAGATTAAGGGAAGTGCTCAACCACTCCTACTAAGAGATGGGACGTGCATCCGTTAAAATTACATGCTTGCATTGCAATTTGCATGTTTTCATAGTGGAGAATTGGAAATTACATGCTTGCATTGCAATTTGCATGTTTTCATAGTGGAGAATTGGAAATTTCGTGACATATGTAACTTCTTTATTAAAGGTTAAAGTAAATTATGAATAATAATTAGTTCGGTTTGTAATAGTTTTATTAATTTGTAAAATGTTTTTGAAATTGAATATTATCTCAAATACATCCGTGTTTGAGGGAGTTTAATTAATTTACGTTTAATTCTTGTAACATTAATTGGGCTAGTTACAATTAATTATATCAAATAAATGTTTAAACTAATACAAAAATCATAATACCAATAGAAATTAAAAACAAGAAGTGAACAAAGCTGGTAACCTATAGCAAATTATGGTGCATCATATGTCTAGAGCATTCTTCTAGATTATTGTTCTTAACGGAGGGAATTTTTGGGATCATTATTCATAACCTTTATATACATGAAAAATTTTGGTAAGATCTTTTTTTATAATTATTATTTTACAAGAGAATGAGTTTGGGAGGGAGGGAGGCTGGATGGGGTTAGATTTACTTATAATTACTATAACAAAAAAAATATAACATATAAAAATTTATTTTAAAAAATATTACCTACGATAAAATAATAATAATAATAAAATTAAAATGTAAATTAGGTGTAACGTGTAAATGAAATTTGAATCCTATGTTCACTACTGGCTAACTTTGTCTTTGTTTTATCGTAATCAATGCATGGTAAGATATTTTGTTCTACTAAAGTTTCAATAAATAATTAAAAAATAAGGTTTAACTACTTTGTCCAATTAGTAATATTACCCATAAATTGTAGCCCTTAGATTGATGATTGAGTAAGACAACTAAATCTAAGGAAATAATTTGGATATCAGTTTTTATTTATTTTTTTTTGAATTATTGGGATCAATCTAGGGTACTATCGAGATCGACTCTGGGACGTTGTTTGGAAATGAGCTCTCAAAAATTAGGAGCAAGCAATCTACATGCATTAAGAAAAATACCCACATAAGTAGAACTTATGTGTGTTAAACCAATGACCTCTACATGGGTGGGCTATGAATTACCATCACGCCATGCCCTCTTTTGCATTGCTTTTTGTTATTTGGTAGCTAGGCTTCAAGTGTTGTAATTAATTTAGAAACTCCAACACTGAAATGACTATTGATGTATATTATTGTTTTTTAAACATGAAATTAATTGTTTCATATATTAATCTGCATGTGACCATAGGATTGTTATTCAATTAACAAAGAAATATAGTAGAAAAAAATAACTAGTATTACTTTGTCAAAAAAAAATGTAAAGTTTTTCCTAACGGGTCAAAAACAATATATTAGTTTTAAAAAAAAAATACAATAAATTTGGAATGATGATAGCCATGATTCCTATGGTCCTCGAAAGTCAAAGATATACATTAAAACTGAAATTATTTACAGTACATCATCAAGTGTCTTCTTCTTGAACTCATTATTCCAAGTTCGATCTAAATATTAATATTTTGAAATTTAACTTACTTATAATGGTTTGCATGTGTATATAGCCACACTTTAGTGAACATAAATTGCAAAATCAAACGACCAGAGATGGCCTACCTACTAAAAGGTTTTCCTCAAAGATCAAATCTTCTTTTTACGTAAGAAGTCCAAAATCTAGAAGTCTGCTTCACCATTTTAGTGGTTCATAGGATTTTTCTATTATTATTGTACTGCAGTTAGTATGAATTTTTAATTAGTATCAATATTTGAAAATACATTTTTAAATATTATTAGTGTAACGGACTGTCCACCCCCGATCGAT
Source organism: Dimocarpus longan (assembly GCA_022984855.1). Classification (NCBI taxonomy): domain Eukaryota; kingdom Viridiplantae; phylum Streptophyta; class Magnoliopsida; order Sapindales; family Sapindaceae; genus Dimocarpus; species Dimocarpus longan. Next base: position 2,717,830 of record CM041022.1, on the reverse strand, counting down.
TATCCGATTAATCAATCCGGCTCAGCCATAGTCCAACCAGGTGGAGTCTAGCGCAGTTCACCACTGGACCCAGGCATGTATTGTGCTTCTGCTTTCTAAGGGATTTCCACGCCTCTTCCACCACTCAAACCTATGACCAAAGACATATAGTCATTTGGAGATTATGGTGAGTACCATTTGAGCTAATCGATCGGGGGTGGGCAGTCTATTACATAAAAAGGGTTCGAGTGGTAAGAGAAGCGTGAAATCCCTCAAAAGGCAGAAGGACGGTACCGTCTGGGTACTGTCTCTATGCCTTTTAAGGGATTGCCATGCCTCTCCCACCACTCGAACCTAAAACCAAAGACATATAGTCATTTGGAGAGCATGGTGAGTACCATTTTTGCTAGTCAATCCAGGGTAGGCAATCCGTTACATAAAAAAGGTTTGAGTGGTGAGGGAGGCGTGAAAATCCCTTAAAAGGCAGAAGGACAGTACCTGCCTAGGTTTGGTGATGGACTAGGTTGGACTCCACCTGGCTGGGCTGTGGTTGGATCGGATTGGTCGATCATACAGTCGATCGAGGGTTGACAATCCGTTACATAAAAATGCTTTTTATGTAACGGACTGCCCACCCCCGATCGACTGTCCGATCGATCAATCCGGTCCAACCACAGCCCAGCCAGGTAGAGTTCGGCCCAGTCCACCACCGAATCCAAGTAGGTACTGTCCTTCTGCCTTCTGAAGGATTTCCACACCTTCCCCACCACTCGAACCCAAGACCAAAGACATATAGTCATTTGGGAAGCATGATGAGTATCATTTGAGCTACTAATTTTTATGTAACGGACTGTCCACCGACTGCTCGATCGACTGCTCGATCGACCCATCCGACCCAACTACAGTCCAGTCAGGTGGAGTCTGGCCTAGTCCACCACTGGACCCAGACAGGTACTATCCTTCTGCCTTCTGAGGGATTTCTACGCCTTCCCCACCACTCGAACCCAAGACCAAAGACATATAGTTATTTGAAAAGCATGGTGAGTATTATTTGAGCTACTCTTTTTTATGTAATAGACTTCCCACCCCCGATTGATCAATCCGACCCAGCCACAGTCCAGTCAGGTGGAGTCTGGCCTAGTCCACCACCGAACCTAGACAGGTACTATCCTTCTGCCTTCTGAGGGATTTCTATGCCTTCCCTACCACTCGAACCCAAGACCAAAGACATATAGTCATTTGGGAAGCATGGTGAGTATTATTTAAGCTACTCCTTTTTATGTAACGGACTTTCCATCCCCGATCGACTGCCCGATTGACCAATCCGATCCAACCACAGTCCAGCCAGGTGGAGTCTGGTCTAGTCCACCACCGGACCTAGGCAAGTACTGTCCCTCTACCTTTTGAGGGATTTCTACGACTCCCCCATCACTCAAACCCAAGACCAAAGACATATAGTCATTTGGGAAGCATGATGAGTATCATTTGAGCTACTTCTTTTTATATAACGGATTGTCCACTCCCGATCGACTGCTTGATCGATCAATCCGGCCCAACCACAACTTAGCCAGGTAGAGTTCGGCCTAGTCCACTACCAGACCCAGACAGGTGTTGTCTCTCTACCTTCTAAGAGATTTACACGCCTTCCCCACCACTCGAATTCAAGACCAAAGACATATAGTCATTTGGGAAGCATGGTGAGTACCATTTGAGCTACTGGTGCTATTAGGTCAAATGGTACTCACCATGATTCCTAAATGACTATATGTCTTTGGTTAGTCTTGGGTTCGAGTGGTGAGGGGAGGCGTGAAAATCCCTTAGCAGGTAGAGGGACTGCACATGTCTGGGTCTGATGGTGGACTGGACCGGACTCCACCTGGCTGGACCGGATTGGTCGATCGGGTAGTCGATCAGGGGTGGGCAGTCCGTTACAATTAGTGTTCATGTTATATGGTATGTGAACGAAATATTAATATTTGTGTCTTTTGTTTAGGATCAGCCCTGAGTACATGTAAGAGGTACGACCGTTGTAAATAATTTTCATTTTTTTCATAATTAGTTTGTAAAATAAATATATTATTAATGTTTCAAACAACGTACGAAGACTCAGGTTCGCTTTTGTGGTCAAGAAGCCTCTAGTTGGTGGTTTCCACCCTTGTTCGACTCCTTGACTCCTAAATGCTCTTTCTGGATGACACTATTATCACTTGGTTACCAAGCATGCTACTTATTTTGTTGATCTAATTTATTTCAAAATATTTGTAAGATATAAATAGCCTCAAAGCTAAAAAATTGATATTTTATAAGTTGTTCGGATGTATAGATAAATTTTGTTTTGTGAGTTCTAATGAATTTTTTAATTATTATATAAATGTATTTGTCTTATATGAATATATTTGTTTTATGATATCATTTTTTTTTCTTAATGAGATTATTATATACACACCAAGAAAATGATAAAATAGGTTATATACATAATTTTAAAAAAATTATTTATATGAATAAAAGAACCCATTTTAAATTTTTGTACCGAGTCTCTAAAATGTCAATGACGTCTCTGTTTTGTCTAACATCATTTGTTGAGGAATCAATTGTCTTTGCTAACTTTGGATTATGAAGATCGATGATACTAAAAAAGCTCATTTGAAAAGTTTGAAGTTGATTCTAAAACTTACATTAATTTTAATGGAAATTACAAAAAATGACCATTGTAGAAAAGAAAAATTCGTTTTTACCTTTTTTTTTTTTTTTTTAAAAAAAAAAATTATATTTAATCTCTCAAACAAATTAATTGCGATATATACAGTGTGAAGACGATGATTGGATTGTACCGGTTTTTAAGTTGACTTAAAAACCACGTTTTTTAAAAAAAAAAAAATTAAGCATATTTTGGCAAACTTTGGTATAAGATGAAAATAATTTGTTTGAGAGGTTAAAAATGAAATTTTATAGACAATTTTTCCTTTTTGGTTTCAGATAAAAGTGAAAAGCTCCCTAATTTTAGAGGGGTGTATTTAATCTAAATTTTTAATGACTTTTATAGAGTTTAAAAATTGTATATATTCAATATAGACTTTTAAAAACTCTATAAAAGTTATGTGATAGTCAATATAGACTTTTAATGATTTTTAGAAAGTTTATAAAAATCATAGTATATTTAATCAAAACTTTTTAAGAATTTATAAAAGTTATGAGATATTCTAAATATCAATGACTTTTATAGAATTTAAAATTTTAATGACTTTGGTAGACTTTTATAAACTTTAATATTAAATTTATAATATTCAAACAGCATAAATTCTTTTCCACTCATCTTAAAAACTTTTATAAACTTTTATTGTTGATTATAAAAGCAACCTTACAATCACTTTTACATTTGAATATCCTATAAATAAAAATATTTAACTTATTATTATTATTTTTTAAAAACATACACACACATACAAACATATATATATATATATATATATTTCACTCCTATTTTATTGTGAATATAATGATCAATATTTTTTTTTTCATATGTTTAAATTATTAGTTTTTAAATTTTTGAATCTTATTAGACCCATTCTTTTCAAAGGACATTAATTTATTATTTGGTAAAAGATTTCAATTTTGAATCAAAATTGAAGAGTTAGTTCCCGGCAAAATAAATTTAAGAAAAAGAAACATCTTATAATTTATATTTATGTAAATATAATACCAAAAAAAAAGGGTCTAGATGGATATTAATCCAAATCATCTCATTATTTTTATGATAATCAGTACAACTATTATTAATAATTATATTATAAACTAACCGTTTAGTATTACTTATGTACAAATAATGAAAATAGAACTTACAAATATACAAGTAAAAAATCTCATTGCTTTAAAATTGATGAATTAATCAATGAAATCTTTGTTTTTTATGTTAAAAAATAAGAGGAAAAACCTCTATTTCAAAAAAAAAAAAAAAAAAAAAAAAAAAAAAAAAATTAATATTTGACGACTTTTTAACTGGTGGTTTATTAAAAACAAAATAAAATTTTAAATTTGATTGTTTAATTATATCTATACATATGATTTTTTTTTTCAACTTTTATTCCTATTACATACTTGTTGAAGAATTTCTTAAATTTTACTTTTGATTAGTTAATTTGATTAGTATAGTAATTAATTTTGATGTTTACAAAATATCATAAACTTAGTCAGTTTGAATTTTGTAAAACATCAGTTTTGATAGTTATTTTCCACCAGTTTATTTACATTATGTCAAAAGAAAATATTTTCATTAAGATAAGAAATATAACTTATAAAGTATATAAATTTGCATGAGTTTATCAAAGAAATATGTTTTTATTTTAGAAGTAAATGATAATCTATAAAAGTTTATCAATATCTATGAATCTCCATCATCTTGATCATCATTATTAATCAATGAAGATAATGATTTTAATTCATTTTTTAAGACTTAAAAATAACAAAGAGAGCATGCTAATAAATGAGGGGCTACTGTAACTATTGATATATAGAACGATGTTGAGATTATTGATAATTATAGATATTAGAGATTTTATTTTTCATAAAAGACATAAAATGAATAATGAAATACTAAAATACTTTAGTTTTTGCTTATCAATTTATGTGATTGATGTCACTTTATTTTTATTTTATGTGTCATATTTTTTCATTATTATTAACATGATAAATATAGTTTTATTAACTTATAAAGTGTATATTATATTATAAATTAGTAAAAGTTAGTCTATAAAAGTATGTAAAAGTCTATAAAAATCTATGAAAGTTTTTTAAAAAAGAGTTTATAAAAGCTTATGAGAGTTATTTATGAATCTGTAAAGTCATTAGAAGTTTATAAAATTCTATAAAAGTTATGCACTAAAAATAAAAAATCTATGAGAGTATTTTAAAGTCATGATTGAACACACTCCTCTTAATTTTATTTTCTTAAATTTATTCTACATCTTAAATATTTTACATCTTTTGTTTTAATTTTTAAATGTGGAAGTTTTCTAGCCTATTCACGCATAAATTTGAGTGCAATCATCCTCACACAATCTATTTGATCAACCAAAATGTAGAAGCATTGGCTTCTAGTAATTTTCATTAAGGAGTAATTCAAGTAAATCAACTAACGAAAGTAAGTAATACTTTTTTTAGGTTAATTATCATTTATCTCAAAATAATAGTTATGTTACTATTATCTTTAGCAAATAGTTTTTCAAAATTGATTTCTCATTGGTGGTCTAGATTTAGTGCATTTTTTTTTTTTTAAAAAAAAAACAATTTAAATTCAAAACTAGGGATGGCACGAGTAACAGATCTAGGTTTGAGATGGACAGTGATAATCCATTTGAGTTAAGGGTCGGGATTGGGGCACGACACCAAAAAAAGGAGTCGAAGTGGGTCCAGATCAACTTGCCCTAAACGCTGATTTCATAAAATCAACAAATATAAATGTTATTTAATATTATGCTATAAAGTGCAATTTTTTTTTTTTTTTGGCACCCACACTTAGTGTTTAAAAACTCGATCAAGTAGACCAAGTTTATCAACTAGAAATCATGGATTAGCACCCAACCAATTTGATAACCCCCTAATCAAGGGTTCTGCTTAGACTAGGTAAGCACTCAACCGAGTTAGTAGAGTTTCCGATTGTCTAACTCGGATTATTTAAAAAAATAAATAAATAAAAATTCAGTGACCAACTCATCATAACCACCATGTTTTACCACTATACCAATCAACCTACCACTATATTAGTCATTTCACCACCATACCATAAATCACCCCAAACTAGTCACCACAAATCTCCCTAAACCAATCACCCCTGTTTAAGGAAACTCAGTGATGGAGCAGCGACGAAGCAGAGTGAGAGGGAGTGCAGTAGCGGCGGTGGATAACAAAAACCTACTTGTCTTATAGAGGCGATGAAAAAGGAGGATGAAGACCTGAGAGGCGAGATGGTGTTAGTGGTAGGGGTTATGAGATCAATGGAGTGGGGTTCTTGAAATGGTGGTTGAGTGACATTTGAAATGGTGAGAGAGAGAGATTAGTTCTGAGAAAGAGGGGTGGAAGTAGTGAGAGAGAGAGAGAGAGAGAGTTAAATGATAGTATAGCATATTACACAAACCCCTCGAGGTTTGATAAAATTTAGTAGTCAAAAGTATCAAATTTGCCCTTAACGTTTAAAAAAAAAATATCAGTTTGCGTTATAAGATTTTAAAAATAATAATTTCCCCCAAAAATAGTGCTCGGTGGGTAGTTGATTACTTGCTACTCGCTAGATCATCAGTTGAATAATGAGTACTGAGTTTTGAAACAATGCAGCCACATCTAAACCCAAATCTATTTTGGGTATAAAATTTAGCATCTATACCTACTTACGAATCTATTTAATTAAATCTACACCATCCTATTATAGGTTGAATTTCAAGGGTTTGTTAGTGAAATTATCATCCGCTATTTATTACATTACTAATTTAACCATCCAAACAAAGATCTTTTGTCCTCAATTATGATTTTAATTTTACAAAACTAGACATTTTTATTTGGATTTTTTTCTAGAAGGTGAGATATGATATATAAAATGTGTCCAATAGTATATATTTAAATGAAATTTAAAATTAAAATCTAATTAGATTACATTTTGTTATAGGAGTAAGAAGTTTAGAGATGAATTTCTTAACTTGATTTTTGTTTGCATGCCATTTGGGTGGGATGGACTGCTTGGTAAGAGAAATCAATTAAAAGTTAACTTTTGAAAATAATCCTCATTGTCTCGAGACCTTAATAATAATAATAATAAAATGTTTTTCAATGAGATTATCTCCAAATTATCTAATTTCCAAACCCTAAATTCATTATATCTCACTTTTTGAAACCATTTTTGCGTAATGAATAATAGAAAAAAAAAAAAAAAAACCTTCGCTTTTACCTATTATTCATTATCATTTTAGTAAAAATACATTTATAATTCTGCTACACTAAATTGGACATAAATTGGGAAAAAGAACTACTTTGGTTTTTTCATAATAAGTCTTATCATTAATTAGATCTTAATTTAAATAATTTTATCTTTTTATTTATATCATAGTTTATTAAGTAAAAATATATATATATTTTTTAAAATGTCAAATTTTCTTACTTATATTTTAATGAAAAAGTCTTTTAAAAATAAATTAACATTGAAAATTAACCTTACATTATTAAATTATTACTAAAATGTCCCCAACACAAAATTAAAAAAAGACTCCCATCTCTATCAAACCATAACCCTAAGTAACCCTAAACCTAACTAACCTTATGACCAGTGGCTGTGGTCGTCGATCATCAAATACTAACTAGATAAGGCCAATCAGCTTCCTCTTGCATTTGATAGAGAAGGATGGTTGGCCTTTGCCAGAATAAATGAAGAGGTTGCAACCTCCTCCCATTCCAATGGGAGAAGGCTGTTAGCCTCCTCCAATACATATGTTAGAGGTCGGTGGCCTCCATGGCTGAGATTGTTGGCCCCTATCGTCGATGCCTTCTCTATTGTTGGTGCCAGATGAAGCTAATGACCTTTTTTGGTATCAAAATGGTAACTGACGAATGCTCATCCTTCATTAGTTCTGTTTTCAATTTTTTATTTTCTAAATTAAAATTTTATTTAAAAATGAAAAAGAAAAAAATTAATATATAAAAATAAAATAATTAAAATATAAAATATTACAAAAAAATAATATATCTTAAATTGATAATATAAGTTTATTTAAAAAATGAAAAATATTTAAGAAGGGTATAATAGTAATAATCTCATCATTCAATATTTGAGTTTAGAATTTCTAAATGGAAGAACAAACAAAAACCAATATCTTGATTATTAAGTCTTATTAATCCATCACTTAAAATAAGGTCTTATGAGACTTAAGATCCATATATATATATATATATATATATATAAATATATAAAACAAACAAACAAACACCACCTAATAGTACCCATCCATACATGATCCGTTTCATAGTTTATGCTTTTAGATAAATCTTTAATCCCTTCTATTTATAGGAACGTCAATGGGGTGGGGATAAAAATTTCTAACCCTGACCCCAAAAATATTGTTTACCCCTAAACCTATCCCAACAGTGATAATTGAAGATGGGGTTGGAGTAAGGATTTTTTGTGACATGTGTAATATTTTTGTATATTCAATTGTTATTTTTTGTAAAAGAAATTGTTATGTTTTTAAGAAGTTAATACCAACAAAAATCATAATTGACTATTAAAAAAAAAACATCCATGAAAATAATTAATACAAAACAATAAGGAAAGTAAAATTTGAAAACCAAAATTGAGTTAAAAGTTGCTAAATAAGTATTTGGTAAATTTCAAAATTTATATATTAATTTTTATTGATTATAAGATATTTATTCGTATTTATTAATTAAAAAATATTTTATTTTAAATACATTAAAAATATTAATTTTTAGTAATTAAACCAACTAAATATTAAATTTTATTTTTAAATAAAATATGTTAAATATTAATATATAAATGAATAGTAAATGAGGCCCGGACGGGTTGGGGTGGGGACAACAAACCCAATTAACCCAAACCGCCCCTCCCTAAATTGGTTTAAAATCAACCCTAAACCCATCCTAAATCCATTTACCTTAGTTTAATCCCGTTCAATTCGGGGCTAGATAGGGTCGCTCTACATTTGGATTTTTTCTTACATCCCTAAATAGTACAATCAAATTATCCCTTCCTATAAAATCTCACTTATATTAAAACTTGAATGAAATTGTTGATATATATATATATATATCTGAGGTATATTATAATTAAGGTTTGACTACCTTATCCAACCACTAATATTACCCATAAATTATAGCCCTTAAATTGGTTTCAATAACTACCTTATAACTAATCTAAGGGCTACAATTTATGGTAATATTAATAGATGAGGAAGGTAACTAGATAAATCCTTGTAATTATATTAACAGATGCCGTTCCATAATTTGTCTCATTACCACTAATAGTGTTAGCTTCGGCTTTTAGAACACATACAAACTGCTCGTTACATCTTGATTTTTGCTATAAGCTCATTAAAATTTAGCATAATGAAAAGGGAAGAATTCTATAACAATGAATTTTTTATTTCGTTACAATTATATATTTTGGTTGGAAAAGCATTCACCTTCCTTTGTATTGAGAACGACGACCCCGCAGTGTCCTGCTCGCACCTTTTGATATAAAAAAAACTTGGCATTTTGAAGCAGAGTGCTACACAGTGTCCAATAACAATATAAACGCTAAACAAACTTGTCCACCGAACCTAAGCCAAACTCTTCCTGGGCCAGCCTCAGATATAATAATTGCCCACGAATCAAAGTGGAAAAATTCAGATTGCATATTTTATTGTCCCCTCCATAATTGATTCTAGCTACAAAACTACGTCACTACCGACGGGTGTACATTTACAATGAAATTATTATATCAATACCATCATAATTTTTTTTTGGAGAAAAACTTCATTTTGGTTTCTATAATTTTAGAAAACTTCTCATTTTTAAATGTGAATATGTTTTTAGCACGTTCATATTCATTTACATTTCAAAAACTTATCAAATTAATGTTTATCAAATTAATGTTTACGTTCATATATATTCATTGATGTGATCTTTAATGGTCAATATTAGCAGAAAATGATAAAAGACTATTTTTATCTTTAACTTTATATACACTTTTAATTATTGTTTCTATTTAATCTTTTAATTTTTTTTTTTTTTCCATTTGACATGTGCCCTTGTGTTACCATTTAGTGTTAAGAAATAAAACTACTCTCATATGTGTAACGTTTGACTATATGTTGACTGTAGGTAAAGACTAATTTGATGAGTTTTTTAAATGTAAGAAATTATAAACACTATAAACGGATTCACATTAAAAAAAAAAAAAGTTTTAAAAAAACATATGGATCAAAATAAAGTTATTTCTTTTTTTAAGTCTATAATATGATGACGAATTATCGTAATTAAAATTTTTATGATCGTAAAATGGTATTGTAATTAAAAATTATTCACGACTATGACAATTTTGATTAGAAATATTAAGGTCCACGTCTGGATTTTATATAAGTGATAGGACCCGGTGGAGATAATAACTCTACATTTACATATCCATCCTCCTTAAATTGCCACTCTCCACAAAGGAAAATAAAAAGTGAGAGAGAAAGCAATTGATCACACCCGTAATTGTTAGTGATATGATGGCTAAAGAATGCTCTGAAAGCACCGTTGCAACTTCTTCTTCTACGCCACAAAATTGGTGGGATCTTCATTGTGCAAGCTCAACTCTCTCTTCATGGACTGATCATAATACCAGCACCAGTCCTTGGCAGCACCAAAACCCTAATTCGAACTCATCTTGTGAGGAGGAGGTTTCCATCTCGACCACGTCGTTTACTTATGCCTCCAATCATTCGGGCCTCACTGTCGAGTCATCTCAACGATTTCTTGATCAACCTTCTTCTGCATCCAACGAGTTGATGGGAGAGCAAGCTCCGGATACTCATCTTTGGAACCATGCCTTATTGTAAGTTGAAACAACAAAGTTGAATTATTAAATAATTAACAATATAATCCATGAAATTTTTTGTAGCAACACCTTAGCTTGATAATATTATTAGGTCCTCATCTTTTCTTTAATTTTTTTTTTTTTTTAACGTATGTGTGTTCTTCTTTTATTTGTATATTTGTTTTAATAAGATTAGGAGGAAAGAAAAATCATTTAAACAAAATAAAATTGGAAAAAGATGCTATAATGATGGTAGGTATGTATGCAAAGACAGGAAGATCCATTAATTAGGTTTCGATCCCTTTACATGTAATCTAGCTTCTATTAGTTTTCTATACTAGTTGACGTCTTTTTGTTTTTTAAATAAATAATTATATCGAACCCGGCTAGTTGGAGGATTTTTAGAATATATTTAATAAAGTAGTAAAATGGTATATTTCATGTCGAAGACCATTAGGCTTTCTTAGGGTTTATTATATGAATTTGCAGAAATATTGGAGGCAATGGAGACTTCCAAAACAGTAATGATGTTGGAGAGAATTTACTCGATCATGCGCTGTCGTCAAAGAGCATATATGAGCCTGCCTATGACTACTTGAAGAAAATGGACAATAATTGGGAGTTTACAAACTCCACATCCTTCAACAACAATTTTGAAAAGCACATGAATGGTTTTGGTCATGAAAACTTGACTACTGAAAATGAAAGGTTGAACAAGTTGTCTAACTTGGTCAGCCATTGGTCCATCGCCCCACCTGATCCACAAACTTGCAACATCTCTTTGAACGATCAATTTCCACAGGCTAATGGCACCTTTAGGAATAATAATTCTGGACTTTTATCTTATTATGGTCAGGATTTGAAAGCACAAAATGAACCTCCTCATGATGCCTCCATTTTTCGACGGTCGTTTAATGATAACGGGATGGCATACAATGGTGGTGGCCTCATCAATGGTTCCATGGTGGAAGGTGCTCATGAAAACAACAGATACTACTATGGCATGTCCCATTCTCCATGCACAACTACTGCTAGAAACTTTGCAGATTCTATTGCTCTTAGTAGTCGATTAACCAAACCTTTGATTGATATTCAAGTTCCTAAGCCCTATTTAAAATCACTCAATTTATCAGATTCCAAGAAGCAAGGCCTTAGAAATATTTCTTCCACGGTATGTTACACTAACTTTATGTTCTTCCCTGATTAATTGACTTGATCATGCTATTATATCTATATATCTCTTGATTTCTACTTGTGTTTCTGAATAATTATTTTATTCCTCGATTCTCTTATCATTTTCTCTTTGAATAGTGGGTCAGAGCTAACATTTTTTATTTGGAGAAATTATTACAGTAGAAAAATATTTAAGGGAGAATTGAATATAATAATAATAATAATTTTCCAAACAATTAAACTTATAAATGAAAAGTTTTACTTGCTTGGGTTAAGGTGACTATGGCCTTTGTAGGCCCCTTAATTCTGCCACCACCCATCACCTCCCTTGGAATAATATTAGAAACAAATTCTTATCTATTGAAAATCAATTTTAAAAAAAAATGTATTTTTTCTTTCAAATTATTAGATCTCAAACCAGTATAATCAGTCATTTTTTTTAATCAAATTTTATTATTAAGAATTATTTCAAACTTTGTGTATTCAAATTTTGTTTACACAAGATTTAGTCATATTAAGTCAAACACTTCAAGTGCAGACAACAGTCAATGGAAGGGAAAGGGGACTTACAAATGAAGGAAAGAAGAAAAGATCAGAAGAAACTTCAGACTCAGCTCCAAAAAAACCCAAAAATGAAAGCTCTACAGCTTCTTCCGTTAAGGTACACATTAATTAATATTTTTAACAACATGAAATTATTTTGCAAGTATTGGAGACGAAGTACTTTCTTTTTACTAATAAATTTAATAAAAATTGCAGCAGGCACCAAAAGTCAAGCTCGCGGACAAGATCACAGCCCTTCAACAAATTGTGTCGCCATTTGGAAAGGTTAATGCTCAGAGCACTATGATTATTTTGTCTTTTGTGAACCTTTTTCTCTCCTTGTTATTATTATTTTTTTCAATGCGGCTATTCATGCTAATTAAGATCAATCATTTTTTATAATTGTTTTGGATAATTTGCAGACTGACACAGCTTCTGTCTTATATGAAGCAATTGGATATATAAAGTTTCTACAAGAGCAGGTGCAGGTGATGTATTTTATCATTCATAATATTGATTTTCATGGTTACATGGTGTGCTTTACATACAATCTGAACTTTGAAGCAGCTCCTATAATATAAAAATCGATGAGTTCAAAGCTTATATGCTTGGGAAAGACCTTTCGGTGATACGAAACATAAATTGAACTGAACATGAAGCTTATTGCATTCCCAAAAACTACAAATTATTTTTTATTAATTTTTATTTTAAAACGTTTTATATTATTATTGTTGCATCTTTATTTTATTATGTGTCTTTATTATTAGATCCGGAAATAAAAAACTACAAAGAAATTAGTAACTTCTTATTAATTATTTGGTTTTGAAAGCCAACATGTTTTAATGTTTTGCAGCTTCTGAGTAATCCTTACATGAAGTCTAATTCACACAAGGTGAGCTAAACATGGTCACAATACTTGTTTTTGCAATATGTCCAGCCCATCTAAGACCAATATTGGAAAACAAAATATATATATATATATATTTATATATGTATGTGTGTGTGTGTATATATGGTGATATTAATTGATGGGCATTTGATGCAGGATCGATGGGGAGGATTGGACAGAAAAGAAAAGGGAGACATGAAGATTGATCTGAGGAGCAGAGGCCTTTGTTTAGTTCCCATTTCGTGTACTCCAAAAGTCTATCATGAGAACACTGGATCTGACTACTGGACACCCGCATATAGAGGATGTTTGTACAGATGAAGCTAGCATGTACCTCACTTCTTGTTGTTCCCTTCATATCATATATGATATAATAATATTATAATTTTAGCGTGTACGTTCATTTTTATTAACCATACTGGTATCATGTTTAAAGGTTTTACTTTGGACGTGTTTTTATATTACGTATGGAATATATGGTAGATCGCTTATTTACATTTTACTTTTTGAAGAACCTCTTTAGATATATATATATGTGTGTGTGTGTGTGTGATAAATTGGAACTATAAAGAGACGATTGATTGGCATGGTATAAGCAAGGTTGACACTTAGAAATAGATAGATTTACAGATGATCAGCATGCACAAGAAGATTCTTTTTCCTTGCATGATCAGAAATAAGATACTTTGTATCGTTAGTGGGCACAACAGGCAGTTGTTGGTTCACAAATTGATCCTAAGACTTAGATGTTGCTAGTCTAGCCTCAGGATTTGATCAACACTAATAATTTTGATATGTAATGCTGACACTGGTCTAAAATATGAATAAGGATTCTCTATCAATGTTGACATGGTACTAATAATTTTATGAGAACAATTTAAGTTTGAGTGATGTATGAGAGAGAAAAAATCTATCAGTTTTGATCATTTATTTTTTCAAATACTGATGTGTCACTAGATTATCAAAAGATTAACAAAAAAAAAAAAAAATGATGGTAGAGAATCCTTACTCCTAAAATATATATGTCATTTACTGGCCAGCTGGCTAGTTACCAAGATAAAAAGATCGATCACCAGAAAAATAAAGTAAGCATTTGAGTTGTGATTCAAATAATTTAAAAAGATCCCAAACGCGAAACGGTAATCTGCATTGTCACCGCAATCGTTTTATCCTTAACAAAATTATATTTGACAAAAGAAAAATTAAGTGTTTGTATTTTAAAATTATTGATTGTAATTTATTATATTTTTATTATATATGATTACAATTAAATATTTTTTATTATAATTAATAAATATGATTCTACCTATCTATTATTGTAAATGTGATCTAATTTATTTAATTATAATAAATAAATAATAATTTATAATTTATAATTTTAGAATCTAATCATTTTTTTTTTTTGTAAAGTGTATCAATAGTCAAGGTATATCCAAGGGACCCCAATAAAATTATACTAATATAAGAAGTCTAAAGTTGTATACTCGAATCGATTTTGGTAATTGCATGCGCTTTCATACGTCAACTTCTCTTCTCTTGCGTTCATTAAAAACAAGTGAAAAACTCTAGTTAAGAAGCAACGAGGAAATAGATTTGTGTCCTTTTTCCATTCGTGCGGAATTGTAGGCAATCATCACCTTGTTGATTGTGGCAATTTGAAAAGAAGAGAAAACGGCATAAAAGAGAGAAGAAAAGAAGCAGTGTTGTGTTAAATAAGTGTGTGCGCGTTAATCGAAAAAAAAAGCAGCAGTTTGTGGCTATAAGTTGAAAGAGGTAAAGGTCAACTGTGCCTTTAGAACACAATTTAAAGTTTGAAAAACATAATAAAAACATTCTATTTATTTTTTCAAACGGAAAATCTTAAAAAACCGCTTGTCTTTTGACATATTATTTATTTTTTTTTATACAGTTTCGTTTTTATTTTAAATACCACATGTCATCACTTTATTAACAGGAAAATGGATTTGACATATGCAGAATGTAGAAAGACCTAATTGCCCCTGGATATGATATTTAAAAAAATAAAAACACCCTAAATTAAAAAAATAAAAAATAAAAATAAAAGGTGGAGATCCAGATTGGATATCCATAGTCATGAACTGCATCATCCTCATCTTCAACCTCTCACATTTCTGGGTCCTCTCTCTCTCTCTCTCTGTCTCTCGCTCTTTCTCTTTCTTTTCCCCCATTTTGGGTTTTCGATAGCCTGAAAATCCAGATTTCCCATCATCAATATCCCATAATTATCAAGCATCAATCTCCTACAATTATCAAACATTAATCTCCCACAATCATCAGCAAACACTATAAAAAAAAAAAAAAAAAAACCAATAAAAAAAAACAACATGTCTCTAATGGTTCCACAATTGGAGACCCATTTAGGTCTCCAATGGCGGAGACCATTTCGGGTCTCCACGATTGGGTCTCCAGTGGTTTCATAGTTGGAAACCCACTTACGTCTCTAATGGTGGAGACCATTCCGGGTCTCCACGATTGGGTCTCCATTACTCGGACCCTAGTGATAGTGTAACACCTCTTACCTCGATTTCCCGTCGGATCGAGATTCGAGGCGAAGGGCGTTACGGTTTCGAACTGAAAATTCATTTATTTGAAAAATTTCTTACTAAAAAAAATTGAATCACCACTAAAAGTTTTACGATATTGAAAAACTTTAATATCATTTTCTCTTTATAATTTTAGAAATTCCGGTAGAGTTTCCTCTGTTTTTCTGAAAATCCAAAATTTAACCTGTAAAGAAAATGATAACACTTCTATAAAATTCATTTCTCAACTCCAATTCGGACCTCCCATCCGATTCCAAAAATCACTTCAACATGCAACCAATTAAAATAAATATTTAATCAAAATTCAGAATCCACCATCATAAAACTTTACACTACCTACTTATAAAATAATATACATAACTTATAAATATTTTAAAATTTTAATACAAATTGTATTTTACAGATGTTTAAATTTAGAAACTTATACACATACATGATGGTGCCCATGCATATATATACATGATATAAAATGATTATTACCCAAAAATTTATGTCGGATGTGACTTGTAGAGTATCTGCAGGAGCTTCATCTTTGTCTCGATAACAAGCCCAATTTAAGTACCTGCGCGTGGTAAATCCAACGCGCTAAGTATTTCTACTTAGTGAGTGTACACTTAATTTAAAAATCATAAAACTTTATTTTCTCATAATACAATTTCACAAAACTTTTCAACAATATTTGAAAGTTCAGAAAAATAATAAAATAAAACTTTCACCATATTTTACTTTTTCAACACACAAGTCATGACGGCCATCAAAATCATATTTTGAGTATGTTTGTACAAAATTCAATTCTTCCAATTTCCAACAATCATTTCAAAACTCACTAAGAGTTATTAACTTATATATATATATATATATATATATATATAAGAGAATAAAATTACTTTTAACGGCCATTTTGAAATGATTTTCAAAATATAATTTTTCTTTACTAAAATTTCACAATTAAATCAATTTACAAATAAATACACATATAAAATACGTACAATTTTTTACTAGTCATATCAATTTCATTTTTAACAATTCTATTATACATCGCTATGGAAACACTTTACTATTGATTACACATATCAAATACATAGAAATCATTTTCCATTCATTTACCCATAATCTATTTCTAAATTTTTATATTCAAATTTATTGATTACTCAAGTTACTAGAAACTTTATATGTCAAATACATAAAAGTATTTCTTTTCATTTACCTCGATATGGTTTTCACCATAGGTGCACATTTATCAATGTTTACTAAAATTCATAATCAAATCGGTTTACTCATAAATGTGCCTTCAAATACATATAATTTATTATTTATCACATAAGTTCGATTTTGAAAGGAAACTTTAATTCAAATTCCTATGCAAACACATTACTAATAATTACACCTATCAAACGCGTAACAATCATATAAATTTTCTCAAATTCTTAAACTTTTATTAGAATTTCACAAATAAACTTACGTTATTACGAATTACACATACAAAATACGTAAACATCAATCCTATCAATGACACTTTATTAAAAGTTTCAATTATCTAAATTATATACTTAATATACACAACTTATTATTAATCATATAAATTCAATTTGTAAGAATTTTGCTAATAATTATTCTTATTAAATACGTAGTAATCATTATGCACATATATATATCTAAACAATATAATACGATTTCGTTTTACAATTTTTATTTCAATCTTTTTAACACGGTAACTCAATGTCAAGTTTTCTATAATAAAATCAAACAAAATACATAAATAATTAGTTTTTTAAAAACACATATATCAAACATAATTCAAAATGAACTTCAATCACATAACTTTTTCGAAATCTATCAAACACATTTACATTATTATCCTTTCAATTAAATTTCAAATCTTAATCATTATTATATTTTTAAAAATAGTACATTATCATTAAATAAAAAAAAAATGAAAACACACTATATGAATTGTAACAATAATTTCGTAATACACAAAGTAATCGTTTAAAAATTATAACCAATCGAAGAGTTTGTAATATAATATTAATTAATAAATCAAAATCGCAACAGGAATCTTTTCAAATCTCATTTATCACACCTAATTATAATATTGCTATTTTTCTTTAATTAGAGCCATTTGTAAAATTCTATCACGATACCATGGATCGATAACGGGTTTCCTGGTATCAGTCAGACTAAATGGCAACCTCGACAACGGTCGCTCGGTGTCTATCCACTGGGTCGCATATCATAATCAGTTTCCGTTTCGGGACCGGGCACTCAATGCCTCTCACAGTCCGTCATACAACGTCTGAAATCATTCGCAACGGTGTAGTACTGCTAATAATCACCCTATTGGCTAGCCAACTATCAATCCCCACCTACCGGTGACTAGTTTTACGCGGGCTCTTTATATTTTTCAAGATTTCAAAATTTTCAATTTAAAATGAAAATTTTAATCGCGTAAACTTTTTATTGCATATTTAAATGAATTCATCGAATTTCTTCTGGGCATCACTTATGGTCATTTCAAATGACCATCTTACCTCTAGTTTTCATATCACATCTTAACACAATACTTATCACATTTTTTATGTTCTAATTTAATCTCAAAAGAGAAAAATCTCAACTTTTACATTTTCAATTCCAAATCTGTTATACGTACCATCAAAACATGATATGACTAACACAAAATCGGAAGCAAAGAGACAAAAATACCTTTAGAACACTTTATATTTTAAATTCGTCCATAAGGGGTTTTATTTTGCGAAATCGTTTTCAAATCTGTTTTTCATGAAATAAACTCATACACTTATATGCAATTGTCATATAGCTAACACTCAGAATCATTAGATATTTCAAAGAATCAAAGTAAACAATTCTCAAAGAAATTTACACACACATATCAACTTAATACATGTAAATTTTCATTCCAACCATTATTTCATCACAAAAACTATTCCATCAACACTAAATTAACATGTAATTAAAATTTAAATGACCAAAATGTCCCTAGATTACACTAGAGCTCAAATTTCACCTATAGAGGCCAATTTTCGAATTTTTGTTTCCACTTTATTTTTCTTTTCAAAATCCATTTCATAAGCATCCACATAAGTCAATAAATATCATCCAAACAATGATATCACATTCCAAACACAAAATGACTAATTCGCAAAGTATTTAGTAAACTAATAAAAGAGACTTTTTAGGATAAATGTACACTAACCTTATGGGCTTGCTTTTTAGCTTTCCCTACACCCAATGAGAGGTTTTCACGCCTCCCTAGCCTTCCCTAAGGCCTCACGCATTCAAACCCTCACCTAGGGTTCAAAATAATTAGATCTCAATAAAGAAATTCACATATAATTAATCAAATACGAAAATAATTACATATATATGTTCTAGACATTATCTAAATTATTTTTAACTTATATTCATCACAATAAATCAAAACCCATAAACATACCTCTTTTTAACCCATTTAGAGATTTGAAAATGCAGTTGAAAAATTGATGGATTTGGTGCTTTGGAGACTAAGAATAGATAGATGATAGGAAGATTTAATGATTGTGATAAAATAATTGAAAATAATTGGAAACAAGTAACAAAGAAAATGAGAAAAAGAAGAAACAGAACACGGCAAGGAGAAGATGAGTCGGCACTGTAGCAAGGAGAAACTGAAAACAAATTTGGAAAAAAAACATTTTTATAACTATCAACTTTCTCTAATTACGAAATTACCCCAAAAGTTTTGTTATTTACAAATTGACCCCCAAAACTTTTTATTTTCTGCATTTACATCCCTACTCACATACTAACATCCCATTGGACACTCATGCCAACACATCATCCTACTAACTCATTCAAACTTATCTATAACCTTATCTTATCCAAAAATAATTAATTAATTTTAATGAATAATAATAATAATAATAATAATCATACTAATAATTATATAATTAATTCTTTATTTAACTCAAAAATTATTTCCTACAATACGATCCAATTTTACTATCCTAACCTTCTCATTCTGATACTTATTTTATTTAAATTTGAAAATAATTATTTACGGGGAAAAACGTTTTCGAAAATATTAAATTTCGCCTATTAACGATTAAAACATTTTACAATCGTACGAATTTCATTAAATTCAAATTTATTCCCATTTAATAAATTGATTATGAAATCAACGAATATAAATCGGATGAAAATAAATATCGGGACGTTACAACTCTTCCATTCTTAAGAAATTTCGTCCGCGAAATTTACCTTACTCCAAAAGCTGCGGATATTACTGTCGCATCGATTCTTCACTTTCCCAAGTCGCTTCTTCGACCTTATGACTTTGCCAAAGAACCTTGACCAATAGAATCTTCCTGTTTCGCAATTCTCTAATTTCATAATCCAAAATTCTTATAGGTTCCTCTTCCACTCTCGTCTGACTGAGCCTACTGCCTCTTGGAACTACAGGAGCTGATCTTTCAAGTTGCGAAGCCAGTGTGGTCTTTTTCAGGGGACAGTCTTTTCGAAAATGATCACGAGACCCACACTTAAGACATGCTCCGATAATCTTCCAGCACTCTACAGGATGTTGTTTACTACAATGCTGACACCATTGTGGGGCTTGTCTTCTCGCCGCACTCTCAGAGATACTGGCACCCAATGTTATTGACTGAGCGAGTCTAATAGAGGATCCTTGTCCTTGCCTCTGCGGCTGCTGCGACCGGCGGCTTAAATACCCGCCAGATGTTCCTCCGCTTATATTGACAGGACTACCCTGCCTACATTCATCACTACCCTCAGGTCTCTGCGCAACCGAGGGTTCCATTCTTTTAACCTATTCCAGACAGAAGAGCGATCTGGAGATTAGAGTCACATCTTCCTATTCATTTCTATATGCAATGCAAACTCACATAGATGGAATAAAATCTTTTTCAAACACTACTAGGTCTAGGAACGCCTAAACCATAGCTTTGATACCACAAAATGTAACACCCCTTACCCCGATTTTCCGTCGGATCGAGATTCGAGGCTAAGGGCGTTACGGTTCCGAACTGAAAATTCATTTATTCATTTATTTGAAAATTTTCTTACTAAAAGAAATGAAATCACCACTAAAAGTTTTACGATATTGAAAACTTTTAATATCATTTTCTCTTTATAATTTTAGAAAATCCGGCAGAGTTTCCTCTGCTTTTCTGAAAATCCAAAATTTAACCTGTAAAGAAAATGATAACACTTCTATAAAATTCATTTCTCAACTCCAATTCGGACCTCCAGTCCGATTCCAAAAATCACTTCAACACGCAACCAATTAAAATAAATATTTAATCAAAATTCAGAATCCACCATCATAAAACTTTACACTACCTATTTATTAAATAATATACATAACTTACAAATATTTTAAAACTTTAATACAAATTGTACTTTATAGACGTTTAAATTTAGAAACTTACGCACATACATGATGGTGCTCATGCATATATATACATGATACAAAATGATTATTACCCAAAAATTTATGTCGGATGTGACTCGTAGAGTATCTGCAGGAGCTTCGTCTTCGTCTCGGCAAAAAGCCCAATTCAATTACCTGCACGTGAAAAATCCAACGCGCTAAGTATTTCTACTTAGTGGGTATATATTTAATTTAAAAATCATAAAACTTTATTTTCTCATAATACAATTTCACAAAACCAACAATATTTGAAAGTTCAGAAAAATAATAAAATAAAACTTTCACCATATTTTACTTTTTCAATGTGGGGTCTGGGATTTGCCTATACTGGGTCCCTCGGGCTACCCCAGGTTTGCCCCTCTCACCCACTCACTAGGTACTGTTCCCTCCCCTAGGGACTTTCTTTCGCCTCCCCCACCCCTCGAACCTGGCACCAGGGGCTTAATACCAAATTCTTAGAGAAGTGGGTACCAATTAAGCTACTAGCTCAATTGGTACCCACTTCTCTAAGAATTTGGTATTAAGCCCCTGGTGCCAGGTTCGAGGGGTGGGGGCGCCTTTTTATTGTGGGGTCTGGGATTTGCCTATACTGGGTCCCTCGGGCTACCCCAGGTTTGCCCCTCTCACCCACTCACTAGGTACTGTTCCCTCCCCTAGGGACTTTCTTTCGCCTCCCCCACCTCTCGAACCTGGCACCAGGGGCTTAATATCAAATTCTTAGAGAAGTGGGTACCAATTGAGCTACTAGCTCAATTGGTACCAGCTTTGCTCTAAGAATCCATTTAACCAAGGGCCAGGTGGTGGGTTCGAGCAGCTGGGGAGGCGAAGCAAATCCCTTGGCCAGGGACAGTACCTAGTGAGTGGGCGAGAGGGGCAAACCTGGGGCAGCCCGAGGGGACCCCAGTATAGGCAAATCCCAGACCCCACAATAAAAGGCGCCTTTTATTGTGGGGTTTGGGATTTGCCTATACTGGGTCCCTCGGGCTACCCCAGGTTTGCCCCTCTCACCCACTCACTAGGTACTGTCCCTGGTCAGGGGATTTCTCTCGCCTCCCCCAGCTGCCACTCGAACCTCTGACCCTCAAGGATAAGAGTGTTTAAATTGCAAGCTGGGTGCCAATTGAGCTACTAGCTCAATTGGTACCCAGCTTGCAATTTAAACACTCTTATCCTTGAGGGTCAGAGGTTCGAGTGGCAGCTGGGGGAGGCGAGAGAAATCCCCTGACCAGGGACAGTACCTAGTGAGTGGGTGAGAGGGGCAAACCTGGGGTAGCCCGAGGGACCCAGTATAGGCAAATCCCAGACCCCACATTCAACACACAAGTCATGACGGGCATCAAAATCATATTTTGAGTATGTTTGTACAAAATTCAATTCTTCCAATTTCCAACAATCATTTCAAAACTCACTAAGAGTTATTAACTTATATATATATATATAAAAGAGAATAAAATTACTTTTAACGGCCATTTTGAAATGATTTTCAAAATATAATTTTTCTTTACTAAAATTTCACAATTAAATCAATTTACAAATAAATACACATATAAAATACGTACAATTTGTTACTAGTTATATCAATTTCATTTCTAACAATTCTATTATACATCGCTATGGAAACACTTTACTATTGATTACACATATCAAATACACATAAATCATTTTCCATCCATTTACCCATAATCTATTTCTAAATTTTTATATTCAAATTTACTGATTACTCAAGTTACTAGAAATTTTATATGTCAAATACATAAAAGTATTTCTTTCCATTTACCTAGGTATGGTTTTCACCATAAGCGCACATTTCTCAATGTTTACTAAAATTCATAATCAAATTGGTTTACTCATAAATGTGCTTTCAAAATACATATAATTTATTATTTATCACATAGGTTCGATTTTGAAAGGAAACTTTATTTCAAATTCCTATGCAAACACATTACTAATAATCATATCTATCAAACGCGTAACAATTATATAAATTTTCTCAAATTCTTAAACTTTTATTAGAATTTCACAAATAAACTTACGTTATTATGAATTACACATACAAAATATGTAAACATCAATCCTATCAATGACACTTTATTAAAAGTTTCAATTATCTAAATTATATACTTAATATACACAACTTATTATTAATCATATAAATTCAATTTGTAAGAATTTTGCTAATAATTATTCTTATCAAATACGTAGTAATCATTATGCACATATATATATATATATCTAAACAATATAATACGATTTCGTTTTACAATTTTTATTTCAATCTTTTTAACACGGTAACTCAATGTCAAGTTTTCTATAATAAAATCAAACAAAATACATAAATAATTAGTTTTTTAAAAACACATATATCAAACATAATTCAAAATGAACTTCAATCACATAACTTTTTCGAAATCCATAAAACGCATTTACATTATTATCCTTTCAACTAAATTTCAAATCTTAATCATCATTATATTTTTAAAAACAATACGTTATCATCAAATAAAAAAAAATCAAAACACATTATATGAATTGTAACAATAATTTCGTAATACACAAAGTAATCGTTTAAAAATTATAACTAATCGAAGAGTTCGTAATAAAATATTAATTAATAAATCAAAATCGCAATAGGAATCTTTTCAAATCTCATTTGTCACACCTAATTATAATATTGCCATTTTTCTTTAATTAGAGTCTTTTGTAAAATTCTATCACGATATCATGGATCGATAACGGGTTTCCTGGCATCAGCCAGACTAAATGGCAATCTCGGCAACGGACGTTCGGTGTCTATCCACTGGGTCGCATATCACAATCAGTTTCCATTTCGGGACCAGGCACTCAATGCCACTCATAGTCCGTCGTACAACGTTTGAAATCAATCGTAATGGTGCAGTACTGTTAATAATCACTCTATTGGTTAGCCAATTATCAATCCCCACCTACCGATGACTAGTTTTACGTGAGCCCTTTATATTTTTTAAGATTTCAAAATTTTCAATTTAAAATGAAAATTTTAATCGCATAAACTTTTTATTGCATATTTAAATGAATTCATCGAATTTCTTCTGGGCATCACTTATGGTCATTTCAAATGACCATCTTGCCCCTAGTTTTTATATCACATCTTAACACAATACTTATCACATTTTTCATGTTCTAATTTAATCTCAAAAGAGAAAAATCTCAACTTTTTCATTTTCAATTCCAAATCTGTTATATGTACAATCAAAACCTGATATGACTAACACAAAAACGGAAGCAAAGAGACAAAAATACCCCTAGAACACTTTATATTTTAAATTCGTCCATAAGGGGTTTTATTTTGCGAAATCGTTTTCAAAACTGTTTTTCATCAAATAAACTCATCTACTTACATGCAATTGTCATATAACTAACACTCAGAACCATTAGATATCTCAAAGAATCAAAGTAAACAATTTCCAAAGGAATTTACACACACATATCAACCTAATACACGTAAATTTTCATTCCAACCATTATTTCATCACAAAAACTATTCTATCAACACTAAATTAACGTATAATTGAAATTTAAATGACCAAAATATCTCTAGATTACACTAGAGCTCAAATTTCACCTATAGAGGCCAATTTCCGAATTTTTGTTTTCACTTTATTTTTCTTTTCAAAATCCATTTCATAAGCATCCACATAAGTCAATAAATATCATCCAAACAATGATATCACATTCCAAACACAAAATGACTAATTCGCAAAGTATTTAGTAAACTAATAAAAGAGACTTTTTAGGATAAGTGTACACTAACCTTATGGGCTTGCTTTTTAGCTTTCCCTACACCCAATGAGAGGTTTTCACGCCTCCCTAGCCTTCCCTAAGGCCTCACGCATTCAAACCCTCACCTAGGGTTCAAAATAATTAGATCTCAACAAAGAAATTCACATATAATTAATCAAATACGAAAATAATTACATATATATGTTCTAGACATTATCTAAATTATTTTTAACTTATATTCATCACAATAAATCAAAACCCATAAACATACCTCTTTTTAACCCATTTAGAGATTTGAAAATGCAGTTGAAAAATTGATGGATTTGGTGCTTTGGAGACTAAGAATAGATAGATGATAGGAAGATTTAATGATTGTGATAAAATAATTGAAAATAATTGGAAACAAGTAACAAAGAAAATGAGAAAAAGAAGAAACAGAACACGGCAAGGAGATGATGAGTCGGCGCTGCAGCAAGGAGAAACTGAGAACAAATCTAGAAAAAAAAACATTTTTATAACTATCAACTTTCTCTAATTATGAAATTACCCCAAAATTTTTGTTATTTACAAATTGACCCCCAAAACTTTTTATTTTCTACATTTACACCCCTACTCACATACTAACATCCCATTGGACACTCATGCTAACACATCTTCCTACTAACTCATTCAAACTTATCCATAACCTTATCTTATCAAAAAATAATTAATTTATTTTAATGAATAATAATAATAATAATAATAATCATACTAATAATTATATAATAAATTCTTTATTCAACTAAAAAATTATTCTCTACAATACGATCCAATTTCACTATCCTAACCTTCTCATTCTGCTACTTATTTTATTTAAATTCGAAAATAATTCTTTGCGGGGAAAAACGTTTTCGAAAATATTAAATTTCACCTATTAATGATTAAAACATTTTACAATTGCGCGAATTTCATTAAATTCAAATTTATTCCCATTTAATAAATTAATTATGAAATCAACGAATATAAATCGGACGGAAATAAATGTCGGGACATTACAAATGGAGGCCCAATTTAGGTCTCTATCATAGAGACCCAGAGTATTCTTCACCATTGGAGACCTAACTAGGCTTTCAACGGTAGAGACCATTTAAAGTCTCAACGATGGAAACCCAAAAGTCTGAGCGATGGAGACTGAGTTCGAGTCTCCATCGTGGAGACCTAGCAATCTCTAACATTGGAGACCACTGTGGCTTTCTAATAGTGGCTTTCTAATAGTGGAGACCACCACTACCGTAATTAGAGATAATCGTCGAACCTACCTGATAGGACCCGAACCAGACTTTTTCTAAGCTCTTGTCTGAAGGATCTCGTCGGATATTTCAATGGACCACTTGAACCCGACTCGTCGAATAAGAGAAATTTGAGAAGCAAACCGCTAGAATACTTTATCGGTTTACTCGTAATAACTTTAAAAATATTGTTTTCCTTTAAAAATAGTTGGGATTGGTGTAAATTTTTCGCATTTCCTTAAAACAAAGTTTATAAAAATTTGACAGCATAACAGCTGTATTTTGAACATTTCCAAATTTAACCTGTAAAAAAAGCACACTTCGACTATATCAAATCACCTCCCAACTTCTTATAACCACAAACATGTATTTTGTCATATCATTCATATCTTTTTCGTGTGCAAATCACATTCATTAAAACATATATATATATATATATCATTTGCATCATGTGATAAGTGTATCTCAAGTGTAAATGTTCAACTAAATATACATATCAAAATATGGGTTTACAATCCATTGAGTATTCACATATAAAACACACGATCATTTTTGTTAAGATATATATAACCACATCAAAATGTATTGAGTATTCATATGGTTCAACTATTCATCCCCCACCTATAAGTAGAATGTCACTCTCTCAGCCACAAAATCACCTACAATAACACCGGATAGAACAAGCAAGCTACAAAATAAAATAAATCGTTAGTTCAGGATATCTAAATATTAGTAATATAATCACATATAACTTTATAATTTAGTTAACTATCATATTTGATTTTTGAAAGTTTCATTTTCTAAAAACACCATGTATACCTCTAATGCTCTTGAACCATCACGTGACGATTTTTCAACTAATGCCAAACGTGAAGCTAGTGAGACATTTCGACCACTACGATACGGAATTTACTGCATCGCAAACATAGTGTGAGACGACTTCAAATCTGAGTAACTATAATGTGAAATTTTCTGCATTGCAATTGTAGTACTAATGCTCTGGGCAACTACGAGCGAAATTTGCTACATCGCAACGTATCGCTAGAAATCTCTTTATATCTCAACGATCATGTACAGAATTTTCTACATTGTACATATCACGCTACATACTCTGAAAACTGAGCGACTACGGATGAAATTTTCTGCATCACCGTGTAGCGCTAAATCTCGAATAAGCTAAGAGTGTATACATGGGCTTACAAAAAAACTCTTTACTCGTC
Source organism: Dimocarpus longan (assembly GCA_022984855.1). NCBI lineage: Eukaryota > Viridiplantae > Streptophyta > Magnoliopsida > Sapindales > Sapindaceae > Dimocarpus > Dimocarpus longan. Next base: position 2,690,428 of record CM041022.1, on the reverse strand, counting down.
TCTTTTTCAAAAATAGTTTATTTTCACTTTCTCTTTTCTAAATCCGACATAAGTATTATTTTGCAATACTTTAGCTCATGGTTTTGAAAATCCCTTTTGAAATCATTTAGTTACAACAATGTATATATATCTAAACGAAAAACTGAAATAACGCAAGTGATAGAACATTTACCTTCAAGTCGTGCAAATCCAATCAAGCGTCTCGATGAGTCTCTCGGACTTCACTTGCTCGCTCGTCACTTACATGGCAATTTCGTATTATTACTAGTGAAAATCTCACAACTCAACTTTAACTTTAAATTAACATTTTCCAATACGACCTTTTTTATACTTTAACTTTTCAACTTGTTTCTAACTCAAACGAGACTCTCTAATTCTGATTTCTTTGTAAAAGTTTTAGTTTTGGAACCCTAGGGATACCCTCACGCAGTCCGTATAATTTTTAGAGGCCCGAAACGAAAAATCACAAAGTTAAGCCGCTTTTGACACCCTAAAATAGAATGCGATACAGCAACCTGCTCGGGGCTCCGTTTCTTTCATTCTTTTTCCTATGGCTTCTTATCTCGCATTCTGATCACACGTCAAATTTCGTCGAAAAATTCTATCGTTTGCTATGTAAAATCTAAGAAAAAACGCTTGTTTTGGGCACTTTTCTATGCACTTTTTCGCATCGAATGAGCGACGATGATTTTTCTTTCGTATATAAACTCTTTTTACCTAATTATGATCAACTAAATTCATTCCATGCAATAAAAATTGTATTTACATAGTTATTTTACTTATCGACTCTCTAACGACACTATTTTGAGCATAACTTATGCAATTTTTATCGAAATCAATCCGTTCTAAAACTATGGTTTTCTACGACTCCTAGGCATCATTTGAGGTGTAAAAAAACCCCATATATGTCAGACTTGCACAGGTTATCTCTATCCCATGGTTTGAGTTTGGGATTCCCAAATTGCCCAAAACTAGCTCTATCATTTCTATATGTTTTTCTAACCTTATTCATGCTTAAATTTGAGTTCAAAACCATCTAAACTCAGAGGTTATCTACTGTTCTTCATGTCCTTAATACACACACAAACACTACTTTTTCACTTTTACTAGTTAATCTCTCTCAATCATTTCATCAAACAATATATGTGGGACCCCCTCTCAGGGCAGGGCGCTACCTACCGGCCTCGGCCGATCCCACTCACTAGGTACTGTCCTCGGGCCCCTGGGGTTTTACTTCGCCTCCCACACCACTCGAACCCACAACCTGAGCCCCTGAAGTTAAATGGATTCTTAGAGTAAGGTGTGTACCAATTGAGCTACTAACATAAAAACATCACTCAACACTTTCAAACACATCAAAATTCATCATTTTTCATTGCAACACAACCAAAATAAATTTGGACCATAACAGCCTCTACATGGTCGAATTTCACATGTTTTCCAACATCAAAATTTCATCCATTTTCACAACAAAATCACATGCAAATAAACCTCCACGCTAATGAGGTTTCAAATCCTAAAACCCGAACATATTGTCATAATAATCTTTCAAAATCATAACTCAAACATTTTCATCAAAAAGAGAACCATGAAAACACATGACTTACCTCTTGAAAATCACTCAAAAGCTCCTCCAAAAATCACATGCAAAGTTGTCTTCATGCTTCCACTTTGATTTCTTTGTGTTCCCTTCAATCCAATAGCTTGAATGAGTTTGAAACATTCCAAATAAATATAAAAACCCACAAGGCAGCAAGCTTATCTCTTGCATGCAACTTTGTGGCTTGAAATCTTTCAAAAATCACTTTGAAATATCAACATGAAGCTGCTATCTTTGCCTTCCTCTAATGGCCGAAACATCTCTCTTTCTTCCTTCCTTGATGGAGCAGTTCTCACTCTTTCAATTGCTTCTCTCATTTTTGGTTTCTTGTTTCTCTCCCTCTCGATTTTTCTGCCTCTCGATTTTTCTCCCTCTCTCTTTAAAGTTGTCTCTCGACTTTTGAGTGTGAGTGACCAAATGGATATTGCTTCATGTTTTTCTTCTCTCAATTCATTATATATATGATTCATAGATTTCCAACACATGGCATTCATGCATCAAAATTTTCTAACACTTGTCCTTTCATATTTTTGCATGCTTGACACATGTCTCACTCATGCATCCATCCATGACACTTGTTATTTAATGCATTCTCCCATTCTGGTTCCTTATTCGAAATTGTTTTCGATCCGTTCGAAAATCCTATTATAATTCAATCACATATTCGGAACCTATACTTGAATTCAATTTTACCTTTGGGTATTCTAAATTATTTTATTTTTCCAAAATATTTTATATTGTCCTAAATCAGAAAGAATATTTCTGTCCAAAAATCTTCGAATCACTTAAAATCTATTCGAATGGATTCATTTTCACTCCGTTTCAAATTTTTTAAACTTCAAAACTAATTTCGAAACTCTTGATGGTTGAGGTCTATTTTTCGAAAATTACTCTTCAAACAAACACTTTTCGTTTGAAAACATTATTTACCGAAAAATAATTTATTTTTCACCGAATGAAGTTTTGGGTTTTATAATCTAAGTGGCCTATCGTTACTGACCTTATCATAAGTACCAGTAAGTAAACCTGCCATGAGTAATGAAAAGTAAAGTTGCCTTGGCTCATAGCAGAAAAAACTATTATGAGTCATTATGACAAATGGAACTTCTTCTGCTATAAGTCACGACAACTTTACATGCCATTACTCATTGCAGGTTTACCTAATGGCAAGTAGCATATATTTGCATAAGTAACAACAAGTAAACCTACCATGAGTAACAAATTTAAAGCTATCGTGACTTATAGCATAAACAACTGTTATAAGTCATTGTGACTCATGACAGCTTCTTCTACTATGAGTCACGACAACTTTACATGGCATTACTCATCGTAGGTTTACTTAATGGCAAGTAACACATATTTGCATAAGTAACAACAAGTAAACCTACTGTGAGTAATGAAAAGTAAAGCTACGGTGACTTATAGCATAAACAACTACTATAAATCATTATGACTCATGGCAGCTTCTCTTGCTATGAGTCTAAAAAATTTATATGTCATTACTCACCATAAGTTTACCAAACGGCAGGTAACACATATTCGCATTTGCATATTGACCCTTTTTTGTTGACGATGAAAGAGAAAAATAGGAAGAAAAAAAAAGAGATGTCGAATGAAGAAGGAAGAAAATCCATAATAGAAAACATTGGACAAAAAAGGAAGGCATTCAATGGTTAAAAAATTGGAGAATATGATTTTTTTTTCCTTTTCCTCTCAAAGGGAATTTTTATCAAAACATATACATATATATTTATATGTATATATTGGGACTCAAATATTAAAAATAATGAGACAAAATAAAAATAAAAACACCCTAAATCCCTAATATTTATGTCATTTTTTGTCTTATTGACATTGTCATTTTATATCATAATTCTTATTCGCCTTAATATTTGATTTAGTTTTAGTTCTATCGACTATTACAAATGTTGAAGCATGTATAAATTCATTAAAAATTGCTAAAGTAATGAAATGACTAAAGAGTAGTGCTTTTTATTATTTTTTTTCTTTTGGCGTCCCCTAGGGGGGTGGGGGGTGGTGTTTTCCGTCTTGTCAGTGTTTTTTGGTGTTTATGGGCTTTTATAGCTATTTAGAGTGATGGTTTAAACCAATGTTCACCGGTGGTTTAAAGACTAGTAGGTGTAAAAATTGGCATGAATATGGTGATGATAGACGTGGAATTGTGGGTGATAAACAATGATGATGTGATGAATTGTGGTTAGCTTTTTTCTTTTTTAAAGGTTTCTTTAATTATTATAATTTTATTTTACCAAAAATGTATTAAGGGTAGTTTGCTATTTTTTGAATTTTGAGTGTAAAATGGTTACTAAAATTTTCAACAATGGTTTTAGAAGGGAAATAATTAAAATAGCCCCTACAATCCAAAATATTTGCAAACCACCCAACTTTTTGAAAATATTTCCTAACAACCACCAACTATTAGTTGAGAAGTGATTTTCGTCCAAGAAGTAAGCATTTGACACTCAAAATTCAAAAATAGCAAACTACCGTTAATACATTTTTGGTAAAATAAAATTATAATAATTAAAGAAACCTTTTCAAAAAATGCTAGCCACAATTCATCACATCATCATTGTTTATCACCCACAATTCCACGTCTATCATCACCATATTCATGCCACTTACACCTAATAGTCTTTAAACCATCATTGAACACTGTTTTAAACCCAATAGTCTTTAAACCATCATTGAACACTATTTTAAACCATCACTCTAGATAGCCACAATAGCCCATAAACACTGACAAGAGGGAAAACACCACCAATGATGCTTGATCTCCATTTTATGGTGCAATATCCTCCATTGGAAAGAGATTTGCCATCGATTTGAATTGATAAGTGTGAGATGGAGAGAGTGAAACAGTAACGGTGAAAGGGAAAATGGAGAATGAATGACAAGATGGGGTTTAACCATTTTTTTTTTTTAAAAAAAAACTTGTTTAGATAGATGTCAAGTGTGACAATCTCATCCATTCATTTTTTTATTTCATATTAAAAAGCAAATTACAAATTAGTTGTCTAGTTCAAACTAATTTTCAGATAAAGTCAACTTTGTACATTTATTACAATTTAGCTACCTGCCATCAATGTAGATTAGATAATGGTCAGTCAACTGCATTAAATTTGATGACGTTTTTGTCTTTTGATTGTATTTTTATTTTCTATTTTAAAAACTGGAATAAAAAAATTACATTAAAAAAGAAAAAATAATAAGAAAATAAAGGTGGAGATTCCATCATAGACTTCCATGATTATCAAAGATGATCATCACTACTGGATTTGGAGATTGGATTTTCACTATTGGAGCTCAAAGATGATTACCGACAACTTGCTTCCTTCTTCCTCCTCTTCTTCTTCTTTCTTCTTTCATGTCTTTCTCTTGTCTATCAATCTTCTTGTTTTCGTCAAACATGAAAATAAAAATAAAAAATTATTAGTAATAAATCCAAAATAAAAAAAAATCCTAAAAATCCAAAAATCTCTTAGATAAAATCAGTACCATCCACACACACCAAATTAGAAATGGGTTTTGAGACCTTCCCTCTCTGAAAACCCAAAAATCTAGGTCCAACTACCTAGACACCAAGATTTCTAAGTGACTAGTCTCTATCAACTTTCATCATCATCATCAATCTAGCAAAATCATCATCATCACCAAACACTTCATCCAAGCAAAAAGAATGAAAAAACACCTAGTGCTTCAAACACAAAAAAAATAGTATCTTTACTAACACTTCAGCATCAAGAATGAAAAATGAATCGATATCAACATTTTATCATCAAGAACCAAAATTGGAAAATAAAAATTAACCATTCCAAACAAAATGAAAAAAAAAAAAACAATTAAAACAATTGATGAAGCAATGGAAAGACTTGGTGTCTCATTGTCGGAGACCACGGGGTCCCCGATGAAGAAGACCCAAGGGTCTATATTGCCATGGAGACCAAGGGTATTTGATTATCTCCATCATGCATAACGACACTCAATCATCTTTATTGATAGGCCCTGTTCGCCTTATCCTAATACGACCTGGTGACCTGCCCAAAGACCCTACGGTGGCCCTCCAAAGGATATCTGATCCAACTGAAAGGTTCCCATCAAGCTAAGCCTCTTTCCTGATAACTTGAAACATATCTATACGTATATTTTTGGTAATCCAGATTTAATATAAAAGCGAAAGTTTAAATATATTTACATATATTCAAAACTTTAGAACAAAATTCAAATCATGTAATTAAAATCAAAAGACATCATAGTGGAATTTAAAACAACATTTAAATTGTTTACAATCCATATATAGATAGGTTTATAACTTTCTCAAAATATAGTTAATAAAACTCAAGTGTTATTAATTACAACCCAAAAGTATTTATCACCAAAAAGTTGTAAAAGAAAACACACAGCAACTATACATGAAACTGAATCCTGCTATTCTTGGGTTGGAGTTCCAGCAGCTGAAGCTGTAGCACCTAAACTTGCACCTTGACTTGGAGAGTTTGGTTTTATAAACATATAATGGAGTGAGATAATGAACTCAGTGAGTGTTATATTTTTCTAAATAAAATTCAGTTTCAAAACATTCACCTCCCTAACAGTTATGAATTTATTCATAAAACATAATTGATTCATTTCACTTAACTTTAAACACATTTATAAAACATAATTTATGAATTTGAAATAAAATTTAGCAGTTTATATCATTTTAATATATCATAAACTTATAAATTAAAGTGGTGGTATACAATTTAATAAAAATTCATTTCATGATAATAAAGTAAATCAACCACCAATACTTTAATTACCAAATGGTATACCTAAGCATATGGCGAAACGGAATCCTACATCGCAAGGCTATATGATCGGTAACTAAGTAGCGGAATCCTACATCACTACGAGCGGAATCCTACATCGCTCAGGTAGTAAGCTAGCTCATAATATACCTAAAGGAGAGGCGGAATCCTACATCGTAACTCCTAAGCGGAATACTACATCGCTTTAGGGTATTCTACCATTACCGATAACATCATAAAATTATTCTCAGGAATACCATAGGCTTGATAAAACATTTATAAATAAGCTGCATTTTATATAAAATCCACATTTCATTCTTGAACATAAAAATTTATAAGAGAGGATATCATAATTAATTTAGTTCATATCATGATATATTTGATCATAGAATTTAAATGTTATGTAAAACTTCATAACTTAAAATTTTATAATATCATTTAACTTAAATAAATTTGCATGAAATCATAAAGCTTAAAACAAATTCATTCATACCAAAACATTTATAAAATTCAAATGGCTTATAATTAAACAATAATTTCGAAACAATTTAATAACACTTACCGAATCTCATATTGTGAAGCTCATAACCTATTCGTTTTTGCCTTCGTGTTACCTATACATTTAACGATAATTTTTTAGGTAACATCGCAAGCAATTTTAATCACACATTTAATTACATAAAAGCATTTGCTTAAAATAATTGCTACATGATTCGACTTTGCCAATTTCAACAATTAATCCCATTCGCGTGCAATGAATTAATTCGGGTAACTTTAACATAACTTAAACCATTTTAATAATGCAATTTATCATTCTAATGCTCATAACTACAATTATGGCAGCCTATAAACACATTTAGCATAACTTCTCAATTCGTCATCCAAATAATCCATAATGTATCCGAACCATCCGAAAATAATTTTTGATAATCAAACAATACTTCGACATTCTCAAACACATCAAAAATCATCATTTTCCATGGTAATACGTTCGAAAACAAAACTCAAATCATAATAGCCCCTATGACAGAATTTTAGCACATAATCCAACATCAAGATTTCATCCAATAACACATCAAATTCATAAGCGAATGAACCTCCCCACTAACAAAGTTCTATATCCTAAAACCCAATCATTTCATCATCGAATTTCTCCTAAATCACAATCAAAATATTTTCAATGAAATGACACTCAAAAAACACAATTTACCTCACACTTTTTCAACTCAAAAACGACACCATAACAGCCCACACATTACAAGCAACGGCTGCCCATAAAATCCTCTTTGACTGAGCTTCCTTCAATCCAAAAAGAGACATGCAAGCCTTAGAATCACTTGAAATCAGTATAGAGGGACTACCAATGCAGCATTTTACCTTGCATGTGCTAATGTTCTTCAAAAAGAGCACCCAAACATCCTTGATAGCAAGTTGACGCCAACAAGAAACTCACGGCAACATGCAACTTTCTTCTTCACTTGCCGAGCACACCTCTCTTGTTTTCCCCTTACATGCACGAGCTGAACTACTCCAAATGACTATTGCTGACAAGACCCAAACCAGATTCTCTCTAAATTCTTATCTAAAGGGTCTCGCCAGACACTCCAACGAATCTCCTGTAACCCTACTTCCTTTACTAAAATTTAAAACTTGTTTTCATTGAAAATAGTTGGGTTGGTAAAAATTTTTCGATTTCAAATTACAATGAACTTTTTAAAAAAATTCAACAGCATGACAGCTGTATTTTTAACAACCCTGAATTTTTCCTGTAAAAGAAACACACTTCGTACTATTTCAAATCGCCACCCAACTTCTTTTGGCCACAAGCATGCATTTTCTCATTTCATTTCACAACCACCACAATCAATAAACACATATGAAATATATATACCATATGAAAACTTACAACTTGGTTTTTTTATTTTTTATTTTTTTTTAAATATGTAATCATTTGGTTTTTAATTACACAACCAAAGTGCATTTATTTGCCATGTAATGCATCCATTGTGATGTCCACCTACGATTTTGATGCAATATTTGTTTTTCTTTTGATTCCCCTGCAAAAGTACCTGGACGATTTATACTCTACAATAAAAGAAATACCGTTAGTTTAATCAATTTCAAGAAACATGGTAATAATCGCATAAGTATTTGTAACTTATTTTGACATTCAGAAAGTTTAATATAAAACTTTGTTACTAAAAGTACCATGTGTATCCCTAAAACTTTAACCACTCTCAATGTGGTATGTCACATGACGATTTTCAACTAACACCAATCATGACATTATTGAGATATCTCGACCACTACATGTGGAATGTTCTGCATCGCCGTATAGTGTGAAACAATCCCAATTCTAAGCAACTACATGCAGAATTTTCTGCATCGCATATTGTAGTGCTAATACTCTCTAACTGTTGCAACTACAAGTGAAATTCCCTGTATCACCTCGTAGTGCAATAAGCTATAATTCAATCGACGATGTGCGAAATTTATTGCATCGCACTTGTAGCATTTGAATATTTTTATATCCTAGCGACTACGTACGGAATTTTCTACATCGCAAGCGTAGCACCTAAAAATCTAAAAATCTTAGCAACCACGAGCGAAATTTTCTGCATCGCCACATAGTGTTAGATAACATAATACTGAGAGTATACACATGGTCTTTGAGAATCTGTTTCGCTAAGTGCTATATGCACAAAATAAATTATTTCTCAAAGCTTTTTAACTACAACTTCTAAACTCGATTCTTGTGAAAACAACTTGGTTTTCAAACTTTATATCGAAATTCTATCTAAGGATTCTTTTTCATAAATACAAACTTTTATTTTGAAAGTTAATTCGCAAACTTTTTAACAATAATGATTTACACGTTATGATACTATCTAGAAATGTAAATGGATGTAACACTTACATTTTAAATTAAGATTAAAAGAGTGTAAGTGATGTAATACTTACCTCGGCTCACGGCTTGCTAATAGCTTCAATGACCCCCTGTGCTTCACTTGCTTGCTCGTCACCTGCTAATGTCGTATGGATGTTGCATGTAACGATCAAAACCTTAAAAGTTGGATGTTGTGGGTAGTGGCTCTAAAACCTCCTCTCTAAAGGTTGTTAGTACCTAGTGTTGAGGGTTGATTTTGATGTTGATTTGTGGCCCGAAACTAGCCTTCACTCTTCACATTAAAGGCCTACAAAAACTATGACAAAGCAAGAAGGCTGCCATAGAACTCGTTTCAAATCAGCTTGAAGAACTACCAAAACACTACAGAATATGGGCTGTTATAGGCTAGTTTTAGGGGCTGCTTTTTCTGTAGTAAACTCTCCCTCATACCCCTTGTTCAAGCTCTCAATTTCGCGCCCAAAGATGCCTCTAAAAATCTACAAAAACTACAGAATATTGGCTGAAAAAAAAACTGCAGATTCTGATCGGTCGAGCATTAAATCAAACATTTTGTGAGCAATTGGTGTGGGACAGCCGCTTCAGCTTGGTCAGCAATAGAAGAAGAATCAGTGCTAGAACAATGGTGTGAGACAGCCGCTTCAGCTTGGTCAGTAGCAGAAGAAGAATCAGTGCCACCAGACCAGGATTAGCCCACACCGTAAACTCCACTGTCGCCAATACTAGATGATGACACAACATTGACTAGAACTGGCGTCCACCAAACTGTAGCAATCGGCGACCAGAACACACCAGACGATGACACAGCACTCACTAGAACTGACGTCCACCAAACTACAACCACCAGCGACCAGAACATCGAATTGCACAGTCAGTTTAGCGCCACCAGCAATAGCCCCTTACACACGACACCACTGTAAACAGTGCCTACACATAGCGCTAACAATAGCAACATGACAGTCCCTCCAAACCGTTGCACCGAGCTGCAACCAATAGCGAGCCATCCCTCTCCCTCACTCTCTTATTTCCAATATCTTTTGTTACTAACACCCTTTTTATATTTATATAGGCATTTAAATATAAACAACGGCTCTTTTTGTGGGACCTCTCTCTGCGGAGCAGGGCGTTACCTACCGGCCTCGGTCGGCCCCACTCATTAGGTACTGTCCCCTGTCCCCTGTGGTTTTGCTTTGCCTCCCACACCACTCGAACCCACAACCTGAGCCCTTGAAGTTAAATGGATTCTTAGAGTAAGGTGTGTACCAATTGAGCTACTAGTAAAACCCTAGGGGCTCGAGAATAGTACCTAGTGAGTGGGGCCGATTGAGGCCGGTAGGTAGTGCCCTGCCCTGCATAGAGGGGTCCCACACTTTTGCCCCCCCTTTGATGATTATCTCACTAATAGCTTTCATTTGAGTAAGTGTTGAATACTAATTCTCATTTATATGTATCTAATTAACTCTTAATTGGCCAATTATCATTTTGCCACTTATGAATATATAGCCCTTATTTATACAAAGCCCATTTTGCCCTTCTTTGACTTTTTCTTACTATAAAGGTCAAATAAATTTCTATAAGTTCGATCTACACTTCAATATCACTTATAACACTAGGAAGTTCAAATGTTACAAATAGGGGCATACAGCTGCACTTGAAGATCTACTCTCAAGTCTGATTGAAGACCAGATGGGAAACATAACAGCCCTCACTTGAGCTCTCGGGTTCGCATTTGCTCTCAAAATCGAGCACTCTTTCTTCCTTGCTTGCTCTTCTCGATTTTAGAGCTAAAATGGTATGCATGCAGTTGCTACTTCCCTTCCTCCTTGCTTGAGTCTCCCGTTTTTGCTTGGAGAAGTCAACCTCTCTCTCACATCAAGCATGAAGACTGAACACTCTTGTTTTGGCTCTCGACCTTGACTCTCTCTCCCTTGCATGAGCTCTCTCACTTTCTTGCAAAGTGGAGCTCTCGGTCTCACATGCACTCTCTCGCCACTCTCAAATGTCTCTCATGGATTTGAGATGGGGAATCGAGTGGATGATGGCTGCGCTCACTTATCACAAGCTCTTTCTACCTCTTTTAAAATGACTTTCGGGTTTGAAGCTTCAAGTTGACCGAATGAAAGCAATTTAGTTTCTCCTCTCCAATTTTGTTTCTTTTGATTTCATATATATATAATTCCTAGCTTCTTGACACTTGGCGCCCATGCATGAACCCATCTTGCAACTTCTTCATTCCCTTTTTGCTTGCATGACACATGGCACACATGCACTAATTATTTCTCTTATCTCTTTCCATGCGTTCCTCCATTCCGGTTTCAAATTCGAATTCGATTCCGTCCATTCGAAAATCCTCTTATAATTTAATTACGCCTACACAATTATTTTTAAATTTCGATTGCATCTCCGAGCATTCGAAATTATTTTGTTTCTCTAAAAATATTCCCTACAATCGAAAATAGAAAAATATTCTTCCGTCCGATAAATTTTTGAATCACTCGAAATCTATCTGAATGGATTCGTTTTCGATTCGCTTCACTTTTATTTAACTCGAAAATGATTTTCGAAAATTTTCATTCACCAATTCTATTTTTAGAAAATTTATTATTTTCGCGGATACTTTCTGTTTGAAAACACGATCCATCGAAAAAATAATTCATTTTTCGACGAACGAGGTTTTGGATTTTACATTTTACCTCTCCTTATAAAAATTTCATCCTCAAAATTTGTATAACACCTCTACAGAATATGATTCTCATTCTAACATTAAAACCTAAGGCACCAGTGTTAATCTAACACATAACTCTCATGCATTGCATTCGGAAAATTCAAATCCAACATTCATACTCAAATAAAATCTCGAATTATAAATATACTTACTTGCTTTAAAAAGATATGGATACTGGCTACGCATCAGCTCTTCGAGCTCCCACGTGGCTTCCTTCACTGTATGATTCCACTTTTACCAACAAAATAACCTTGCTACGAAGAACCTGTTCTCTTCTGTCAAGAATCTAAACTGGGTCTCCTCATATGACAGGTTCTCCTTGAATTCCATTGGTTGCTCTGACAACACATGCGAAGAATCTGCTATATATTTACGGAGCATCGAGACATGGAATACATTATGAATTCTGGAAAGTTTTACTGGTAGTTCAAGTCGATAAGCCACCTCACCTACTCTGCCAATCACCTTAAAGGGACCGATATATCAAGGACTCAATTTACCACGCTTCCCAAAACGAATTATTCCTTTCCATGGTGATATTCGTAGAAATATTTTATCCCCGACCTAGAACTCCAAATTCTTCCTACGCCTATCTGTGTAGCTTTTCTGTCGATCCTGAGCTATCTTTAAATTGTCCTGAATAATCTTGATCTTAACTGTAGTCATCTACACAAGTTCAGGCCTAATTGACTTTCTCCCACCCATCTCATCCCAACATACCGGTGCCCTACATCGCCTCCCATAAAGTGCTTCATACGGTGTCATGCCGATACTAGATTGGTAACTGTTATTATAGGCAAACTCGATTAACGATAGATAAGTATCCTAACTTCCTCTAAACTCCATCATGCAAGATATAAGCATATCCTCCAGAGTCTAAATAGTACGCTCAGACTATCCATCTATTTGTGGATGAAATGTAATCGAGTGCCCAAAGCTTTCTGTAGACTAGACCAAACTCGAGATGTAAATCTCAAATCTCTATCTGATAGGATCGACACTAGAGTCTCATGCAACCTCACGATCTTATCAACATACAACTTGGCCAATCTGTCCAATGAATATGTACTTCAGATAGGTAGCAAATAAGCTGACTTCGTAAGTCGATTAACTATCACCCAGATACTATCATAACCATTCCGACTCTGAGGAAATCTTACCACAAAATCCATTATAATACGCTCTCATTTCCACTCTGGGATGGGGAGTGGCTGAAGAAGTCTTGCTGGCCTCTGATGCTCAGCCTTGACCTGTTGACAAATCAAGCACTTTGGCATAAATTTAGCTATTTCCCTCTTTATACCTTTCCACCAATAATGCTCTTTGAAAGTATGATACATCTTCGTACTTCCTGAATGTATAACATATACTGAGGAGTGAGCTTCATCTAAAATTTCTTTCTTGATTTCTGCCACATCTGGTACATACAATCTCTATCTCATCATCAGAGTACCATCATCCTTTACTGAGAATTCTCCCTGTTGGCCTAACTCCACTTCCCACCTATCTTATTCAATTGAAGATCCTGAATCTACAAGTCTTGGACCCTATCCATGAGTACCGGTTGAATATGAAATGTGGCTAGCAATGCACCTAAATCCGCTGCTTCCAAATTAACTCCCAAAGATCTCATCTCTACTAACAATGGAATATAGCCAGCTCTCATATGAGTAACTGAGCTGGTAGGTCTCCTATTCAAGGCATCGACTACTACATTGGCTTTCTCTGGATGATACTCTATGGTGCAATCATAATCCTTGATCAGCTCCAACCATCTCTTCTGCCTCATGTTCAACTCTTTCTGGGTAAACAGGTATTGTAGACTCTTATGATCTAAAAAAATCCAACAGGGAACACCATATAAGTAATGCCTCCATATCTTGAGTGCAAACACTACCGATACAAGCTCCAGATCATGGGTTGGGTAGTTTTGCTAATGCTTTTTCAAATGCTTGGAAGCATAAGCTATAATTTTATTATTCTGCATTAATACACAACCCAAACCCTGACACGAGGCATCACTGTACACTATAAAACTATCTGACCCTAAAGGCAATGTGAGTGCCGGAGTCGAAGTCAATCTATTTTTCAACTCATCAAAACTGCTCTGACAGGCATCTGACAATTCAAACTTTTCTTTCTTTCTAGTCAATCTAGTCAATAAAGTCATTATCTTGGAAAATCGTTCAATAAATTTCCTATAATAACCTGCCAACCTGAGGAAACTCCTAACCTTAGTAACATTTGAGGGCAACCTCCAATTCATGATGGCTTCGATTTTCTAAGGATCCACAAAAAGTCCTTCAACTGAAATAACATGACCTAAGAAAGCAACTCTGTCCAACCAAAACTAGCACTTATTGTAAGCCCTTGTCTATAACCTATGACTCCCTAGTACTAGTGAATAAACTAGGCAGTGAAGATGCTAGATTCCATGAAGAACCCCATTAGATAAGAGAATGAAATGTTAATGAAAGTTAGAAGTTTCTTTAACTTAAGATTCATACAAAAATCAAAAGAAGGGAAAAAGGGTCATTTTGCTAAATAAAGAGTTATATATATAAAGGAGTGATTGGAATAAGTAAAGTAAAGTATGTAACTTATGAGAATTTACAAAAGTTAGTGGAATGTCATGAGATTAAAACCTAGTTAAAAGACATTTTATGTTAAAATTCAAGTGATGGCTTGGATGGTAATTAAACATCAAAATTTAGTGGCAATTTTATAACTCATGCCTATATATGTGATGTTAGTCATGACACTTGGACAAAATTTTGAAACAAAAATTGAAAGAGAGCAAGGGAAGGTGGCGGCAACAAGAGAGGGAGAGAATCCAACCAATTTTCATGCACTTTTGAAAGTCCAAACCAAGAATTTAGGCCTTTTCAAGCTAGAAGATAAAAGTTGGAGCAAAATCAAGGTAAGTTTTCATAGTTCTTCACAAGTTTGATGTTAGTTAAGTCATGTGAAGTATGGATTGATTGGA
This sequence comes from Dimocarpus longan, assembly GCA_022984855.1. Classification (NCBI taxonomy): domain Eukaryota; kingdom Viridiplantae; phylum Streptophyta; class Magnoliopsida; order Sapindales; family Sapindaceae; genus Dimocarpus; species Dimocarpus longan. The sequence goes on along the minus strand of CM041022.1, from coordinate 2,675,401 downwards.
TTAGTTTGTGGTATGAGTTTGATGGGGGGTTTTGATGTTAATTAAGAGTAGATTAATAGTAAACAAAAAGGGAGACTAAATCTAATAGAAATCATGCAATATATGGAAGTTAGGGTTTATGTAAATGAAACCCTAAGTGTTGATTAAAGCTTGTTTTTAGTAAACTAAGTTGTAGATTAAGTGTTTGATAAAAAGTTTAAGAGAAGATAACTTGACAAATTGAAAAAGGAAAGACATAGAGATAAGTTGAGAATTTCGAGCTAGATGAAGGGCCCATAGAGACCTGACCTAATTGAGCTTAATTGGGGTTGTTCTAGACCTCAAAACATGCCTAGGAATCATAGAAAACCATAGAAATTGGAAGGGAATAATTCCGATAAAAATTGAAGAAGTTATGGCTAAAATAGTGCACGTATGAAGTCGTAAGGTGAAATATGAATGTAGATGCATTCTTTAATGCATGAAATGGATGTAATTGATCATAATTAAGTAAGAGAACCTCAGATACGAAGAAATTGAATTCGTTGCATGTAGGATACAAAAATATGCATCAAAAAGTGCCCGAAAAAAGGAGTTTTTCTTAGATTTGACATAGCAAACGATAGAATTTTTTGATGAAATTTTACAGGTGACCAAAATGTAAGATAAGAGGACCGTAGGAAAAAGAATGAAAGAAAACAAAGCCCTAAGCAGGGCTGTGCATTCAATTCGGGTTTAGGGGGTCCAAAAACGATGATTTTGAGTTCAGGGCTTCCGATGACCAGTCTAAGCATTCCGAAGTGTCCCTAGGTGGTAATAATTAAGGTTTGTGCAAAGAAATTAGAATTTAAAAGCCTTGTTCAAGTTAGAAACTAGATGAGAAAGTTGTAGTGTAAAGAGTGTTTAATAGAGTTCATTGTGTTTCAAGCTTCATTTATAGTTTAATGAAGGCTATGTTAGCAAAGTTTGAATAAGAATATGATGTGTAGGTTCAGAGTAGGCTAGTGGAGCGAGGGAGACTTGTTAGAGCTCGTGGGCAAACGTGGAATCGAGGTGAGTACACTAACTCACATTGTGTTCAATTATGTTATTAATTGATATGTTATTTTTTTCGAAAGAAATTTCAAAAGAAAGTTGTTTTAGTGCTATTAGTACTTAGTAAAGTAAAAAGAGATTTTCAAAGCCTTTCATATACCCCTTAAAGTTATGTATGAGTAAGCGCTACAGTAAGCGATGCAGAAAATTCCGCCCATAGTCACTCAGAGTTTTAGTTTAGCACAGCACTACATTTTGCAATGTAGAAAATTCCGCAATATAGTCGCTCAGATTTCAATATAGTGTCTTGCGCTACGATTGCAATGCAGTAAATTCCGTAATGTAGTAAGCCTATATAACAGGTCGCACCATGGTTGGCAAAGCAGAAAATTCTGCTACATGGTTGCTGAGAGTGTTAGTAGTGTCACAGTTTGTGTTAGTGAAAATAGCCACGTGACATGGCAGTTAGGGTTACGAATGGTGCTTTTAGAAGTAAAAGAGTTTTGTAGAGATTTCTATAAATTCAATGAGTTTATGATGGTTTAGTTACAAATTGTTGAATTATTGTAAATGATCTAAATTATATTGTTGTTTTCATTATATCCTATAAAACTTCTACAGGTACTTACAAGGAAAAATAGAAGCGCACAATCAAAAACGAAATTTCCTCAACAAATTTAGGTGGGCGAACGCGCAAAGGATAATTGTAATATGTTATAATTTACATGAAAACATATAGTGCATTTTGACATATCATCATGAAACTTGTATATATTTGTATGTAGATGTTATTTTGTAATGCAAGTAAACTTATAGCTTCTTTTGATAAAAATCATTTTGAATATCAATTTGTGGATTTGATGAAAGTAAATGATGTGGAAAATGCATGTTTGTGTAATGGAAAAGGAGTTGGGTTGAATTCGATATATTATTGGGAGTGTATTTTCATGCAGGAATTTTGGAAACCTTATAAAAGCGGCCGTTATGCTGCCGTATTTTTATTAAAACAGTCTTGGAATCGAAAATTTAAAATGATCACTTTTGTGACTATGAATGAATGAAGTTTGAAATTTAATAACTCAACCTAACTAATTTTAAGACAATGATATTAAAGTGATTTCCAAACAAAAGCAAAACGGGCAAGTTTTAAGGTTCGCTCCATGATTCCATTTAGCCGACTAGTCGAGCTTAAGAGGGAGTCATTGGAGTGCCAGGCGAGACCTACCAGATACAAGCCTAGAGGGAATCTGGATTAGGTCTCGTCACTAATTGCACTTAGCGTATAACTTATGCTCTCGAAGGGTCTGTAACACTATCCTGAAATGCTCTGCATGCTCTTTGTGACTACCTGAATACACTAAAATATCAATAATAAACACAATTACGAATTTATCCAAGTAAGCCTGTTCATCAAGTCCATAAAGGCGGTTGGGGCATTCGTCAACTCAAAGGCATAACTATGAATTTATAATACCCATGTCGAGTTCTGAAAGTAGTCTTTGGAATGTCTTCATTGCGAACCTTCAGCTAATGATACCCTAATCTTAGGTCAATCTTTGAGTACACTTTAGACCCTTGTAACTGATCAAACAAATCATCAATTCTAAGGAGGGGATACTGATTTCGGATCGTTGCCCAATTCAGCTGCATGTAATCAATACATAACCTTAAGCTCCCATCTTTCTTTTTAACAAATAGAACTGGAGCTCCCCAAAGGGAAGTGCTCGGTCTCACAAAGTTCTTGTCTAATAACTCTTCCATCTGGACTTTTAATTCTCTTAACTCAACCGGAGCCATCCTATAAAGAGTTATTGAGATTGGTTCAGTTCCCGGAGCCAAGTTTGTCTCAAACTCTATCTCTCGATTTGGGGCTAAACCCGAAAGATCCTCCGGAAACACATCTGGGAACTCTCTAACCACTGGGGTAACTTCCAATCATCTCTTATCCCCTAATTGATCAATCATATATGCTAGATATCCCTGACACCCTCTACGGAGCATCCTACTAGCTGATATAGCGGTCATAATACTGGTGGCAAGCACTTTCCGTATCCCTCGGAACACGACCTCTGATTCCCCTGACTCGACCAATCTGACATCTTTTTTATAACAGTCAACTGTGGCTTGATGTATGGATAGCTAATCCATCCCTAAAATTACATCAAAGTCTCTAATGTCTAACACAATCAAATCTGCTGGAAATTCCATGTCCTGTATCATAATCTTACTGTCGGGAAACACCCTATCAGCTGACAACGAGTCTTCAGTAGGGATGGAAACTATCATATTACAGTCTAATGCTTGAACCTTCACATTTGCCTTAGTAGAATAATGCATAGATATAAAAGAATGCGTAGCTCTAAGGTCTATCAATACATATGCATCAAGATCAAGAACAGAAATCATAACTGTGATAACTTCTAGGGTAGCATTCACCTTCTGTTGAGTAACGATGAACACCCTAGCCTAAGCATGGGGCCTCCCTAACTGACCTGAATAAGGTACTCCTCTGGCTCCTGAACCTCTACCCGGAGATGTACGACCTGATCCCCTAGTCTGGAAGCCTCTACCACTCTATCCCTGACCATATCCTGATTGCATCTGCGATGCGGGTCCAATCTCTGATTGACCGGTAACAGGTAACTATGGACAATCCTTAACAAAATGTCCAGTCTGTCCACATCTGTAACATGCATAGCTACCAGATCTACACATGCCCACATGTCTCTTTTCGCATTTGCTATATTCTAGACATTGACTCACACCTTTGGAGCCTTCGGGCACTGCAGGCAGTCTAACTAATCCTTGACTAGACTTAGCACCTCTACCCGGTCTCTAGCTACCTAACCATCCAAAATCTGCCCTTTTTCTTGGTAGACTTACTAGACCCTTCCGGGGGCATATTAGATCCACCGTGCTTGTTTTCTGATTTTTCGCCCTGAACAATGATGGTTGCATTCTGTTCCACTTTCACAGTAGCTTCAACTAGTTCCCCATAATTTGTTTGTGAAGCCCAGGATAAATAGATTTGGAGACGAGGACTTATACTTGTAATGAACCTCTTACATTTCTGTTCCTTATTATCAGCGATATAGGGAACAATCCGAACAAGCTCTAAGAACCTCTTTTCATAATTAGTGACTGAGGTCGAGCCCTGCTTCAACTTGAAGAACTCTTCTATTCTGGCATCTTTATAGCTTTTCGGATAGAACTTGTCAATAAACTTTTTTTGAAACTACTCCCATGAGACCCCATTTCAATTTCTCCTCTTCAACGCCTCCCACCAATCTTTAGCCCTATCTTCTAATAGGAAGCTGAAGAATATGACTTTCTGATCATCTAAACACCCTATGATTTTATAGATTTTATCGATTCTGTCTAATCATAATAGGGCACTCTCAGGATCACCACTCCTGTTGAACGATTTTGCGCCCAACTTACAAACGCGCTCAATAAAACATTTCGAAGATTTTGGGGTTGAGACTGCCACATTCCCACCATCAAAATATGAGCCACTTGATCAACATTAAAATTTCCTTCCGACTGTTTCACTGGTCTCGGTGGTTCCGAGTGAGACTGATTCATAGATGCCTCTTCTGACCTAGTTTCATTTTCAACCTCCCCAACGGAGGGTGCTCTAGGAGCTGAAGCTTCCAGTATAGCTCTGCAGAAACCTCTATGACCACGTCATTGCATTATGCTGTGATTTTAAACAAAACAAAATTATATAACACTTAAATATTTCTGAAAACTATTGTATGAAAAACAGTGTTGAAAATCAATTTGGGTTACTCTATTATCATATTAATATAAAAACATTTCAATTAGTCATGACTTGAAAACACATAACCCGATTTATAAAATCGGGCTCTAATACCAAAGCTGACAAGCCCCATTTGCCTTATCCTAATATGACCCAGTAACCCTACAGTGGCCTTCCAGAGGATATCTGATCTACCTGGAAGGTTCCTGTCAAGCTAAGCCTTTTTCCTAATAACTTGAAACATATCTATACGTATATTTTTCGTAATCCATATTTAATATAAAAACGGAAGTTTAAATTTATTTTCATACATTCAAAACTTTAAAGAAAAATTCAGATCATGTAATTAAAATCAAAAGACATCATAGTGGAATTTAAAACAGTATTTAAATAGTTTACAAATCCATATATAGATAGGTTTACAACTTTCTCAAAATATAGTTAATAAAACTCAAGTGTTATTAGTTACAATCCAAAAGTATTTATCACAAAAAAATTGTAAAAGAAAACGCACAACAACTATGTATGCAACTGAATCTTGCTATTTTGGGTTGGAGTTCCAGTGGTTGAAGTTGTAGCACCTAAACCTACACCTTCACCTGGGGAGTTTGGTTTTATAAACATATAATGGAGTGAGATAATGAACTCAGTAAGTGTTATATTTTTCTAAATAAAATTCAGTTTCAAAACATTCAACTCCCTAGCATTTATGAATTTATTCATAAAACATAATTGATTCATTTCACTTAACTTTAAACACATTCATAAAACTTAATTTATGAATCTAAAATAAAATTTAGTAGCTTATATCATTTCAATATATCACAAACTTGTAAATTAAAGTGATGGTATACAATTTAATAAAAATTCATTTCATAATAATAAAGTAAATCAACCACCAATACTTTAATTACCAAATGGTATACCCAGGTATATGGCAAAGCGGAATCCTACATCGCAAGGTCATATGATTGGTAACTAAGTAGTGGAATCCTATATCGCTACGAGCGGAATCCTACATCGCTCAGGTAGTAAGCTAGCTCATAATATACCCTAGGGAGAGGCAGAATCCTACATCGCTTTAGGATATTCTACCATTATCGACAACATCATAAAATCACCCTAAGGAATACAATAGACTTGATAAAATAATTATAAATAAGCTGCATTTCATATAAAATCCACATTTCATTCTTGAACATAAAAATTCGTAAGGGATGATATCATAATTAATTTAGTTCATATTATGACATATTTGATCAAAGAATTTAAATGTGATGTAAAACTTCATAACTTAAAATTTTATAACATCATTTAACTTAAATAAGTTTGCATGAAATCATAAAGCTTAATGCCAAAACATTTATAAAATTCAAATGGCTTAGAATTAAACAATACTTTCGAAACAATTTAATAACACTCACTGAACCTCCTATTGTGAGACTCATAACCTATTCATTTTTGCCTTCGCGTTACCTATACATTTAGTGATAATTCTTTAGGTAACGTTGCAAGCGATTTCTATCACACATTTAATTACATAAAAACATTCGCTTAAAATAATCGCTACATGATTCGACTTTGCCAATTTCAACAATTAATCGTATTCGCGTGCAATGAATTTATCTGAGTAACTTTAACGTAGCTTAAACCATTCTAATAATGCAATTTATCATTCTAACGCTCACAACGACAATTATGGCAGCCTATAAACACATTTAGCATAACTTCTCAATTCGTCATCCAAATAATCCATAATGCATCCGAATCACCTGAAAATAATTTTCGATAACCAAACAATACTTCGACATTCTCAAACACATCAAAAATCATCATTTTTCATGGTAACACATTCAAAAACAAAACTCAAATCATAACAGCCCCTCTGGCAGAATTTTAGCACATAATCCAACATCAAGATTTCATCCAATAACACATCAAATTCATAAGTGAATAAACCTTCATACTAACAAGGTTCTATATCCTAAAACCCAATCATTTCATCATTGAATTTCTCCCAAATCACAATCAAAATATTTCTAGCGAAATGATGCTCGAAAAACACAACTTACCTCACACTTTTTCAACTAAAAAACGACACCATAACAGCCCACACATTACAAGCAACGGCTACCCAAAAAATCCTCTTTGACCGAGCTCCCTTCAATCTAAAAAGAGATATGTAAGCCTTAGAATCACTCAAAATCAGTAGAAAGGGACTACCAATGCAGCATTTTACCTTGCATATGTTGATTTTCTTCAAAAACAGCACCCAAACATCCTTGATAGCAAGTTGACACCAACAAGAAACTCACGGTAGCATACAACTTTCTTCTTCACTTATTGAGCACACCTCTCTTCTTTTCCCCTTGCATGCACGAGTTGAACTACTTTAAATGGCTGCTGCATTTGAAGATCTACTCTCAGGTCTGATTGAAGACTGGATGGGAAACACAAGAGCCTTCGCTTGAGCTCTTGGGTCTACACTTGCTCTTAAAACCGAGCACTCCTCATTCCTTGCTCGCTCTTCTCAGTTTTGGAGTTGAAATGGTGTGCATGCAGCTGCTGCTTCCCTTCCTCCTTGCTTGAGTCTCTCGATTTTGCTTGGAGAAGTCAGCCTCTCTCTCACGTCAAGCTTGAAGACTGAACACTCTCATTTTGGCTCTCGATCTTGACTTTCTCTCCTTTGCACAAGCTCTCTCACTTTCTTACAAGGTGGAGCTCTCGGTCTCACATGCACTCTTTTGCCACTCTCAAATGCCTCTCATGGATTTGAGATGGGCAACTGAGTGGATGATGGCTGCTCTCTCTACCTCTTTCAAAATGACTCTCGGGTTTGAAGCTTCAAATTGACCGAATGAAAGCAATTTAGTCTCTCATCTCCAATTTTGTTTCTTTTGATTTCATATATATATAATTCCTAGCTTCTTGACACTTGGCGCCCATGCATGAACCCATTTTGCCACTTGCTTCATTCCTTTTTTGCATGCATGACACATGACACACATGTACTAATTATTTCTCTTATCTCTTTCCATGCATTCCTCCATTCCGATTTCAAATTCGAATTCGATTCTGTCCATTCGAAAATTCGCTTCTAACTTAATTATGTCTTCGAAATTATTTTTAAATTTTGATTTTATCTCTGAGCACTCAAAATTATTTTATTTCTCTAAAAATATTTTATACGATCCAAAATAAAAAAATATTCTTCTGTCCAATAAATTTTCGAATCACTCAGAATCTATCTGAATGGATTGGATTTGTTTTTTATCCGCTTCACTTTTATTCAACTCAAAAATGATTTTCGAAACTTTCCATTCACTAAATCCGCTTTTTGAAAATTTATTAGTCCTGCGAATACTTTCCGTTTGAAAACACGATTAATCGAAAAAATAATTTATTTTCCGACAAACGAGATTTTGGGTTTTACATTTATCACTCAATGAAGACATCAGAGATGGATCCTTATTGCCGATGATAGACATCAGCGATTTCAACAATGGAGAAATTAATAACCAACAACAACTTCAAAAAAGAAAAAAAAGGAAAAATAAAAAATCCATTGGAGACCCAGAATTGGGTTTTCATTGAAGGAAAGAACTGTCTCCTTAACCTCTAATAGAGACCTAGTTTGGATAATGTAAGGACCTGCCCTGAATTCACTCTATTGAACTTAACGGGATTCCCTACAAAATATCCTGACGAAACTCAATCGAACCCTCACATTGGCTCGAAAGGGTTCCTTGAAGGTATCAATATCACTTTAAAACTCTTTTCTAGCGAAAGTAAATAAAAATGTTTTCTTTTAGTATAACTTGCAAAACGGGGTTATAAAAATTTCGGTAACATAATGGCTGCTTTTTGAAAATGTCACCCTGCAAATTTTAAGAAAAACACTTCTATGGCATGCATCTTTCTCAACTACCAGGCCTCAGGCCCTCATTCTCACAATCAAACCCGAATATGCTTTCATTTTAAAATAAACTTGAAAATAAAATCATTTACATAAACTCATAATATTCATCGAAATTTAATTTACAAATAAAATTCTCAAAAGAGTTTATAAACGATCAAAAGTAATATTTACAAAAATACAAGGAAGCATGAAATATGATGCATGCACAAACATTTGAAGGAATTAAACAAGTGTAGTAGTATCATGTTCGTAGCCCACCTACACGTCTGATGGAGCGGTGTCTGATTGCTAGCTCATTCCTACAACCGGGGAGGATTTTTCAGAAAACATAAAAATAGAGTGGTGAGTATAAATAAATAATATAACTTTGCTCTAAATTTAGTAATAACTTTAGTAAGCATAAAAAATATCGCTTTCTAAAATTTTTTTATTTCTCAATTTCACGCCTACGGACGCACACTTTTTCTTTCAAAAACTAGCCAAGGCAACCAAGGGAAACTTGATCTGTCGTGATGGAATTTCTCATCGCCACTAGAGCTCGAAAATACTACCATGTGTAGTCGCAGAAGTGGAAAACTCTAGGGTCATAGTCCTCTCCCAACATTAGTAGATCTATACTACCCCATACGTGCAGAAGGCGACTCATTGATTTAACCCCCAGTTAATGACTCTCCCAACCAACTTGTCGTACACACTGGGGTATTTCGGTCGGGTATACTAAGGCTTAGGGTAAACTATAGGCATTTAAAATCTTTTTAAGCTACTTAAAACTTTCTTTACTCTTTATCTCATAACACATTGATTTAGCTCAAAAAAAATATTCTCTAGCTTGTCTCTTGTTGGCATGTAGATAATCATGCATAAATTGCTTTGCTTCTAAAGTATATAAACATTTATGATATAAATTTCAGAAACTTACATGCATTATACAAAATAAAGATATGCTAAGATAAATCAATTCAATATAACAACTTGTATACTAAAATAAACAAGTGCAAATATCTATAATTAATCTATAAATTCGTAAAACTTTGAAATTTAACCACACTTATTACTTGCTTCCAAATTAACAACCCACTCCTTTATGCTTTCCTTCCGATCATCGATTCACTTACATTTTAATACGAACGAATTTTCAATTAGAACTTACGAAAGTATTAAAATATAACTTCAATTACGGAAGGATATCGAAATATCTTATTTCAAGCTAAACTAACTTTAATCAATCACATTCCAATACTTGGAACTCATCCAAATACATCAAACTCAAAACAATCCATTGAAGACTTGTTTTGGTTGAACACATACCAGCCCCTAACACTAACTTTTCTTCAATTTAAACCATTGAAATTCATCCTAACTCATCATATAACAGGGCAACAATATCAAACAAAACTTATATCTCATAAATCCATTCTTGGCTGAATCATTACAAAAATCAAATACAACCTTTTTCTTTTCATTCCAAGGATACATATCAACTCAAAACCATGCTAGACATCATATGATTTCACCAAATGTCAAAAATCCATTCAATCCCATAACAAAGCTAGCTTGGCCGAACAATACCCCTAATACATCTAATATGTTTTCTTCAATTTCATGATCATCAAACACATTAAAATCACCCTATAATCCATCTAATGCCTAATAGCAACTCAATTGAAATTTTTCTAAAAAAAATTCACATAAACCCTAACTCACCTCACTAGTTTGCTTGCCACCACAATTCCCTTGTCTCTTCTTTCAAATCCAAGCTCAAATACAAGTTAATCAATCTCTAATCACACTAAAAATTCCACAAATATATCAAACCATCACATATCCATGAAAGCCCAAGAAAATCCCATGCAAATCAACACTAAAATTAATGACTTACCGTTTAATCTTTACTTTCCTAGTTCCAAACTTGCTCTAATACTCTTTGGATGATGATTTAAGAGCTTTGGCATCAAGAAAGGGGTCAAATCTTCATGCTCTTCTTCCTTCTTCTCTTTCTTGTGACTATGCTCTTCTTCTTCTTCTTCTTTTGCCATCTAAAAATGGGCATTAAAATGGTCACACACTAACTTTATATAATGCTCCATGTAAGTGACTAAAATGCCCCTCATTAAATCACCAAATGGCCAAATCCTCTAATTAATTTTACCTTAATGCCCTTAATTTATCTCAAAGAAACTTATCCATCCAAGGGCAAATTAGTCACTTGGTTAATAAATTATCATAGATTTTGTTAATGCTTGCCAACTATTATCTACTAATCCCATAATTCCATAATTAAATTTTGTTTAGTAATTCTCCCATTGGTTAATCTTTGCATGACATGGATTGTGTTTCTTGCTCAAGCTCTTTCCATGTAGTACTCATACCAAATCCATATATTATTTGAGCTTGAAATCACTATTTTGCCCTTAATATAATTAATTATCATTTACACTCAAATAAATTCCAAAAATATTCCATGGTCATCCTATCATCAAATTGACCATGTAATATTCTAATTAGGTATAAAACCCCTCAATCACATGCTTTAAAAAAATTCGAATGGGTGTTAAATTACTAATACCCATTTTTCTCAAAAAGGGTATTTTTGTTAAATATTTTCGGATTGCTTAAAACTTATTTGAATGAACTCATTTTTTATTCATTTAAGTTTCTAATAACTCTAATTCTTATTCTGACACTTTGGTTTTTGGGATCCGCTTTCCGAAAAGTCATAATTCACACGGATATTATTCATTCGAAAAAATTATTTTTCATGCAAATGCCAACTAGGGTTTTACAATTTCACCTCTCCTTATAAAATTTCATCCTCGCTATTTAAATAGACATACCTACTTTAAATAATTGCGGGCGGATATTGGCTGCGCATCTGTTCCTTGTGCTCCTATATGATTTCTTCCACTGTATGATTTATCCACATCACTTTTACCAATGGAATGACCTTATTATGTAGAACCTATTATTTCCTGTCAAGAATCTGAACTAGTGCTTCCTCGTAAGTCAGGTTCTCCTTGAGTTCCATTAGCTGTTCTGTCAACACGTGTGAAGGATCCTCTACAAACTTCCGGAGCATCGAGACATGGAATACATTATGAATCTTGGAGAGTTCTTGACGTGACCCAAACCAGATTTTCTCTAGGTTAGTATCCGGTAGGCCTCACCTAACACTCTAACGGACCTCTCTTAAACCCTATAGGCGACTAAAAGAAATCCGTGGAGCAAACCTTGAAAACTTGCCTGCTTACTTTACTTTGAAGTCGCTTTAATAGCATTGTTTTGAAACTAGTTGGGTTGATTCATTTAATTTCAAAATTTCAATTCATTTAAAGTCATAGAAGTGACCATTTTATTTTCAAAATCTAGAACCATTTTAACGGAAAACCGGTAGCATAACAGCTGTATTTATAAGGTTTCCAAATTTTTCTTGCAAAGAAATATACTTCCAATATTTTCAATCACAACCCAACTTCCTTTTTACACAACCATGCATCTCAACGGTTATTCAATGATCCATATAATAAAACTACACGTGATGACTAAAATCTTTCATATCAAAGGAAATTTTACAAACTATGTACATCACAAAAATATTGCAATATAAGTTTTCAAATGTTTATCATAAAAGATGCAAAAATTATGCATGCACTTAGTGTATCGTTTAACAAAATACAATGCAAACTATGCAGTGCATCCGTCGAGTGTATGCCCACTTATATTGATGAAGGAATTCTTTTGCTTCAATTACCCATGCTGATACCTAAATATGGTTTATACAATACAACACGGAAAGAATGTAATCTCGAAACAATTAGAATAATTTAACAATGACTAACTAAACAACTACCAAATCTTTTTAATATTCACAAGTTTCAACATAAATCTTTAGAATTGCTTTATAAAAGCACCATTCGTACCCCTAACTGCTTTGACCATATGGCGACCAACTATTGCCTCTCTATGTGGTATGTCACGTGGCGATTTTCAACTGACAACAATCGTGACATTACTGGAATATCTCGACAACTACGTGAGAAATTATTTGCATACCAAATTGTATCGCAACTATGTACGAAATTTACTACATTGCAATCATATCGCAAGGTACTATATAAATCTTAGCCACTACATGTAGAATTTTCTGCATCGCAATTTGTAGCGTAAGATAATATGTAAATTTGAGGGTATATGCATGGCCTTTGAAAATATTTTCTACTAAGTGCACTAAGCACAAAATAGCTTTTCTTTTAAAAAAACTTTAGGCTAAAGCTTGTAAGCTCATTTTGTGTAAAGGTTACTTTATTTCAAAATTTCTTTGGAACATATGTAATAATCTTCTTACCCAAGTAAAGAACTTGTACAATGTAAATCATTCATAAACTTTTTAACAATCAATAAAATCATATTATGCAACACAAACCCTCATAGTCTGTGTTAGTGGCACTCACCTAAATTCAAAGCTTGACAAAGAGCTTCAATGAGTTTCTCGTGCTCCATTTGTTTTCTCCTCACCTACACATTACATTCTCATTCAAGATATACTAAAATAAACTACTTAAAGCTACAAATAGAGCTTCCAATGCAACTAACACATATAAAAACTCTTTTGACTACAACTTCCACATATAAGTTCTAGCTTAACCAATGCTTTAATTTTTCGATTTCTTTCCATGAACTGCATTTATTATCACCTAGGGACACCTCCATACACTCAAAATAATTTTCTGAAGTTTCAAATGAAAAAATCCAATTTTTAGACCCCTTTTGGCCGAATACTACTAAGGAGAAATCCCTAGGTTTTCTTCCTTCCATTTTTGCTCCAATCATCTCCCTATCTCTCATTTAGGTTAGCTATAAAGCAAATTTGAAAAGAAACGGCCATCAGGTGGAGGTTTCTAGCCAAAAACCCTATTTTTCACTACTTTTTCATGCCAAAACTTACCATCTTCACATTCTAAACTCAATTCTCTTTTCATTAGTGTTCTTAGACTCACACATGTTCAATTAGGATCACACATTACATGAAAATACAAAGAAGAAGTGACATTACATGATAACCATCAATGCTCTTCATCTAGCTTAAACAACACACTTGTACCATTTCTCTTCCTTTTTCAATTCTAACATTTCCATGTGATTTTCTAACTTTTGACATGCATGAATTCAAGCTCATTTGCATCAAAACTAATGGTATCACATATCCCTATTGTTGCCGTGCATTACACACACATATACAACACATTGTTCTTTTCAACTTTTTAAGGTTTCCACTTGGTTATTCTCTAAGTCATTTCATCAAACACCTTATCTACAACTCAAATTAGTTCACACAAGCTTAAATCAAAACTTAGGGTTTCTCTTACATAAACCCTAATTATCATCTCTTGCATGATTTCTATTAGATTAAGTTTCCCTTTTCGTTTGTTATAGTTCTATTCTTGATTGACATAATTTCATATCAAAACTAACCCAAATCATTAACATACAAACAAACGCAACTAATATCATACTTGAGCAAAATGATGAGAACTCACCTTAATCCTTCTTAAGTTTTGATATTCTTGCTTGAGTCTACTTAAAATTTTGATTTGGAGCTTGAAATTGATTGGAAATAACTTACTTCTTCTTCTCCCATTTGTTGCCATCCACTCCTCTCTCTTTCTCTCTATTTTTGCTTCAAATTTTTCTAAGTGTCATGACTAACACACTAACACACTTATATATATAGCTTTTATATGGACAATTGATCATTTTGCCCTTTAATAACATTTAGCTTACTATTAGGTTCAAACAACTCATAAAATCTTTACTAACATTTTATTACCCCTTATAAGGATAATATTTATGATAATTAGCATTTTCACCCCATAATTCATTTACTAGTGCTAGGAAGTTCAAAAATTAAGAATAGGAGTTCTGCTGGTAACTCTAAGAGATATGCCAACTCTCCCACTTGACCAATCACCTCATAAGGGCTAATATATCGTGCGTTTAACTTATCATGCTTTCCAAATAGAATTACCCCTTGCATGGTGATATTCGTAGGAATACTTTGTTCCCAACCTGGAACCCTAAATTTGTCCTGCACTTGTCTACATAGCTTTTTTGTCGATCCTAGACGACTTTCAATCGATCCCTAATCATCTTGATTTTATCTGCGGTAATCTAAACAAGTTCGAGCCCAATAAGCTTTCTTTTGCCCACCTCATCCCAGTATACCGGCGTTCTGCATCACCTCCAATAAAGTGTCTCATACGATGCCATATTGATACTAGTCTGATAACTATTGTTGTAGGCAAACTCGATCAATGGTAAGTGATTGTCCCAACTCCTTCCAAACTCCATCATGCAGGATCTCAGCATATCCTCTAAAGTCTAAATAGTACACTCAGGCTATCCATCTGTCTGTGAAGAAATGCCGTGCTAAATTGTAACCGAGTGCCTAAAGCTCTCTGTAAACTTTGCCAAAACCAAGATGTAAATCTTGGATCTCTATCTAATATAATTGATACTAGAGCTCTATGTAGCCATACAATTTTATCTACGCAGAACTTGGCTAACCTGTCCAGGGAATAAATACTCCGGATGGGTAAGAAATGGGTGGACTTCGTGCTATCATATCCACCCCGACTTCATGGAATTCCTGCTACAAAGTATATTGTGATGCACTCGTATTTCCATTCTGGGATGGGGAGTGGTTGAACAAGTCCTGCTGGTTTCTGGTGCTCAACCTTAAGCTGTTGGCATATCAAGCATCTTGACACGTACTTAGCTATTTCTTTCTTCACACTTTCCCACCAATAATGTTCCTTCAAGGTATGGTACATCTTCGTGCTCCCTGGATGCATAACGTAAGTCGATGAGTGAGTCTCCTCTAAAATCTTCTTTTTGAGTTTTACCAAGTTTGGTACATACAGTCTATGACCTATTCTCAGTGTACCATCGTCTTCTAATGAAAAGTTTTCCCGTTTACCCGATTCCACCTTTTGTCTTATCTTGACTAACTGAGGATCTTGAACCTATAATTCTCGAATACGATCCACGAGTACTGGTCGGACCTGAAATGTAGCTAGCAGTGCACTGGTATCTATCACTTCCAATTTAACCCTAAAAAATCTCATATCTACCAACAATGGAATGTATCATGTTCTTAAGTGCACTACTAAGCTAGTAAGTCTTCTGCTCAATGCATCTGCCGCTACATTCGCTTTTCCTAGATGATACTTGATGGTGCAATCATAGTCTTTGATTAACTCTATCCACATTCTTTGCCTCATATTCAATTCCTTCTGAGTGAATAGATATTGGAGATTCTTGTGATTGGTAAATATCTAGCTTGAAACTCGATACAAATAATGTCTCTAGATCCTCAGTGCAAATACTATTGCGGCCAACTTTAAATGGTGGGTTGGGTAGTTCTGCTCATGCTTCTTTAGTTGTCTAGAAGTATAAGCTATCACTTTTCCATTCTGTATCAAGACATAACCCAAACCCTGCCTTGAGGCATTGTTGTACACTATGAATCCTTTATTTTCCGTAGGAAGTGCAAGTACGGGAGCTGTAGTCAGTCTCACCTTTAATTCATCAATACTCTTCTGACAGGTTTCTGAGTACTCAAATTTGGTTTCTTTCCAGGTGAGTTTTTCATTAATGGAATGACAATCTTAGAGAATCCCTTAACAAACTTCCTATAATACCTTGCCAACCCCAAGAAACTCCTAACTTTTGTTACAGTAGGTGGTTGCTTCCAATAAAGGATTGCTTTTATCTTTTGAGGGTCGACACTAATACCATCAGTTGAAACCACATATCCCAAAAATGTGACTCAATCTAACTAGGATTGACATTTATTGAACTTAGCACAAAGTCGTTGTTCCTTAAGTGTTTGTAAAACTGCTCTTAGGTGCTCAACATGCTCCTCTTTACTACATGAGTACACTAAGATGTCGTCTATGAACACTATGACAAACTTTATTTGTCTAGGAAATCATAAAATACTCTATTCATGAAGTCCATAAATGTGGCCGGTGCATTGGTTAGCCTAAAATGTATAACCAAGAACTCATAATGTCCATAGTGTGTCCTAAAAGCAATCTTAGGGATATCTTCCCCTTTCATCTTCAACTGATGATACCTTTACCTCAGATCTATCTTGGAAAACACCATTACTCCTTGTAGTTGATCAAACAAGTCATCTATCCACAGGACTGGATATTGATTACGTATCGTTACCTTATTCAACTCTCGGTAGTCTATACACAACCTCATACTTCTGTCCTTTTTTCTGATGAACAATACTGGTGCTCCCCAAGGAGATACACTCAGCCGGATGAAGCCCTTATCCACTAATTCTTCCAACTGAATCTTCAGTTCCTTCAATTTGATGGGTGCCATCCGATAGGGTGCTTTGGCAATAGTCATTACTACTGGAGTTAAATTAATCTCAAATTCAATCTCTCTATCTAGAGGTAAACCCGGGAGATCCTCTGGGAACACATATGAAACTCCTGAACTACGAGAACATCCTTTATCCAAGCCTCCATCTCTGTAGTATTTATCACATAAGCCAAATACCCTATACACAGTTTCCTCAGCATCTTTCTAGTAGTCATGGCTGATATGATACGAGATGGAAGCATTCTGTGTTACCCACAAAATACAACATTCGAGTCTTCCTAAGAATTGAGTCTAACTCTTTTCTGAAGCAATCCATCATGGCATGATGTCTGGCTAGCCAATCCATCCCTAAGATGATGTTAAAATCATGAATATCCAACAAAATCAAATTAATTGAAAAGACCTGACCTCCAATCACCACTTCATTATCTCTATACACATTTTTCGCTACCAAGGTGTCTCCAATGGGAGTAGTGATTGTCGTTCTGCACTTTAAAGGCTCTACCTCCACATCAACCTGTCTAGCAAAGTCTTTAGAAACAAAGGAGTGTTGTAACACCTCTGCCCTGACATCCCCCGTCGGTATAAGGATCAAGACAAGGGACGTTACCTTTTTTTCATTTTTGAATTCCCTTTTTATAAAGTTCTTTTATTTAAAAGTTCGTTTATAAAAGTTCATTTATTATAATTCTTTTATTTACAAACGATGATTAAATTTTAACGAAAATCCGGCAGAGTTTCACCTATTTTTCTGAAAACTCCAAATTTACAAAATCTGTAATTTTCAAAAGAAACACTTCTAAAATATATATTTTTTCTCAACTACCATTTTGAACTTTTTGTCCAACCCCATTTGCACTTCACCACACAAACATTTATAATCACACATTTAATAAAATTTATATTAATAAATGTAATTGTTACCTAAAAGAAAAGAAATAAAATTATTCACAGAATTAATTTATAACATCGAAATCTTTTATATCATTTATATACATTATCAGCTACAAAATTTCATGAATACATAATTGTATATAGCTATATCTATATAGATATCCATGCGTATCCATCCGGAGACAATAATGTATGGTGCCCACAAAAAGAATTACCCAAGTGTCGAGGAAGGTGACTCGTAATTATTGCGACAAATATCTTTTCTTTAATGTTAATCTACAAACCCCAAATCTCAACCTATACATGGCATATCCAATGCTTTAAGTATTTCTACTTAGTGGTTGTATACTTTATTTAAAAGTTACAAAACTTGGTTACACAACAACATAAACTTCACATTTTTAACATGTTATAGGTAATTTTACGATCAAACTAATTGGGTCGATAAAGATCCATAATATGAGCCCATTGACCCGAAGACTCGGGAAACCCAGTGATCAACCCATTTCTTTGACTGCCCGCCTGATCGCCAACTTATTCGCTTTCCTGATCGCCAACTTGTTATCTTTTCTGATCGCTACTATGTTCGTATTCCATGTTTTCCTGCTGGTCGTCAATCTATTCGCTATTAAGCTTGGTATTCTACTCGGTGTCTGTTCGTCCCTGTGATCGCTCATCAGTTCGAATAGGGACCTGTTTACTTGATCGATCAGCTTGCTCATCAATTCTTACTTGTGCTCGTTTGCCTGCTTGTTTTTTAGGCCAATCACCCATTGAGTTATCCGATCACTTGAAAGCTCGCTTATAATCTGCTCTTGTGACCCTTAGGGCGCCCAATTACCTTGAGCTTTATTTGCTCGCTAGTTCGAGAGAGTATTCTCTTTGCTGGAGAGGTTCACCTCTGCCCTGTCCATTAAATCATAAGTTAGCAGAAATCAGAGCTGTCAAGTGGATTACAGCTCAAGGTGAGTAGTTCACGCCAATCCCGTCAGAGATTACAGCTTGGATTACAGGAATCTTACATAATCCGTGTGGGTTAGTCGCTTAAACCCATGCTTTGGGCAAAATAAACCTGACACTATCAGTCGTATTAAACGTAATTTAGGCACATTAAATGTAATTCAGGCGCATTAAATGCAGTCCATCATTATAATATTAATTTACTGTATATTATTTTATTGCATTCTACTGTAGCTCCTCTCCTTCTCTATAAATAGGGGAGGACCCTCATTGTAAAAGAGAGATGAATCTTTTGAGTGTTGTAACTCTGTCAAAATAATGAGAGAGTGAACAGTGGACGTAGGCATCTTTTTGGGCCGAACCACTTAAAAATCTATTGGTGTCTTCTCCTTCTTCTTTGAGTTCATTTACTCCATTTGCTTTCTTTACTTTGTCAATCATAAGCACGAATCCAAAACTGTAGCTTGGGCCTAAAACACGAACCTGGTCGGTTAAATCCAAATGTCGACATTTTTGACGCTAGAGGAAGGGCCCATCTGTAGTTTCACCACCCTTTACTCTTAGCTTACAGAGCTCGTTCTTTAGTCACCATGGTCACAGGAAGGACTACCAGGAATTCTGATGCTACTGATGACCACCCAGAGACCTCGGATCAACGACGAAATATAGTACCTATAGGGGGACTAACCAATGTTGGTGTAGGGACGTCCAATGTGCCCATGACTGAAGATGCTCAGGGTATACCTCCCCTTCCTACTCTTCAGCCTATGCCTAATGATGCTGGAGGAGATGTTAAACAGGTGTTGCAGTAGTGACAGGAGATGCTGGAGACTACCATGGTGCAGTTGGCCAACGAAGTCAAGACATTAATTCGGACTCAAGTTCAGGCTGCTCAGGGACCTCCCCAGGCCAATGTGAGAAGGGATGTTCCCCGACGAAGGCATGCTGAAGACCTTGACACGAATGAAAGATTCATCAGGGAGTCAATACTAGAGGGATCAGTTCATTCTTCCAGCGTGCGGTCTTGTGCTCGATTCCAGTGAGCTCGTAATAAACACCAGCAGGTGCGAACTGGCCGCGGTCCTGATCAAATCTCAGCCCTTAGAGGTGGAGCAGGGCAAAGGCCCAATAATAGAGAGTTCGAGGATAGGAGGGGACCGAGGGCTCGAAACCATTATTCCCCAAGCAGACAAGACAGGCAGGATAAACAGTCCACTGTCAGAAGAACTGAGATACAGGGTCCACTTATTGAGGAGCTCTTTCAAAGGGTCCGATAACTTGAAGCACGACTCGGGGCCCAGAAACAGAGAAGTCAGAGCGGGGAAAAGATCCCGTTGACCTCAGAAATTTAACTGGAGTCACTCCCTCCAAGATTCAAAGTTTCTAACATCCCGCAATATAAAGGGAACTCTGACCCTTACAACCATCTGGACGCTTTCAACATCCAGATGGATCTTCAGACCACCAGCTCGCTTGTAAAATGTTGCATGATCCCGACAACTCTTGGGGATATTCCATGGACATGGTTCAGGAACCTTCCCTCTCGCAATATCAATAATTAGGAAGAATGTCAGTAGAAATTCCTAAACCAGTATAAGGCACTGAAGATGCAACTCGCGCCACCTTGCCACCTTGCTACCATCTTCCAATGCCACAGTGAATCATTGAAAGATTACATCAGTAGGTTTAGGCATGAGGTGATTAATGTGGAAAACCCAACAGATGATGGGGTTTTCACAGCTATCTCGACAGGTTTGAGGAAAGACGAGAAGCTGTATGAGAGCATCTACAAATCCCCAGCAAAAAACTTAGAAGAGTTCTGCGAGCGAGCAGAGAAAGAAATTAGGTGGGAAGAAGCATTCGGTCCCTAGAAGGCTAGTGCCCAGAAGGATGAAAGCTGAAAGCTCCAATCAGAGAAGGAAGAGGAGCAATGAGGGAAACAGCCTTGGGGGCCAGAGAAATAATAACTAGATTACAAAGAAGGCCAGAAATGGGCCTAGGCCAAGGAGTAACCAGAGGCAGAAGCGACCTCGGTATCAAGGCCGTTACAATATATACAACGCCTTGTCAGACACCAGGACAAGATCTTTGCAACCAAAAGAAATAGGGAAAACTTCGGGAGACCAGCCCCTATCCAGACTCCTGAGAGATGCTGAGACAGAAGCAAGTTCTGTGCCTATCACAACGAAGTAAGGCACAATACCTCAGATTGTTGGGTGCTCAAAGACGCTATCGAGGAGATGATTAGAAATGGTTGGCTGTGGGATTATGTTATGAGACTTTCAGAGTGACCATCCCAACAGCAGCGCCCTTACCAATGCCAACAAGAGCTACCGGCCCAATCTCAACAAGAGCCTGACCCTCAGCAAGGACCTTCCGTCAGAATAATCCATACCATCCATGGGGGTCCCTCGGTGGCTGGGACGTCTAACAGATCGTAGGAGTGATATGTGAACGAGGCTAATCGCATCCAAATTGCAGGCCAAAGAGAGTCATAAAAACTTGTTAAAAAGGCCAAAAGAGTACCGGAGAAGATTATTTTTACTGAAGAAGATACCCAAGATGTTTGCTGGCTGCACAACGATGCGTTGTTGATCCAAGCCCATATCGAAAACTCGGTAGTCAAGAGGATAATGATCAACACCGAGAGTTTAGTAAATGTGATGTATAATGAGTGTTACGACCAGATTAGGATAAGTGATGAGCAGTTGAAACCATCCCCAGAGCCTTTGTACGGGTTCACTAGAGATTCAGTCACTCCTACCGGGTAGATAAGACTACCCCTTACCCTCGGAGATGCAACTCACCAGTCAACAGTGCTTGTAAATTTCCTTATCATTAATTCCCCCTTTGCGTATAATGTAGTATTGGGAAGGCCTGCAATGAACGACCTCGACATGGTCACTTATACTAGAGCTCTTACAATAAAGTTCCCAACTCCTAATGGGATCGGGTGTGTGTAGGGTGAGCAGTCATTGGCTCGTTGTTATTATATGGATGCCATACGAAAGGGAGTTTGAGGGGAGAAGGTGGATGTGGTTCCGGAGCGTGAGCTGCAGGTAATCACCACGTCAAGGGTTAGCCATGATCTGGACCCCAGAGAATTTGATGCATATCAAACGATGGGTCTGGTAGAAGAGTTTGAAGACATCCAGGTCAGCGAGACAGATGCTGTAAGATGTCTCAAATTGGGCAAGAGCCTGGTTCCAGAGATAAAGGCCCAACTGACCAGTTGCCTCAAAGCAAATCTAGATGTATTCGCTTGGAATCATGGAGATATGGTAGGGATCGATCCAAGAGTAATGGCTCATAAGCTGAACGTCAATCCTCAGATGCAACTGTAGAGGATGTTTCAGATCTTGAGGAAATATCGGATGAAGCTCAACCCCCTCAAGTGTGCCTTCGGAGTCTCCTCGGGTAAATTTCTGGGCTTAATGGTGAATAACCGAGGGATCGAGGCTAACCCAGAGAAGATCCATACTTTGCTGGACATGAGGTCGCCAACAAGCATAAAGGAGATACAGAGTTTAAATAGTCAGGTGGCAGCCCTAAGCAGATTTGTGTTAAAAGCTTCTGACAGATGTGTACTGTTCTTTGAAGTGTTGAAAAAGGAAAAAAACTTTGAATGGACGGAGAAGTGCGAGGCCGCGTTCCAACAGCTGAAGGAATATATGGGACGGGCTCCCCTCTTATCAAAATCTAAAAAAGAGGAGGCTTTGACTATCTACCTTGGGGTATCCCAACACGCCCTAAGTGCAGCGCTGGTACGAAAAGAAGGAAATGGAGCACAGGCACCTGTATACTATACTAGTAAAAAGCTAGTAAAGGCTAAGACAAGGTATACCCCAATAGAAAAGCTCGCCTACTGCCTAGTGGTGGTGTCTAGAAAGTTACGCCCCTACTTCCAGGCATACAAAATTGAAGTTCTGACCAAATATCCGTTAAAACGGATTCTCTAGAAACCAGATACTTCAGGCCAACTCCTCAAATGGGCAATCGAACTCACCCATTTTGATATCGAGTTCAAGTCAAGGTTGGTAATCAAAGGTCAAGCACTGGCATATTTCATCGCTGAGTTTACTGGACCTGTGGATGAGGAAGCCAGATCTTCTTAAGGTCCATTTTGGGAGCTGTTTGTTGATGGATCCTCTAGCGAATGGAGTGTAGGGGCTGAAATTCTACTGATTAGCCCTAACGAGAATAAGTTCCTTTGTGCGCTCAAATTCGAGTTCAGGGCAACAAACAATAAAGCAGAATATAAAGTGCTGTTGGCCGAGCTTCGCTTAGCCAAGAAGATACAAGCCGAGCGACTTAGAATATTCAGCGACTCTCAACTAGTGGTCTGCCAGATAAGAGGCGAATATTAGGCCAGAGGGTCAAAGATGATGGTTTATATACAAAGGGTCCAAGAGCTGTTGAGGACTTTTGAGAAGTACGAATTGAATCAGATCCCACGAGCCCAGAATTCCCATGCAGATACGCTGTGTCACAGCCCGTCCCTTCTACGCTGTAGCGATCTTTCTGGGCTTGGGCTGGACTCACTAGGATCTAACCCTCCCTCAAAGGGTTTTCTTTCGCCTCCCCAGAGTCTCGAACCTGGTGCCTGAGGGCTTAACACCAAATTCCTAGCTACTTTGGTACCAATTGAGCTAGCTAGTTGAAAGAGTGAAATAGCTAGATACACGTCTAGATAGTTAACATATCAGCAAGTTCAGATTGAGCATAGCGAACAGTAGGATTAGCCGCATATGTATAGATAAAGTTGTCCAGTTACCCAGTTACATGGGACTCCAGTGTTAATCACAGTAACGGCAATCTCAAATTTTCATCCCAGTTCTGGCTCAGTTTATAGAAAGCTTAGGTATTCAATTACATCATAGTACAGCTTTCCATCCATAGACGGACGGATAGTACGAGAGATATAGATTGTGGAAGATGTGCTGAGATATGGTGTGATTGAACTCGTCTATAGTAATGTTATCAGGCCAGTAACAGTGTGGCACCGTAGAAAGTATTATAAGGGAGACGGTACAGAATTTTAGAGAATTAGAATGAAGTGGGCAAAAGAAGAATATAAGTACTGGAATTAGTACAGATGATCATAGATAAGATCAAGATTATTCGGGACAAGTAGACAATCGCCTAGGATTAATAGCAGAGTGACATGGATATGAAAAGAAAAGATTTAAAGTTCCAACTTTAAGACAAGATAGTCCCTAGATATTACTAAGGAAAGAGCTCAATCGTTTTGGATGTAGTGGCTAACTAAGCCAAGATATGTTAGTTGTATGGTATAAAAGACAAATAAAATTTTACACTCCTTCAGATAGAGATAGTGATTTAAATTTCGAGGACGAAATTTTCATAAGGAGGGGTGCATTGATAGACCCCGATCCTAGTTTCCTCAGAGAATTTATTTTCGGCGATCAGATAAAGAATAAAGAGTCTAGAAATAATACAAGAGGTCCGATTAGAATTCGATTATATTTATAAGGCCCTGAGTAACATGTTAGGAAGAAATAAGAATTTTCAGTGAATAGTGTTCGGATCCAGATGAATAGTGATTTTTCAAGAAAAGATCCAAAAGTTTGTGTTTAAGATTGAATTTGGACTCGGTTATATTGTTCAGGGTCATGAATTTAGATTTGATGGGAAATGAAAGTTTTCGATGAATAGTATTTTTCGAACGGAAATTTTCGAATGAATAGTAAAATTTTTGAAATTTGACCTTAAGGGTTGAAAAGGTCTGAAAATAGTATGAGAGTATAGAGAAACAGAAACGGATAAAAAAGAAGACTATTTGAATAAGTTTTAAGCGATCCGAAGAAAATTACGATATTGCCCTTTTGAGAGATTAATATATTTTAATGAGTTTAAATCCAATTGAATTTTTTTCGAAGCATGAGACTGATTAATAAGACACCCAATTAGAGTATTTCATGGTCAATTTGAAGATTAGATGACTATGGAATATTTTCAGAATATTTTTCGATCAAAGTGAAATTATATCATAAAAAGGGCAAAAATGGACATTTTAAGTTAAGTATTCATGGATCAAGCATGAGAATGATATGCAGAAGTTTCAAGGAGTGTAACCCAAGTGAATGAGAATGAGTTAACAAGAATGAGTGTAAAAATCGAGTTTTTAAGCTATAGATACGTATAAAAAGATATCGGTTGATTCGATCAGATTTCGGTTAGGAACATTTCCTTTATTAAGTATATATGAGAGGTATCAGACCTAAATTGAAGTTTATAAAGTCGAATTGTCCATAAGATGTGTGTAGAATATTTGTGGAATATTTTTCAGAAGGATTAGGTATTGCTATTGAAATGAAAATTCACCAAGTGTAAGCCCTCACCAGATTTATTATTTTATGGTACTAGAAATATTCGAATTGAGTTACGGTCGAATCATATGCCTCCAGTAGTGTTATTTGAGGCTTATTAGATTTTCATATCGCAAGTCGGATATCGTTTGGCTGACCCCGGTACAATTACAAAGTGATTAGACGAGATTTATGTGTTAATCAAGCGAGGTGAGCTCACAGAATTCAACCAATAAGAAAATAGATAAGTGTTTTTGAAAAGTAGTGGCTAGGGTTGTGCCACGTGTCATCCATGGATTGGTTGAAAAAATAAGTGGATGAAAATAAGACAAGTGGCCCAATAGAATATAAAATCATTTATTTTTGGGCACTAGTGAGATTATTGAAAGTTTGAGGTGATAAAGTGAGATTTTCTTGAGGGACTTTATAGTAAATGAGCATTAAAATATTGATAACTTAATTTTGTCTTATATGAGCAATTTGAGACCGTGAAAAGCAAAGAAAAAGTGAGAGAAATCGGGTGAGAGGAGAGAGAAGCCGAGAGTTGCCGAGAGAGAGAAGCCGCGAGTGTCGCGCGCGAGAGAGAGAGAAGAAGAGAAGGTGATCCGATCCGATTTTCACCGCGGTTTCTTCACGAAAGTTGTTCCTCGTCATCTCCTCTAGCTAACCCAACAAATTTGAAGCAAAACGGTTGCCTATTTGGTGAGTTATTTCAGTTTAAAGATTGATGTTTATATGAAACCCATTTTTTTTCTTTGGTTTATTTTCGAATAAGAGATTAGAGATAATAAGAGGGATATGTGAGGATGATTTTGGTATGATTTTGGAGTGATTTGGTGGAAGAAAAATAGATAAAACAAGAGAGGGAAGTCGTAGAGAAAAATGGGTTTTTTATGGAATTTGATCCCGTTTTCGATTCTAAAGCATTAGATTGATGCTTTAGAGGTTAGGAAACAATCTTTTGAAGTTAGATTTCGAAAACGAAAAGTTTAGGATCGATTTCGGAGCTAAACGGACGAGTTGAAGGGTGGTTTCTAAAAACCTTCAAAACACATTCGTTTAATATTCGAAACGGTTTATTTAATTATAGTTGGGTGTTAGAACACTAGAGGATTGATTTTTGAAGTTGTCGGAAGTCCGGAGCGAAAAATGGTTTTCGTTAGTAATCGAATCCAGTTGAATTTGGTTCCGAGTTTCCGACGATGAGATTAAGTATTCTGAGGTATTCCTAGGAAAGAATAAATAGAATTCATGTAGAGAAAACGGATTTCGAAAACCCCGGTTGAATAGAAATTGAAATCCAAAAGTTTAGGTGTTAAAGGATATTTATATAGATAATTGGATTTTTATTGATTTTGAATATTATTTGAATGAGTTAAATGACCCTAAATGGATAGTTGATGTTTTAGGGTAAAAGCGGAGACTTTCGGAGTAATTCGGAGAAGAATCGGATTCTATCCGAGGACGTATTATGAGTGGAACTACAAGTTTTTATTTATATCATCTTAAAGTTTATTTTAAAGTTAAAAGAAGTTATTATAAATAGTTATTTATTTATTAATTGAATTAATGTTTTAATTCTAGCATAAAGATTTTAGTTTATTATTTATGTATATAAGAATGTGCTAGAATTAAATATTTTAGGCTTATTGCCTTAAGATTTAGAATATTTTAGTGTATTAAGAAAAAAGAAATTTTAATAGCCTATGGTTTACCCTAGCCCCAGTTTAGTACCCGGCCGAATACTCTATACGTGATACGGTAGATGAGAGGAAGTCAGTCAGTGAGATTTGAGTCTAGTCGACTCATGTGTGAGTGAGGTATGAGTGATCCGTATGCACGTATAGGGTAGTGTAGTCGGTCCGCAGCGTGGGCCCGCTTCCGGCGACTATACATGGTAGATCCCCACTCCTAGTGGTTAGCTAGATATTATATGCTACCACGCTAGGAGTAGATATTCCCTGGGTTACCATTTAGGCGAGCACCAGAAAATATTTTTAAGAAAAGAGTTTAAGAAAAGATTTCAGAAAGTTTTAGAAAGAAATTTAAAACGAGATTCAAAAACAGTTTTTCCCACTCCTAGTGGTTAGTTAGAGTTTATATGCTACCACGTCAGGAGTAGATATTCCCTGGGTTACCATTCAGGTGAGCACCAGAAAAGATTTTAAGAAAATACTTTTAAGAAAAGAGTTTAAGAAAAGATTTCATAAAGTTTTAGAAAGAAATTTAGAACGAGATTCAAAAGCAGTTTTAAATGAGTTTTAGAAAGTATTTTAGAAAAATACTTTAGTTTTATTAAACTGTTTTTGGGAGAAATTTAAGTGTAGAAATGAGTTTTAGTTTAAAAGTTACTACCACTCACTGAGTTATACTCACGTTTTTCTTTAAATGTTTTTCTTAAAAATTCTCCCACAGATGCAGGAGCTAGTCATCCAGCCGACAAGGTTCAGTCAGACGTGCAGGTAGACGTATAGGACGATACCTAATACATGTATATATGGTGTTATTTTGATCATGTATATGTTTATATAGATAGTTGTAAGTATTTTAAAGAAATCGTGGATGTATTAGTTTAAAATGTTTTATTAAAGTTTTATATGAATCAGTTTTCTGATTTTAATTATTTGATTGTGGTTGTGTTGTGAAAAATGAGTCGGAGGCTCTGGAAGTTGAGAAATGAATTTCATAGAAGTGTTTTTATAAACTGTATTTGAAACTTGCAGGGTGGCATAGTTTAGAAAACAGACGGCATGCTGCCGGATTTTCAATAGAAAAGCGAAAAATTTGTACCCCTGCCACCTAGTAAACGAGTTTAAAAAGAAGTTTAAAGAAAGTTTCGGTGCTCTGACGGGATTTCTTCGGACCAAAGTTAGGGTTCGTTGGAGTTCTGACAGGGTGCTACGGGGTCTTTCTCGGGTCCAGAGGAGGGATTCGGGAAGGGTTCCGTCACGCTGGCTCGCTTAACTACAGCTCAGGTAACGGACTTTGCTGGAAATGTACTCGTGGAGTTCTTGCCAAAGCCAAGTACCGAGCCCGGTGATGAGGTAATGACCCCAGTAGTGGCAGTAGATTCATGGATGAGCCTGCTGGTTAACTATTTGTAAAAGGGTAAGCTGCCAAAAGATAAGATAGAAGTTCGTCGTGTGCGAACGAGAGCAACAAGGTACTACATATACGATGATGTGCTTTACAAGAAGGGCTTCTCGGCTCTATTACTCTGATGTGTCGACGAGCCAGACTGTACTACTCTTCTGAAGGACATACATGAGGGACACTATGGTAACTATACTGGGGGGTTGTCCCTAGCTCAAAAAGCACTGAGACAAGGGTTTTACTGGCCAACTATAAAGTAGGATGCTATCAACCTGGTAAAGAAATGCAATAAGTGCCAGAGGTTTTCTAAGGTCCCCTGAGCACCGCCAACTTATCTTCAGCAGATGATTAGTCCATGGCCCTTTGCCATTTGGGGCATGGACCTGATCGAACCTCTTCTAATAAAGCGAGCAAGATGCAAATATGTCGTGGTGGCAGTCGATTACTTCACAAAGTGGGCAGAGGCGAAGGAACTGGCTGAGATATCCATGACGAAGATTGAAAAGTTCGTGTGGGACAACATTATTTGCTGATTTGGTGTTCCTCAACAGCTCGTGATAGATAATGGAACCCAATTCACAAGCGAGCAGTTCCTAGAATTCTGTAGTAGCCTTGGCATAACAAAAAGCTTTTCAGCGGTAGATCACCCACAAGCTAATGGTCAAATGGAGGCAGTCAACAAAATCATTAAGCAGACCTTGAAGACTAAGCTTGAAACCAGAAAGGGAGCATGGGTAGACGAATTGCAGAAGGTACTGTGGGCCTACAGAACAATTGCCCGTAGCACCACTAAAGAAACCCCTTTCTCAATGGTTTACGGGTCTGAGGCCATGATCCCTGTCGAGTTTGAAGTGTTTAGCCAACGGAGAGCAAGCTTCAATCCTGAAGAGAACGACCAACTTCTGGCCGCTAGTTCAGACCTCCTCGAAGAAGCTAGAGAAATAGCTCGCCTCAGAGCAGCCGTCTATCAACAGAGAATGGCGAAACATTACAATAAGAGGGTCCGAGTACGCAAGTTCAAGCTGGGTGACCTCGTGTCGCGAGAGATTCTATCTGGAGCCCGCAAGACTAGTGATGGTACGCTAGGTCCTAACTGGGAAGGACCCTTCATCATCTACGAAGATTTAAAGAATGGAGCATACCACCTAGCAGATATGAGCGAATCAATGCTTTCAAGGGACTGGAACGCTATCCACTTAAAGCCTTATTATTCATAACTATTGTATCATTATTACTCTACTATCTCTGTAAAGCTAACCATGTGATAATACAATGAAAGCTTTTCGTATATGATCACTAATGCAGAGTGCTTATGTGTTTTCATGTGTGTGAGGTATGTGGCAGTGAAAGGCAGAAAGTAAACTCAAAGCTTGAACACTTATTTACCTTGTAGGAATGAGGGGCTGAATATCGATGGATACCAACCCCACACTTGCCCTACGGGGATAAGGGGTTGAATATCGATGGATACTGACCCCACACCTGTCCTACAAGGTTAAAGGGGTCAAAAACGGCCATGAGTTCGCGCATCTAATTGCCGCTCGATGTTTGGTCTCCCCATCTGTAAGTTGTTCCAGACACCTTACAATTCGAATAATTACGCATGGAAGTAGAGTACCAAAAAAAAAAAAAAAAACCTTAGCCGCTGAACTCTCCACTTCTAAAAATGCTGTAAATGCTAAGGTTACAACCTTATGAATGCAGCCAAGGTTCTACTACCTTCTCCACTCTCGTTATAGATGCTCGGGTTCCGACCCTATGAGCGTAGCTCGAGAGGACAATAAGCTGTATAGCTCAAGTATCCACTTTATGAGCGTAGTTCATTATAAATGCTCAGGTATCGACCCTTTGAGCATAGTCCGCTGTAAATGCTCAAGTTTCACCTTTCGAGCGCAGCCGACTATAGATGCTCGGGCCCCTACCTTGCAAGCGCAACGCCTTGTAAAGGCTCGAGTT
Organism: Dimocarpus longan; assembly: GCA_022984855.1. NCBI lineage: Eukaryota > Viridiplantae > Streptophyta > Magnoliopsida > Sapindales > Sapindaceae > Dimocarpus > Dimocarpus longan. The sequence continues at coordinate 2,645,076 of CM041022.1, read as the reverse complement.
CCTACCTTTTGAGCACAACCTTTACCAAGATAACTATATGGGCAGAGTTACTCATTAATTGGTCGACGCCTACTATTATGTGAGCAAACCTGCCTTTTATTAAGAGGGCTATCTGCTAAAGTATTCGAGGGCGCACTCGCGTTCTAGGAATATGATTTTCGTGCTTTGGGAAGCACTTATACGACCAATCAATACTTGCAAGCATGACAGAGCAAGTGCAGTCAACCTTATCGGTCAGATCTACTATCTAATCGTTTTATTAAATGTTTCATTATTTACACGTGCTCATGATTCGTTTGAGTTATGCAAGTATGATATTATTTGATAATACATATGAGGCTTAGAAAAAACAAAGCGGACCAGCAAGGAATCTCGTATCGCTGGAAATAGAAGCTAAAAATATCCAAATCAATATCAAATGATAACATCGTCAACAGCAATGTCTATGTTCGAAGATAAGCGCCATCAGAGAGAAGAAAAATAAAGAAAGCTAATGTCTAAGGAGCTTACGAGGGGCTTGCAGGAGCTGTCTTCTCGCCTTGACCATCAGGGGCTTCCTTTGAAGACACTTCTTATGCCCCTGAAGCAGTTGACTGTGATGAGCTCGAAGGAGGTGTCGGTGGGGCTAAGGAGACAGTACCCGGGGCAAGAACAAATGAAGTTGGGCCTTAGATAGATGGAGGCTTATTCTTCTGAGCAGCCCGCGTAGCCCAATCAGCATATTTCTTCACCTCTTTTATTGTCTCTTCGCCATACGAAGAGACGTCTATTTCCTAATGAAACTTCCACAAAGTATACAAAAACGAGCTTGACGTCTTCTCAACAGCCTCTCAACAAACCTGCTAGATACAGGCTTCGGCTTGGCTGAGTAATTCTTTGGTGCGGACAAGATTTCCTTTCATTATGTCCATGTCTCGCAGCACCAGTTCAACCTTCTTCCCAGCTGTCTCTGACAGGCCCTGTTCGTCTTATCCTAGTACGTCCGGCGACCGTACGGAGGACCTCCAGAGGATACCTGATCCAACTAGAAGGTTTCCGTGAAGCTAAGCCTTTTTCCTGATAACTTGAAATATAACTATACAAATAGTTTTGGTAACCCAGGATTTATATAAAAGCGGAAGTTTAAATATATTTTCATACATTCAAAACTTCAAAGTAAGATTCAAATCAAGTAATTAAAACAAAAGGCATCGAAGTGGAATTCACAACATCATTTAAAATAGTTTAGAGTTCATATTTAGATAGGTTTACAACTCTTTCAAAATATAGTCAACATAATTCAAGTGTTAATATTTACAACCCAAAATATTTATGACAAAAGTCATGGATAAACATGCACATCAATTACAATGCAACCAAGTTCTGCTATTCGTGGGTAAGAGTTTTAGCGGCTGAAGCTGTAGCACCTAAAGCTGCATCTTGACCTGAGGAGTTTGGTTTTATAAACATATAATACAGTGAGATAATATCATCAGTGAGTGTTATATTATTCTAAATAAAATCTAGTTCAAAATAATCATCTTCCAATTATTTATGAATTTATTCATAAAACATAATTGAATCATTTCACTTAACTTTAAACATATTCTTAAAACATTAAAACATAATTTATGAATTCGGGAACGAAATTCAGCAGCTTATATAATTTCAATATATCATAAACTTGTAAATTAAAATGGTGGTAAACGAATTAATAAGAATTCATTTCAATAAAAATATAGTAAATCAACCACCAATATTTAAATCGCCAAATGGTATACCCAGGCATATGGCAAAGCGGAATCCTACATCGCAAGACCATATGATCAGTAACTAAGTAGCAGAATCCTACATCGCTCAGGTAGTAAGCTAGCTCATAATATACCCTGAGGAGAGGCGGAATCCTACATCACAACTCCCAAGCGGAATCCTACATCGCTTTAGGGTATTCTACCATTACCGACAACATCATAAAATCACCCTAAGGAATACCATAGGCTTAATAAAACATTTACAAATAAGCTGCATTTCATATAAAATCCACATTTCATTCTTGAACATAAAATTTCGTAAGGGAGGATATCACAAATAATTTAATTCATATCATGACATATTTGATCATAGAATATGAATGTCATGTAAAACTCCATAACTTAAAATTTTATACTGTCATTTAACTTAATTAAGCTTGCATGAAATCATAAAGCTTAAAATAAATTCATTCATGCAAAAACATTCATAAAACTCATATGACTTAGAATTAAACAATAGTTTCAAAACAATTTAATAACACTCACAACTGGCTTCCAAATACTTTATCACGACTTCCCGCTACGGATCTCGTCCGCTCACCGGTTCACCTATAATTGGTTTCAATCGAGATTTCATTAAAACACGGCTCGCGCAAAAACTAAACTTAAATCGCACGGGGATTTCTAATCATGACATTTCAAGTGATTATCCTCACCCAATAACAATACGGAAAATTAATATTCGCACGCGGAAACTATCTCGAAATCAATTCATTATCGCAACATAATCTACTCGAAACTCTATGATTACAAAACCGACAACTATACCATTCGAATCTAAAGCAACATCATCGAAATCACATTCTAATGGATTCAATAAAAAGAAGATTCGAAGCTAAACGAATAACATAAAACTTACACGATTTCAACTATTTATCGCGAATTATCGCTTTTAGCGTTTCACGCAATTTCTTCGATTCCAATCAAACTTATCGTCAATACTACTCGTGACTTTACTTAAATCATGGAAAATGAATATTCAATCACTTTAAAACACAAAAATGAAAATCATGGCAGCAAGTTAAACGAGGATTCATTTCCCGATTCATCTCCGAAATTCGACAATTTAACGATTTCACGCGAATTGAAAACTATCCAATTAACTTTATCTCATTCCAATCCATCCTATTTTCACCATTTAACATTTTAACGGACTTAAATACATCTCAAGGCAGCTTGATAACATTATAAACACTTTCACATTTGACAACGAAAATCACAAACTAAAAACATTCGCATTCGCGGAAAACTTATCCGAATCGCTTGGAAACAATTTCTCAATATCCGAACGACTATCCGATACTTTAAAACATATCCACACTAATCATTTTCCATGACAACGAGCTCGAAATTAAAAACATAACTTAACAGCCCCTAACTTATCTTATAATAGCCCGAAATCAATTTCAAAATGAAAATGACCGATGACAAATTCATTCAAAACACAACCAAACAATATCGAGCGAATCTCCGCACTAACGAGGTTCTCAATCCTAAAACCCAATCATAATATCATCAATTATCATCCATAATTCAACATAATCATTAACCATCCAAACGAAATCAATAAAAACTCAATATACCTTTCGAAACTCACTTCGAAAGCTTGAAACTTCGAAAGAAAAATTTGCGCGAATGGGCTGTCCTTATTTTTCACCTTAAATTGAGCTTCCTTCAATCCAAATGCACATGCATGCTTTAAACACTACTCGAAAAACACAACAAAACCAAATGGAACAGCACTAACCTCAACTCGAACTGTTTTTCGCTTCAAACCAACTCTTGAACAATCGCGACGGCGAGACGACGCTCAATTACGATCACGGCAGCAAGCAATCTCCTTCCTCCGTTCAAGAACGAGCTGAAACTACTCAAATTAACATCAAAAGCATGATCTAGCTGCTGGCTCTTCAAGGCTTACCTTTCCAACTTGATGAAGATCCAAAGGATGATGGATAGAAAGTCCAAAACTGCTTGGTCTGCACTTGGTGAGGTTCCGGCCTGACAACAGTTGCTTGGTAGCAGCTCACACAACAGCAGCACCACTAGTTCACGGCTTCAGCTCCTCACTCGGTTCACTGTCCTTGATTGCTCACGAGCTGCACAAGCACACCTAACAGATCACGACAGTGACAGCCCACGGCAGCAACTCACGGTTTTAGCTTCTCAGCTCACGGCAGCAGCGACAACAGCTCTCCACGGCGGCAACACCTCTAGGCAGCAACAAATGGAGACCGAATGACTTAGTTGTTTTTTTAATCCTTGCTTTTCAATTTTAAATATATATTTGTTCATTCCCTTGATGACACATGGTCACCATACATAACAATCTCATACCACTTGTCATTACTCATTCCTTGCATGTGTGACACGTGTCACATTCATGCACCAATTTTATTTTATTAAAATTCTTCCATGCATTCTCCCTTTAATTTCAAAATCGAATCCATTTCCGTCCGTCTGTCCGGGAATCCGCTTTTAATTGCTTTCGCCTTCAAAATTTTTTGAATCCGTCTTCATAAACTCGAATTTATTTTTATTATTCTAAAATAATTATTCCGAATATTTTCGGACTCGATAATTATATTTTTCCGATGGAACGCGATCAATCAAAAAAATATTTCGCTCTCCGACGAACAAGGTTTTGGGTTTTACAATTCACCCCTCCTTAAAAAAAATTTCGTCCTCAAAATTTACACGACTTTCATGCAATGCATTTCAACACTGGAATCCATCAAACATACTCAACAATTTCTTGAATTATAAAATTCTTAGCTCGATTTACTAAATATACTTACTTGCTTCAAAAAGATGCAGATATTGGCTGCGCATCAGCTCCTCATGCTCCCACGTGGCTTCCTCCACTGCATGATTCCTCCACAACACTTTAATCAATAGAATAACTTTGCTACGAAGAACCTGTTCTCTCTTGTCAAGAATCTGAACTGGGGTCTCCTTATAAGATAGGTTCTCCTTGAGTTCTATTGGCTGCTCTGACAACACGTGCGAAGGATCTGCTATATACTTGTGGAGCATCGAGACATGGAATACATTATGGATCCTAGAAAGTGTGGCTGGCAACTCGAGTCGATATGCTACCTCACCTACTCTGCCAATCACTTCATAGGGACCGATATACCGAGGGCTTAACTTATCTCGTTTCCCAAAACGAATTATTCCTTTCCATGGCGATATCCGCAGAAATACCTTATCCTTGACCTGGAACTCCAAATCCTTCCTACGCTCATTTGCGTAACTTTTCTGTCGATCCTGGGCTATCTTCAAATTGTCCCGAATAACTTTGATCTTATCTGTAGTCATCTGAACAAGCTCGGGCCCAATCAACTTTCTCTCGCCTATCTCATCCCAACATACCGACGTCCTACACCGTCTCCTATAAAGAGCTTCATACGGTGCCATGTCGATACTATCCTGATAACTGTTATTATAGGCAAACTCGATTAACGATAGATGAGTATCTCAACTTTCTCCAAACTCCATCACACAAGATCTGAGCATATCCTCTAAAGTTTGAATAGTACGCTCAAACTGTCCATCTGTCTGCGGATGAAATGCTATATTGAAATGTAATCGAGTACCCAAGGCTTTCTATAAACTAGGCCAAAATCGGGATGTAAATCTCGGATCTCTATCGGGTACGATCGACACTGGAGCCCCATGCAATCTCACGATCTCATCAACATATAATTTGGCCAATCTATCCAGGGAATACGTACTTCGGATAGGTAGGAAATGAGTTGACTTCGTAAGTCGATCAACTATCACCCAAATGCTATCATAACCATTCTGACTTCGAGGAAACCCTACCACAAAATCCATTGTAATATGCTCCCATTTCCACTTCGGGATAGGGAGTGGCTATAGAAGTCCTGCTGGTCTCTGATGCTCAGCCTTGACCTGTTGACAAATCAAGCATCTTGACACATACTCAGCTATTTCCCTCTTCATACCTTTCCACCAATAATGCTCTTTTAAGGTATGATACATTTTCGTACTTCCCGGATGCATAGTATACTATGCTGAGGAGTGAACTTCCTCTAAAATTTCTTTCTTGAGTTTCGCCACATCTAGAACACACAATCTCTTTCTCATCCTCAACGTACCATCATCCTTGACTGAGAAGTTTCCCTACTAGCCTAACTCTACTTCCTGTCTGATCTTATTTTAACTGAGGATCCTGAATCTGTAACTCTTGGATTTTATCCACGAGTACCGGTCGATGAAATGTAGCTAACAATGCACCCGAATCTATTACTTCCAAATTAACTCCCAAAGATCTCATCTCTATTAACAATGGAAAATACCCAACTCTTAAATGAGTTACCGAGCTGGAGGGTCTCCTACTCAATGCATCAGCTACTACATTTGCTTTCCCGGGATGGTACTCTATGGTGCAATCATAATCCTTGATCAGCTTCAACCATCTCCTCTATCTCATGTTCAACTCTTTCTGGGTGAACAAATACTGAAGGCTCTTGTGATCCGTAAATATCTGACATTGAACTCCATATAGGTAAGGCCTCCAGATCTTGAGCACAAACGCCACTGCGGCCAACTTTAGATCATGGGTAGGGTAATTCTGCTCGTACTTCTTTAATTGCCTTAAAGCATAAGCTATCACCTTACTGTTTTGCATCAGAACACAACCCAAACCCTGCCTCGAAGCATCATTGTACACCACAAAGCCTTCATTTCCGGAAGGAAGAGTAAGCATTGGAGCTGTGGTCAATTTTGTCTCCAATTCATCAAAACTCCTCTGACAGGCTTCTGACCACTCAAACTTCACTTCTTTCTTTTTGACAAACAGAACTGGAGCTCCCTATGGAGAAGTACTCAGTCTCACAAAGCCCTTGCCTAATAACTCTTCCATCTGAACTTTTAATTCTCTCAACTCGACCGGAGCCATCCAGTAAGGAGAGATTGAGATTGGTTCAGTTCCCGGAGCCAAGTCTATCTCAAACTCTACTTCCCGATCTAGGGGTAAACCTGGAAGGTCATCTGAAAATACATCTGGGAACTCACTGACCACTAAGGTAACTTTCAATCGACTCTCATCCCCCGACTGATCAATCATATGTGCTAGATATCCCTGACACCCTCTACAGAGCATTCTACTAGCTAATATAGCGGTCTCAATACTGACGGTAAGTACTTTTCGCATCCCTCGGAACACCACCTCTGATTCCCCTGACCTTACCAACCTGACCTCCTTTCTATAACAGTCAACCGAGGCTCGATGACTGGATAGTCAATCCATCCCTAAAATTACATCAAAGTCTCTAATGTCTAACAAAATCAGATCTGCTGGAAACTCCCTATCCTCTAACATAATTTTACAATCAGGAACACCTTATCAACTAACAGCGAGTCTCCAGCGGGGATAGAAACTATCATATTATAATTTTATACCTGAACCTTCATATTTGCCTTAGCAGAAAATTGCACAGATATAAAAGAATGCATAACTCCAGGGTCTATCAATACATATGCATCAAGATCGATGACAGAAATCATACTCGTGATAACCTCTGAGGCAACTTCTACCTCCTGCTGAGTAACGGTAAATACTCTGGTCTGAGCATGGGGCCTTCCTGACTAACCTAAATGAGGTACTCCTCTACCTGGTCTCTTGCTACCTGTCCATCCAAATTTGCCCTTTTTCTTAGCAGTCTTACTGGACCCTTCATGAGGCATATTGGATCCACCACGTTTGTTTTCTGACTTTTTGCCCTGAGCAATAACGGTTGCATTTCTTTCCACCTTCATAACAGCTTCAACCAGTTCCCCATAATTTTTCTGAGAAGTCCAGGATAAATGGATTCGGAGACGAGGACTTATACCTGCAAGAAACCTCTTACACTTCTATTCCTCATTATCAGCCATGAAGGGAACAATCCGAACAAGCTCTGAGATCCTCTTTTCATAATCAGTGACCGACGTCAAGCCCTGCTCTAGCTTGAAGAATTCTTCTGTTCTAGCATCTTTATAGCTTTTTGGATATAATCTATCAGTAAACTCTCTCTGAAACTGATCCCATGAAATCTCATTTGGATTTCTCCTTTCCAGCGCCTCCCACCAATCTTTAGCCCTGCCTTCTAATAAAAAGCTGGAGAATGTGACTTTCTGATCATCTGAGCATCCCATGACTTTATAGATTTTATCGATTCTATCTAACCATCACAGAGCACTCTCGGGATCACCACTCCCATTGATCGGCTTCGCGCCCAATTTACAAACGTGCTCAAAAGAACATTTCGAAGATTCCTAGGTCTCTCGTGGCTGTCGCATTGCTGCCAACAAAATTTGAGCCACTTGATTAGCATTAAAATTCCCCTCTGGCTGTTCTGCTGACCTCGGTGGTTTTGAGCAAGGCTGATCCATAGATACCTCTTCTGACCTAGTTTCATTTTCAACCTCTCGGACGGTAGGTGCTGTAGGAGCTGAAGCATCTGATATAGCTCTGTGGAAACCTCTACGACCACGTCGTTACGTTATAATGTGATTTTAAACAAAACAAAATTATATAACACTTGAATATTTCTGTAAACCAATGTATGAAAAATCAATCTAGGTTACTCGATTATCATATTAATATGAAAATGCTTCAAATAGTCTTAACTAGAAAACACCTAACTCAATTTATAAAACCAAGGCTCTGATACCAACACTGACAGGCCCCGTTCGTCTTATCCTAGTACGTCCAGCGACCCACCCGACGACCCCACGGAGGACCTCCAGAGGATACCTGATCCAACTAGAAGGTTCCCATGAAGCTAAGCCTTTTTCTTGATAACTTGAAATATAACTATACAAATAGTTTTGGTAACCCAGGATTTATATAAAAGTGGAAGTTTAAATATATTTCCATACATTCAAAACATCAAAGTAAGATTCAAATCAAGTAATTAAAACAAAAGGCATCGAAGTGGAATTCACAACATCATTTAAAATAGTTTAGAGTTCATATTTAGATAGGTTTACAACTCTTTCAAAATATAGTCAACATAATTCAAGTGTTAATATTTACAACCCAAAATATTTATGACAAAAGTCATGGATAAACACGCACATCAATTACAATGCAACCAAGTTCTGCTATTCGTGGGTCGGAGTTTCAGCGGCTGAAGCTGTAGCACCTAAAGCTGCACCTTGACCTAAGGAGTTTGGTTTTATAAACATATAATACAGTGAGATAATATCATCAGTGAGTATTATATTATTCTAAATAAAATCCAATTCAAAATAATCATCTTCCTATTATTTATGAATTTATTCATAAAACATGATTGAATCATTTCACTTAACTTTAAACATATTCATAAAACATTAAAACATAATTTATGAATTCGGGAACGAAATTCAGCAGCTTATATAATTTCAATATATCATAAACTTGTAAATTAAAATGGTGGTAAACGAATTAATAAGAATTCATTTCAATAAAAATATAGTAAATCAACCACCAATATTTAAATCGCCAAATGGTATACCCAGGCATATGGCAAAGCGGAATCCTATATCGTAAGACCATATGATTGGTAACTAAGTAGCAGAATCCTACATCGCTCAGGTAGTAAGCTAGCCCATAATAAACCCTAGGGAGAGGCGGAATCCTACATCGCTTTAGGGTATTCTACCATTACCGACAACATCATAAAATCACCCTAAGGAATACCATAGGCTTAATAAAACATTTATAAATAAAGCTGCGTTTCATATAAAATCCACATTTCATTCTTGAACATAAAAATTCGTAAGGGAGGATATCACAAATAATTTAATTCATATCATGACATATTTGATCATAGAATATGAATGTCATGTAAAACTCCATAACTTAAAATTTTATAATGTCATTTAACTTAATTAAGCTTGCATGAAATCATAAAGCTTAAAATAAATTCATTCATAAAACTCATACGACTTAGAATTAAACAATAATTTCAAAACAATTTAATAACACTCACAACTTGCTTCCAAATACTTTATCACCACTTCCCGCTACGGATCTCGTCCGCTCGCCGGTTCACTAATTGTAAACCACCCTCCCTAATATTAGTAGTATCGTACCTATGTATAGTAAATTAATTAATTAATAGTATTGGAGCATGTCAATTTAGATTCGAAGGCTAGAATGTAAATGCTAGAATTTTAATTAATGTGAGAGATAATCTTAGCAGTTGGACCAATTAGAGAAGAACGCATCACTCAATGGCATTTTGAAATATTAAAACAAATGGAGAGCAAAGTAATTAAGGCCAACCTTAGATATATATATATATATATATATATGTGTGTATATGTAGGAATATGTTGGAATTAATTGAAAAGTTAGTAAAGAGTTAACATGTTTGTGCTATTAATTTTTTTTAGTGGTCATGTTATAATAATTGAAAGACAAGGGGACAAGTAACAATTCCAACACTTTATATAAAGAAGAGAATGTGCTGGAAATTGAGAAAGAAAGCAAAAACAGAAAACGTGAGACAAAGGCCATTCGGCCAAGTGAGGAAGAAGAAGAGTGGATGAAGATCAGCCAAGGAACAAGTGATCCAAGGGTTTTCAAGGTTGAATCCTAAGCTTTTAAGATCAAAAATCAAGTCTCTAGCCTTCCTAGTTTATTCTCTACAAAAATTTGGTAAGTTCAAGTCTTGATTTCATGAAAATTTTAATTGTTGTGGTTGATTGTGATTACCGGATTTTAATCCGATGGCAGTAATTGGCATGTAGGAAAATTTTGAAGTGTTTTAAAAGTTTTCTTACAGGAAATAAATTTTTTTGGATTTATAGAAACACAGCCGTTATGCTGCCAAAATTTTCCTTAAACTCCAAATGGATTTTATTTCAATTATATGACTATTTAGTAGTTGAATCGGCTCAACTTCACGAAAATTCTTCAGTCGATCTAGATATCGGCTGGAGGGTGACCGTGGGGTGCCGGCGGGATCCTTATTCTACAAGAATAGTAGCTTAGAAGGATAGGGACCCGTCAAAGTGGTATCAGAGCGCGGTTTGTTAGTAGTTAGTGCTATTAGTTAATATAAATCCTAGATAAATTTTCAACGATTAGTATAAATATGATTTTGATGACATGTTTATAATATTTTTGTAACATTTTCGTTAAATCCACAGCACTATGCAGCGCCAGACGCGTAGGGGTCGTCCCAGGAGAGCCACTTCAAGGGCTCCAGCACCTGCTGTACCGTTGGCTCCTGAAGCCGAAAATGTTGCGGGGTCGGTAAATGCCCCGGTGGACCAAGGGCAGGCTGGACCATCTAGACCGCCTCCAGTAGTAGACATAGAGCAGATGGCTCAGATTTTAAGGGCAGCTCTTTATCCTCCTCCACCACCACAGCCACAACAGCCACCATCGACACCACCGCCGGGCCCAGAGCCGTCCAAAGTTACGATAGAGAGAATTTGTAAGTTGGGCGCGAAGACATTTAATGGCAGTGATGATCCAGAGAGTGCGCTTTCATGGTTAGACCGGGTGAGTAAAATCTATAGGGTGGTGGAGTGTACTGATGATCAGAGGGTTCTATTCTCCTCCTTCCTGTTAGAAGACCGAGCCAAAGACTGGTGGGAGATGATAGAGAGGAGATATCCTGAAGGAGTCACTTGGGATCGATTTCAGCAGGAGTTTATGGATCGGTTTTACCCTCAGAACTACAAGGACTCCCGTGCTGAAGAATTCTTTAGACTAGATCAGGCGACGATGTCCGTGACAGATTATGAGCGAAGATTTTCAGAGTTAGTGCGGATAGTCCCTTACATTTCTACGGATGAGGATCAGAAGTGCAAGAGGTTTTTGGCAGGCTTACATCCTCGCATTAAAGTTCACATCTCCCAGACTCCTCCACTACAGTATGGGCGGATTGTTGCAGAGGCTCTTAGGGTGGAGAAGAATGTGGTAGCTATGACTCAATCAGGGAAATATGAAGGCAAACGGAGCGCCCCCAGTACCTCCCAAGGTGGACCCAATCAGGGCCCTAAAAAGAAAGGCCGATTCGGATTTAGAGGTAGTCGAGGCTCAAGCAGGGGAGCCCAGACCAGTCAGGGTTCAGTACGACCTCCAGTACCATCAAGCAGTTCCCGCGGATCTTGGACACAGTACCCAGAGTGTGAGAAGTGCGGGAGGAAGCACCCAGGAGAGTGTAGGGCGAGTTCGACTGCCTGTTTTCAGTGTGGACAGGAGGGACATTTTATGAGAGATTGTCCACAGTTAGTATCTACAGAGACATCACAGGTTGGGCAGTCTGTCTCATCACCAGCCACAAGCACTCAAAAGTCCAGTAGTACACCTTCCAGGGCTCCCAGTGGACCAGGATCAGGCCGTGGCTCAGGAGGCCGAGGCTCCAGAGGCCGAGGAGCAGGCCCAGTTAGACAGCCAGGGAGGCCCCAGACTCAAGCTCGGGTATATGCGGTGACCCAGCAGGAAGCCGAGGTGACTCCAGATGTAGTTACTGGTATGATTTCTGTTTTTAGTCACGATGCATATGCACTAGTAGATCCTGGAGCCACACATTCTTTTGTATCTGCAAAATTTGTCAGTAAGATAAATGTTCCACCGCAACCTTTAGACAGTGGCCTATTAGTATCCATTCCAGCAGGGAACTCGTTGTTAGCAGACAAAATGATCCCAGACAGCAGGGTAGTAATAGAAAACTCAGAGTTTCCCACTGATCTGATCATATTAGATATCAGAGATTTTGATGTGATTTTAGGGATGGATTGGTTAGCCGTGCACCGAGCCACAGTAGATTGTTTCAAAAAGGAAGTGACTCTAGAGAGATCCGGAGAACCAAAAGTAATATTTAGAGGTATGAGAAGAGCACTCGCCACGAGCATGATTTCAGCAATGACAGCACAAAAATGCTCCGAAAAGGATGCCAGGGGTATCTAGCCTACATAGTAGAACAGAACCACGAAACGGTCAAGTTGGAAGATATTCCAGTTGTCAAAGAGTTCCCAGATGTGTTTCCAGATGATCTCCCAGGATTACCCCCAAATCGTGAAATAGAGTTTGAGATAAATCTGATTCCAGGAACAGACCCAATTTCCATCACTCCCTACAGGATGGCTCCTACTGAACTAAAAGAGTTGAAGGCACAGTTAGAGGAGTTACTAGATAAGGGGTTCGTTAGACCAAGTACCTCACCGTGGGGAGCTCCAGTTTTGTTTGTTAAGAAGAAGGACGGGAGCCTGAGATTGTGTATAGATTATAGACAGCTGAATAGAGTCACAATACGCAACCGATATCCCCTCCCCAGGATAGATGAGTTGTTTGATCAGTTACAGGGTTCCAGAGTGTATTCCAAGATAGATCTAAGATCCGGATATCACCAGTTAAAGGTCCGAGAGTCAGATATTCCCAAGACTGCCTTCAGAACACGATATGGGCATTATGAATTTCTAGTGATGCCATTTGGATTAACAAACGCCCCAGCAGCATTCATGGACTTAATGAATAGAGTTTTCAGATCTTATCTAGACAGATTCGTGATTGTGTTTATAGATGATGTGTTGGTGTATTCTGGCAGTCCGGAGGAGCATATAGAGCATGTGAGGATGGTATTACAGACTCTACGAGAACACCAGTTGTATGCCAAGTTTAGTAAATGCCAGTTTTGGTTAGACAGAGTTGGTTTCCTGGGTCATGTGATCTCAGCTGAGGGCTTAAGTGTGGATCCCCAGAAAGTTGAAGCAATAGTGCATTGGAAGGCACCCACAAATGTGACAGAGGTTAGGAGCTTCTTGGGAATTGCGGGCTACTACAGGAAATTTGTAGAGGGATTTTCTCGGATAGCTGCGCCGTTGACCAAATTAATTAGGAAAGATGTGAGGTTCGAGTGGACAGTTGAATGTCAACAGAGATTTGATGAGTTGAAGAAGAGGTTGACAACAGCTCCAGTGTTAGCACTTCCAGTACCAGATCAGGAGTTTGTGGTATATAGTGATGCTTTCAGACAGGGTTTAGGGTGTGTTTTGATGCAGAATGATAGAGTGATTGCTTATGCTTCTCGACAGCTTAAGAAGCATGAACAGAACTATCCTACCCATGACTTAGAACTAGCAGCAGTAGTATTGGCATTAAAGATTTGGAGGCATTATTTATATGGAGCTTCATGTCGCATCTTCACAGATCACAAGAGTTTGCAATACCTGTTTACTCAGAGAGACTTGAACCTGAGGCAGCGGCGATGGTTAGAATTGATAAAAGATTATGATTGTACGATTGAGTATCATCCGGGGAAGGCCAATGTGGTAGCAGATGCCTTGAGTAGGAGACCTGATAGTACTTTAGCACAGATGAAAGCAGTGTATCTTCCACTTTTAGTGGAATTTCGATCTCTTAGAGCTCAGTTAGAGGCAACAGACTCAGGGGCATTATTGGCTACTTTTCAGGTACGGCCAGTGTTGATAGATCGAATACGGGAACTCCAGTTACAAGACCCTCAATTTGAAAAGATGAGGAAGGAAATTCAGGAAGGCAAAAGAACAGATTTTAGTGTCAGAAATGATGGTGTAATTATGATGGGCCAGCGGTTAGTAGTACCAGAGATAGCTGAATTGAAGAGAGAAATTTTAGAAGAAGCTCATTCATCAGCCTATGCGATGCACCCAGGTAGTACTAAGTTGTATCATACGCTGAAGGAGCATTACTGGTGGAAAGGAATGAAAAGAGAGACAGCAGACTTTGTCTCCAAATGCTTAACCTGTCAGCAGGTAAAAGCGGAACATCAGAGACCCGCAGGATTATTGCAGCCGCTCTCGATTCCAGAATGGAAATGGGAGAAGATTACGATGGATTTTGTAATAGGATTTCCACGTACCCAGAGAGGGCATGATGCAATTTGGGTTATAGTCGACAGATTGACCAAGTCTGCACATTTTCTACCTATCAGGAGTGATTTCTCTCTGAATAAATTGGCCCAGTTGTATATAGATGAGATAGTCAGATTGCATGGCACACCGGTTTCTATAGTATCAGATCGAGATCCCAGATTTACATCCAAGTTCTGGCCTAGTCTTCAGAAAGCTTTGGGGACTAAACTACACTTCAGCACAGCCTTTCATCCTCAGACTGATGGGCAATCTGAGCGTACAATTCAAACTTTAGAGGATATGCTTAGAGCATGTGCCATGGAGTTTAAAGGAAGTTGGGATACACACCTACCGCTTATGGAGTTTGCCTACAATAATAGTTATCAGTCCAGTATAGGTATGGCTCCATATGAAGCCTTGTATGGCAGGAAATGTAGAACACCTGTATGCTGGGACGAGATAGGTGAAAGGAAGCTCATAGGTCCAGAGTTAGTACAGGTCACTTCAGACAAAATTAAAATTATTCGTGACCGATTGAAAACGGCGAGTGATAGACAGAAGAGTTATGCAGATAACCGCCGTAGGGACCTTGAATTCTCAGTAGGTGATAAAGTTTTCCTCAAAATTTCCCCTTGGAAAGGAGTGCTTAGATTTGGTAGGCGTGGTAAATTGAGTCCTCGATATGTTGGACCATATGAAATTGTGGAGAGAATCGGGCCCGTAGCTTACCGATTGCAGCTACCTCCAGAGTTAGCCAGAATTCATGCTGTGTTCCATGTGTCTATGCTTCGCAAGTATATGCCAGATCCTTCCCATGTCCTCCAAGATCAGCCAATAGAACTCAGGGAAGACTTAACCTATGAGGAGCAACCGGTTCAGATTCTAGATCGCCGAGAACAAGTTCTAAGGAACAAAGTCATTCCCTTGGTGAAAGTTTTATGGAGGAATCACGCAATGGAAGAATCCACGTGGGAACCTGAAGCACAGATGCGAAATCAATACCCCCATCTATTTAGTACAGGTACTTTATTTAATTTCGAGGACGAAATTTTTATAAGGAGGGGAGAAATTGTAAACCACCCTCCCTAATATTAGTAGTATCGTACCTATGTATAGTAAATTAATTAATAGTATTGGAGCATGTCAATTTAGATTCGAAGGCTAGAATGTAAATGCTAGAATTTTAATTAATGTGAGAGATAATCTTAGCAGTTGGACCAATTAGAGAAGAACGCATCACTCAATGGCATTTTGAAATATTAAAACAAATGGAGAGCAAAGTAATTAAGGCCAACCTTAGATATATATATATATATATATATATATATGTGTGTATATGTAGGAATATGTTGGAATTAATTGAAAAGTTAGTAAAGAGTTAACATGTTTGTGCTATTAATTTTTTTTAGTGGTCATGTTATAATAATTGAAAGACAAGGGGACAAGTAACAATTCCAACACTTTATATAAAGAAGAGAATGTGCTGGAAATTGAGAAAGAAAGCAAAAACAGAAAACGTGAGACAAAGGCCATTCGGCCAAGTGAGGAAGAAGAAGAGTGGATGAAGATCAGCCAAGGAACAAGTGATCCAAGGGTTTTCAAGGTTGAATCCTAAGCTTTTAAGATCAAAAATCAAGTCTCTAGCCTTCCTAGTTTATTCTCTACAAAAATTTGGTAAGTTCAAGTCTTGATTTCATGAAAATTTTAATTGTTGTGGTTGATTGTGATTACCGGATTTTAATCCGATGGCAGTAATTGGCATGTAGGAAAATTTTGAAGTGTTTTAAAAGTTTTCTTACAGGAAATAAATTTTTTTGGATTTATAGAAACACAGCCGTTATGCTGCCAAAATTTTCCTTAAACTCCAAATGGATTTTATTTCAATTATATGACTATTTAGTAGTTGAATCGGCTCAACTTCACGAAAATTCTTCAGTCGATCTAGATATCGGCTGGAGGGTGACCGTGGGGTGCCGGCGGGATCCTTATTCTACAAGAATAGTAGCTTAGAAGGATAGGGACCCGTCACTAATAATTGGTTTCGGTCGACATTTCGTTAAAACACGGCTAGCGCAAAATCTAAACTTAAATTGCACGAGGATTTTTAATCATGACATTTCAAGTGATTATCCTCACCCAATAACAATACGGAAAACTAATATTCGCACGCAGAAACTATCTCGAAATCAATTCATTATCGCAACATAATCTACTCCAAACTCTATGATTACAAAACCGACAACTATACCATTCGAATCTAAAGCAACATCATCGAAATCACATTCTAATGGATTCAATAAAAAGAAGATTCGAAGCTGAACAAATAACATAAAAGTTACACGATTTCAACTATTTATCACGAATTATCGCTTTCAGCGTTTCGCGCGATTTCTTCGATTTTAATCAAACTTATCGTCAATACTACTCGTGACTTTACTTAAATCATGGAAAACGAATATTCAATCACTTTAAAACACAAAAATGAAAATCATGGCAGCAAGTTAAACGAGGATTCATTTCCCGATTCAACTCTGAAATTTGACAATTTAACGATTTCACGCGAATTGAAAACTATCCGATTAACTTTATCTCATTCTAATCCATCCTATTTTCACCATTTAACATTTTAACGGACTTAAATACATGTCAAGGCAACTTGATAACATCATAAACACTTTCACATTTGACAACGAAAATCACAAACTAAAAACATTCGCATTCGCGGAAAACTTATCCGAATCGCTCGGAAAAAATTTCTCGACATCCGAACGACTATCCGATACTTTAAAACATATCCACACTAATCATATTCCAAGACAACGAGCTCGAAATTAAAAACATAACTTAATGGCCCCTAACGTTTCTCATAACAGCCCGAAATCAATTTCAAAATGAAAACGACCGATGACAAATTCATTCAAAACACAACTAAACAATATCGAGCGAATCTCCGCACTAACGAGGTTCTCAATTCTAAAACCCAATCATAATATCATCAATTATCATCCATAATTCAACATAATCATTAACCATCCAAACGAAATCAATAAAAACTCAATATACCTTTCGAAACTCACTTCGAAAGAAAAATTTGCGCGAATGGGTTGTCCTTATTTTTCACCTTAAATCAAGCTTCCTTCAATCCAAATGCACATGTACGCTTTAAACACTACTCGAAAAACACAACAAAACCAAATGGAACAGCACTAACCTCAACTCGAACTGTTTTTCGCTTCGAACCAACTCTTGAACAATCGCGACGGCGAGACAACGCTCAATTACGCTCACAGCAGCAAGCAATCTCCTTCCTCCCTTCAAGAACAAGCTGAAACTACTCAAATTAACATCAAAAGCATGCTCTAGCTGCTGGCTCTTCAAAGCTTACCTTTCTAACTTGATGAAGATCCAAAGGATGATGGATAGAAAGTCCAAAACTGCTCAGTCTGCACTTGGTGAGGTTTCGGCCTGACAACAGCTGCTTGGCAGCAGCTCACACAACAGTAGCACCACTAGTTCACGGCTTCAGCTCCTCACTCAGTTCACTATCCTTGATTGCTCACGAGCTATACAAGCACACCTAACAAATCACGACAGTGACAGCCCACGGCAGCAACGGCATCATTAAGGCAGCAACTCACGGTTTTAGCTTCTCAGCTCACGGCAGCAGCGACAACAGCTCTCTGCGACGGCAGCAACAAATGGAGACCGAATGACTTAGTTGTTTTTTTAATCCTTGCTTTTCAATTTTTAATATATATTTGTTCATTCCTTTGATGACACATGGTCACCATACATAACAATCTCATACCACTTGTCATTACTCATTCCTTGCATGTGTGACACGTGTCACATTCATGCACCAATTTTATTTTATTAAAATTCTTCAATGCATTCTCCTTTTAATTTCGAAATCGAATCCATTTTCGTCCGTCCGTCCGGGAATCCACTTTTAATTGCTTTCGCCTTCGAAATTATTTTAAAATTTTGAATCCATCTTCATGAACTCGAATTTATTTTTATTATTCTAAAATAATTATTTCGAATATTTTCGGACTCAATAATTATATTTTTTCGATCGAACGCGATCAATCGGAAAAATATTTCGCTCTCCGACAAACAAGGTTTTGGGTTTTACAGTCTTAGCCTGTTTATTGCCCGAGCTCACATTCTGCCTCAATGAGCTGTTCTTTGTCTTAAAAAAGAGAGTCTCCTACTTCAGCTTTTTGATCTCCTTGGTAGCGATATTAAGTTAGGAGGCAATGATATCTCGGAGCTTCATTTCCTGGGCTAGGGATTCCTCTGCCTTATCCCTCTGTTCCTTGGCTCTCTTTAGTTTCTGCTTCAGATCCTGTATGGCCTTTTTAGCCTTCTCTGATTCTTTGCGGAAGTGATCTGCTTCTCCCTCGATCTTCTTATTGTTGCTCCGGAGCTTTGCATTCGCCTCTTCCAGCTAAGCCTTCTCCTGTGCCAACTCAAGGAAGTCCTTGTACATCTTCATCAAGCCTAAGGTAGACTGAGAGGGAGATACATTAGTATAGATATGTAAAAAGGAAGCAAAATATTAATAGATTAATAAAAAAGCTTACCAGTAGCAAATGTCGGGCAGAATACCTGACCAGGTTCTCACCAAGAACATGGCTTTAATAAACGTCTGGCTTGTTGAGGCCCAATAGCTACAGCATCCGATCCAGGAGGTCGCTGAAATACTCGTCAGCATCAAAGTCCTAGCTCTGCTGCTCCTGACTTCCCTCCATAGCTGGCTCTTTGCCCTTAATCTTCTGGCGTTTTGGAGGAGGCTCCACAATTGCTTTCCCTTTATTCGTTTCCCCTTGTTGTCTAACTGGTGATCCACCAGAAGCTTGTGCCACCCCGCTCGAGGGCTCCCTTGGTTGGTTAGAGTACCTCGGAGGTTTCCTCCCTACCGATTTGTACCTCCCTTCCTACTTTAGTGGGATGGCCGTAGTGTTAGGCTAAGAAGACGCCCCTGAGGCAGCTTTTGAGGAGGTGTTTGAGCTCGCGCTTTCAGGGATGGGCTTATGGTACCTGCAGTGCCCATTATTTGGACTTCTGGATCCTTCGGCTCAGCTCCTGGTGAAGATGGCAGAGTGGTAAAACGCAGTTTTACCATTGTAGCAAGCTTCCTCGAGGCCGGATCTGGCGTCCCTTCTTTAAATACTTCGAAGATTGAAGGAACCTCCCTCTTCTTTCAAACGTCGATGTCCTGATGAATGTTCAAGAATTTGGTCCCAACCTTCGGTGCAAGCCCGTACTCTCTCAAAGAGGAATCGCTAGGGAACTGATCGTCCGATAGGCTCTTAACTTCAGAAAATCTCTTAAGAGCCTCTATCTCCTCGTCAGTAAGCACAAACGAGCTCTTGTATACATCTGTACATGAAAATTGAGGTCAGCAAATGTAACAATAATTATATATATGCAATAGCGGGCTAGCGATTTACCAGGATAAAGAGAAAAGGAAAAATTTTCAAGATCGAACATGGATGGGCAAGACACGACAAACCAGTGGGTCTTGTAGTCACCCACGTTCGACCTAATGACCTCTTTGGGCAAGAATACTTTGTATGGCGAAGCACGGGTTGTGGTGTAGTAAAATCCATCCCGCTTGTTTGCCTTAGGACTTGTGGTCGCTTTAAGTTGGTAAAGGTGCTGAATTATGTAGGGGGTCGGAGGTGGAAGACCGTTTTTGATAAAGGTGGAGGCAAAAACGGTCAGATTGGCGTAAGAATAAGGTGTAAGTTGGAATGGGGCTAGCTCCAGGTAGTTCAGGAGGTCGATAAGGTAATGGGGGACTAGGAATCTGAACCTGGATTCCAAATGTTGGTGGCTAATCGCTATAAACCCTAGAGGAGGGTGAGCCACGTGATCATCTTGGTCCAGCTTCATAACCTGACACCCCGAAGGAAAGTCATATTTTTGAGCTATAGCGACGAGCTCGTGGTAGGGAACGGCAAAGACATGCCTAAAGAAAGGTTCGCGAGCAGGGGAGTCTTCCCGCTTTAACAACTCCGACACAGTCTCACCGCTTTAAAAAGCTGTGCTAGGAGAATCTCTTACTTGTTGGACAGATTCTTCTTCAGAATCCTCATCATCAGCCCTTAATTGATGGTGGCAGCGTCCACTACTTGACATCTACAAAAGAAGCAAGAAGATTAGGCCGACTGTTCCTCAAAATTACGATAATGCCACTTATTATAGAGAATTCTCTTAAAATATCTGGCAAATTCCTTTTAAGCCCTTCAACTTCTAAAAATTTCACTTATTTCCTTAAACTTTCAAAATTTTACACTTTTAACTATTTCACTTAAATTACTTAATTTGTTTTTTTATTTTCCTTCCAAAGGGGCACACTGGAACATTTCTTCGCTTTGAACACAAAAACAGTAACATCCTTGGGAGAGGGTGTTACACGGAGAGCCGAATAGGGGTATGAAATGACTTTTACGGGTTATGAAATTACTAGGAGTATATAGAAAGTCTGAATATAGACCCATGTAAATTTTTGAAGGACTCCAAAAAAGTCCCAAAAAAGCCGAATTCGGGCATCCTAGAAAAGTTAAAAATCCAAAAGAAGAAAAGAAGAGATAACCTTGAGGAAAAGCAACCAATGGATGAGCAACACGTGGCAAGTGAATAAGGATGAGGACACGTGTCATAATTGGTATGGATGTCATTTTTGTGATTTTGAAAAGTTTTAAGGGTAAAATGGTAATTTGAAGGATGATATATATATATATATTTAAGTGTGAAATAAATAAGAAGAAGAGAGGAAGTCGATGAAATGAAGCAAAAACGTGAAATGAAGGCAAGGCCGAGAGAAGAGAAAGAAAAAGAGAGAAAAGAGAGAAAGAAAAAGGAAGAAGAAAGAAAGGAAGAAAAGGCCAAGTCAAAGGGGCTTTTCATCCTCTTTTACTCTAACTTCCATCCTTAAAGAATCAAGAAGAGTTGGAGAAGATTTGATAAGAAAATTGAATTGTTTTGATGTTTATTCGATAATATTTTTATGGGTTTTTAGAATTTTTAAGCTAAATGAGTTTTGATGAATTTTATGGATTGATTAAAGGTTGATCATCATCAAAATGAGCTTGAAAGAGGAAGGAAGCATCAAGCAAGTGTGAGAAATGGAAGCTAGTAAGGTATAATTTATGGGTTTTTTGTAATATGTTGAATTAAATATATTTGGATTGATTTTTGGGTATTGAATGAGTTTTGGATTGTTTTGAGAGTGATTGATGTCGTAGGAAATGAAAAATAATGGATGTGAGTGTGTATGTTAAATTCGTCCAAGGGGTTTTGGTAGAGGAAATTTAGTGGTTTTTGATGTTTGATGATTTTATGTGAAAAATTAAGTGAATTTGAGTTGGTTGATGTGAAGAAAATGAAAAATAAATGGTTGGAAAGTTTGTGGATGAATTTTGTTAGTGTAGGAATTTTTATGTGTTAAGTAGATTTTTGGAATATTAATAATTGTTATGTGAAGTTGTATGTGAATTTGAGTTTAAAATAAATCAAATGAATGAAAAAAAAATGAGGTTGGTGTTAGTTTGGTTGTAATTTCGGTTAAGGCATCAAAGTATGGTTCAAAATCCATTTTAATTGCTTTGATAAGATTTAATAGTTGAATGGATGTATTTGGGTGTTTTTGAATGAAAGAAAATTGAAAATAGAAAGTTTTGGTGTAAAGTGGGTTGGGATTGAGAATGGGTAGATATGTGTTGTTTCGATCCTTTTAAAGTGTTTTAGTGATGTTTAAGATGTATTTGAATAAGTTGTCGGAAAAAGAATTAAAGAAATTGATGAATTTTGTATTTTCAAACCTAAGTATGGATCGAGCTAAGGAAGCTGTGAGAAGGAGCAAGGGAAGTTACAAGTTTGAATTGAATATTTGGAGAAATTAGAAATATCGTCCAAAATGGTTGGTGTACACTTCATTTGAAAATTTAATTTTATTGGTAATGTTTAATATTTTAGAGTTTTTAAAATAATACGAATTCGATTTAATTAATGTAGTAATTATGTTTAAATATATTAATTTCATGTACAGTGGATATGTTTTGAATAATGTTGGAATAAATATTTAAAAATAAAATATTAGATTTTTGCCAAATTTGGATGTCTAAACTAAGGGTAAAATGATCATTTGAAATGACCAAGATTGATGTTTTGAAATATTTTGAAAAATTGTTGCAAATATGCAATTAAATATTTACACGAGTTAAATTTACGTTTGATTTTGAAATACGTGGAATTATTTAGATAAATTGTAATAAAAAATGTTTAAATATGATTTTAATGAATGTCGAATGGAAACAAAAAAGAAACGAAGAGAAACAGAAAGAAATGGAAATAAACGGATAAGTTCAGTGTCTTGACCGAACGTATATAGGGAGAAAGGCGTGAACGTTCTAGAAAGATTTGATAAGATTATGGTAATACAAAAAGACTTTTATATTGTTTATATTGATAATTTAAATATATGAAAAATTTATGATTGGTATTGTGTTTATTGCTTTGTAAACGAAATTTTTACTTAAGGATAAAAGTTGTCAAAAATATAAAGCTTTTGGTAAATAATGAAAATTCGAAGGGTTCGAGTAAATTTGAACATTGGTAGGTGAGGTGACATGACCCTTCCCAGACCTTATCTAGGCTCTTGTCTGGAGGATCTTGCCGGGCACTTCAACGGACTTAACGAACCCGACTCATCGGATCGAATTAATCTGAGAAGCGAACCCTAATTTTCTTAGTCGGTTTACTCGTTTAAAACTTAGTAATTCAGTTTTCTTTAAATTGGTTGGGAGTGATAATTTTTTTTTTTTTTTCGCTATTTTGTTTTAATTACTTTTATAAAAATTTCAGCAGCATAACGACAGAAATTTGAACATTTCCCAAAATTTTACCTGTAAAACAAACACACTTCACACTATAGAAATCATCACCCAACTTCGATTTTTCCACAAACATGCAATTCACATCAAATTTCACATCCATACATGTCATATGACATTCATATCCAACCATTTACAACAAGTATATATATTCCATAGGTATCACAACCTATGTAGATATATCATGTGTATTATGCAATAAGTGTGAATGTACAATTTTATAAATACATATTTAAATATAAGTTTACAATCTGTCAAACATTCATATATCAAACATGCGATCATTTAGATCATAGCATATACAACAATCTCAAAATATATTTAATATTCACATAGTCCATCCATTCATCCCCACCTATAAGTGGAACGTCGCTTCCTCGGCCACAAAATCACCTATAATTACACTGAATAAAACAAGCGAGCTACACGACAAAATCAATCGTTAGTTCGTTACATAATAATACAACCATTTCAAGTTCATAGTAAAGCATAACTTAAAGAAATATTGAAAGGTTAATCTTTGCAAACTATTTCTTATAAAGCAACCATGTGCATCACAAATGTACTCTAACCATCATGTGACGATTTCTCGACTGACGCCAACGTGAAGCTACTATAGTATTTCGACCACTACGTGCGGAATTTACTACATCGCGACGTAGGGGGAAATAATCTCAAACTCTGAGCAACTACAACTCGGAATTCTCTATATCGCAATTGTAGTGCTAATGAACTGTAATTCTTTGCGACTACATGCGAAAATTTTCTACATCGCATATCATAGTGCAAACTACTCGATAGCTCTCACAAATGTGTGTGAAATTTTCTACATCGCAGCATATTGTAAATAACTACTATCTAGGCGACTACGAGCGGAATTTTCTACATCATAACGTAGTGCCAATAGCTCTCAATATACTCGATTACGTGCAGAATTTACTACGTCGCAACGTATCGATATATACTCTAAAATAAGGGATTACACATGGTTTTTACAACTCTTTTTCTCTTATGTGCAAAAGCACAAAAATTCTTTCCTTCCAAGATTTTTACTTTAAACCAAGCTCACGATAGAAAAATTATTTTACAAAACATTTTAGCAACAATTACAATAATTGAAACTACAATTGAACTAGTGTAAGCAATGTAATACTTACCTCAAACTCGTAAACGCAATGATCTCAATCAGCCTCTCGTGCCTCGCTCGTATGCTTGTCACCTACACATCAATTTCTTATTATATTTTACTCAAAATAAACGTAACAATAGAGTTTTCAATATAAATCAACCTATTAAAAACCCGTTACGCTATAACTTTTCCGACTCGATTTTAACTCAACCGAGACTCTCTAATTCTAATTTCTTTGCAAAAGTCTTACTTTGAGACCCCTAGGAATACCTCCACACTATCCGTATGATTGTTAGAAGCCCGAAACGAAAAATCAAATTTTTAAGCTCAAATGACAGCCCATAACAGAATGCATGACAGCGCACTGCTCGGGGCTCCGTTTTCCTTCATTCTTTTTCCTACGGTTCACTTATCTCACATTCTGGTCACACGTCAAATTTCGTTGAAAAACTTTATCATTTGCTATGTCAAATCTACGAAAAACGCCATTTTTCGGACACTTTTCGTGCACTTTTTAACATCGAACGGACGACGTTGGTTTTTCTTTCATATCTAAGCTTCTTTTACCTATTTATAATCAACTAAACTCATTCCATGCCATAAGAATTGTATTTACAAAACTATTTCACCTATCGACTCTCTAACAGCACTATTTTGCGCATAACTTCCACAATTTTTATCGGATTCGATCCGCTCCAAAACCTATGATTTTCTATGACTCCTAGGCGTGATTTGAGGTGTAGAACACCCCCATATATGTCAATTTTGTCCAGGTTATGTCCAGCCAATTGTTTGAGCTCGGGATTGCAAAAATTGGCACTATTTTGCACATAACTTGCGTAATTTTTATCGGAATCGATCCGTTCCAAAACCTATGGTTTTCTATGACTTCTAGGCATCATTTGAGGTGTAGAACACCCCCATATATGTCAGTTTTTTCCAGGTTATCTCCAGCCCATAGTTTGAGCTCGGGTTGCCAATTTGCTCAAAACTACTTCCATTGAACTTCTATCCTTTCTACTTATCTTCCTACCCTTATTTATGGTAAAATTTGGGTTCAAAACTATCTAATCTCAGAGGTTTTCCACTGACCTTCACAGCCATGACACACACATTCACTATTTTGTCATTTCTACTAGTTAATTTCTCTTAACTATTTCATCAAACAACATATGTGCAACTGTTTTAACAACTCATTCCTTTGATTTCATAATCTAGAGTTTCCCATTCATAACCCTAACTTGTCACTTGTACACTCTATCATGAAACCTAAGATCCCATGTCATATACTTATGGTTCTACACTTAGTTTAAGTGTTAAACATCCATTACAACACACCACAAACAATCCAAATCTCTACATCAATTTACAACCCAACTAATTATCAAACTTGCTAGAAATGATAACAACTCACCTTAGTCTTGGTTATGGTGTGCTACCCTAACTTGAATTAACTTCAAAATTGAGTTTGAAAGCTTCAAAAATGGTTTGACAAGCCTTTGCTCTTCCTTCCTTGCCTTTCTCACCATAGCCATCCAACACACCCTTTCCCTCCTCTCAATCTCACGGCAATCTCTCTTCAAATTCACTAAGTGTCACTTATATATAAGTGACTTTTCATAAAATGCCCATCATGTCCCTATTGACTTGTTTTGACTATCTCTCATATTACCATATTACCCTTAATGACCTTATTTATTAATAACTAACACATGGGCTTTTATGTCTTTAAGCAATATCTCTTAATCATTTATCATTTAACCAATGTCTTTAAGCTTTTAAATTTTACAACTTTATCACTTAATCATTTATCTCTCATTTATGGAACCATATTGCCCTTTGTGGCATTTATCTCTTTATTAATGTTTAACACTTTATATTAATTTTATTGTTATTAGTTACAATTCCTACATCTCCCTTGCAAATTTCTAATTTCTAGTACTACTGAGTGATTTATCAATAATAGAATAGGGGTTTACAATTTCTCCCCTCCTTAAAAAAAATTTCGTCCTCGAAATTTTAAATCGCTTACCTGAGGCGAATAGGCGTGGATACTGGGTGCGCATCTGCTCTTCAGGGTCCCATGTAGCCTCTTTCGATTCGTGATTTCGCCATAATACCTTCACTAGCGGAATCACCTTATTACGCAACACTTGATCTCTACGATCTAATATCTCTACTGGCTATTCTTCGTAGGTCAAGTTTTCCTTCAACTACACCGGTTTTTCTTTTAAGACATGCAATGGATCGGCTACGTACTTGCGGAGCATAGAGACGTGAAACACATCATGAATGTTTGCAAGCTCTGGTGGCAACTTCAATTGGTATGCTACTTCACCCACTTTTGCCATAATCTCGTACGGTCCAATGTATCGTGGACTTAACTTTCCACATTTCCCGAACCTCACAATACCCTTCCAGGGTGAGATTCGTAGGAATACTCTATCACCCACTTCGAACTCTAAATCTCTTCTTCGATTGTCCGCATAGCTTTTCTGTCAGTCCCTAGCTATCTTCAACCGTTCTTTTATTACATTGATATTCTCAGTTGTAACTTAAACAATTTCTGGGCCAATCAATCTTCTTTCACCTACTTCATCCCAACAAACTAGGGTTCTACACTTTCTGCCATACAACGCCTCATACGGTGCCATACCATTGCTGGACTAATAACTGTTATTGTAGGCAAACTCTATTAAAGGTAGGTGATTATCCCAGCTCCCTCTAAACTCCATTACACATGCTCTCAACATGTCTTCGAGAGTCTGGATAGTTCTCTCTGATTGGCCATCAGTCTGAGGGTGAAAGGCCATACTAAAATTCAATCTAGTACCCATGGCTTCTTGGAGCTTCAGCCAAAACCTCAAAGTGAATCGAGGATCCCTATCTGATACAATGGACACTGGTGTGCCATGCAATCTCACTATCTCATCCACATAGAGCTGTGCTAACTTTTCCAGGGAATAAGTATTCTTGATGGCTAGAAAGTGAGCGGACTTTGTCAATCTGTCAACTATCACCCATATGGCATCATGTCTGCTCTGAGTCCGTGGCAATCCAACCACGAAGTCCATCGTAATCCTTTCCCATTTCCATTTCGGAATTGACAAAGGCTGCAATAAACCTGTGGGTTTCTGGTGCTCGACTTTAATCTGCTGGCAGGTTAAACACTTGGATACGAACTCTGCTATCTCTTTCTTCATTCCTCTCCACCAGTAGTGGTCTCTCAGAGTTCGATACATTTTGGTACTCCCTGGATGCATTGCATAGGCGGATGAATGAGCCTCATCCATGATTTTTCTCTTCAATTCTGCTACCTGTGGCACACATAATCGTTGCCCTAGAATTAGTGCCCCATCGTCTGTCAATGCGAAGTTACTTTGCTGACCAGCTTCTAACTTGCTTCTAAGCTTCATCAAATAGGGATCTCGAGCTTGCAACTCTTTAACTTGATCCACCAATACCGGACGGACATGAAAAGCTGCCAATAAAGAGCTTGAATCCGCCACCTCCAATCTGACACCCATAGATCTCAACTCTACTAACATGGGCAAGTACTCGGCTCTTAACTGGGATAAGGAACTGGTAGACTTCCTGCTTAACGCATCTGCTACCACATTAACTTTACCCGGATGATATTCAATGGTACAATCATAGTCTTTGATGAGCTCAATCCACCTTCTCTGTCTCATATTCAACTCTTTCTGCGAGAATAGGTATTGCAAGCTCTTATGATCAGTGAATATCCGGCATGGTACTCCATAGAGATAATGCCTCCAAATTCTCAATGCGAACACTACAGCCGCTAACTCAAAGTGTAAAACTCAAATCCTCGTTTGTCGGAGAGTGAAATATTTTTTCGATGGATCGCGTCCGATTGGAAAAATATAATACTCGAGTCCGGAAATACTCGGAATAATTATTTTAGAATAATAAAATAAATTCGAGTTCGTGAAGATGGATTCGAGATTTTAAAATAATTCCGAAGGCAAAAGCGATTAAAAGCGGACTCCTGGACGGACAGACAAAATCGAAAGTCGAGCTTGGAAATTGAAATAAAGTTAGTGCATGAAAGTGACACGTGTCACACATGCAAGGAATGATCAATGACAAGTGTCCAAAATGAAAAAGCAATAGATATTAAAAGTTGATAAAGCAAAATATGGAAAGTGAAAAAGAAACAAGAAATTGAAAAAGGAAAATATATTATAATAGCAAATGCATTCGGTCATCATGTTTTATATCTATATTTAAATATCAAGTGGAAAAGAATGGAAGAAATTGGCCTCATATTCGGTCAACACTCCATTTCAAGCAAACCAAAAATCAAAAATGAGAGACGAAGAGGAGTTGAGAGAGTAGAACCGAAGTGAAGCAACTGAAGGAGAAGACCAGATCTGAAAAGATCTGCCCGTGCATGCAAGGAGAAAGGGCAGCTCGTGAGGCTAGTGAACGATTGCTTGGGCATGCAACCAGCTCATTGAAGAGCAAGAAAGAGGCGAGCTAGAGGTGAACCGTGTGCAGTAAAGGAGAGTCTGTCAGGTGAGTGCAAGTTGAAACCGAGAGAGAGTGAGTTAGAGCGTGAGAGAGGTGCTCGTGCGAGAGAAACCGAAAACTCACCAGTGCAGACCGACTACTGCATGTGCCATCCAATCAACCCAGGAGCAGATCTGAACCAAGAAACAGTACATGCAAGCAAGAGGAGGCCGTGCTACTGCTGTCGCCGTGTCCTGCTGCCGCTGTTGACTTGCTGTCGTTCCTGCCGTGAACCATCGCTACTGCGAGCTGTTGAACTGCTGCCATGCTGCTGTTGTCGCCGTTGCACTAGCTGCTGCCGAGCAATTGTTGTCAAGTCAGGCTGAGTTCATCACATCAGACCTGAAGAGAAGACAGCCTGCTGGTAGAAGCAAGTGTTGCTTGCTGCCGTTCGTCTCGCCGTCGCAATTGCTCGAAAGCTGTTTCGAAGCGGAGAACAGCTTGCTCTTTGGGTAAGTGCTGCCCCATTAACTTTGTAGAGATGCTTCGAGTAATTTTTGAAGTGTGCATGTGAATAAGAATTGTATAATTGACGATATTATGATTGGGTTTAGAATTGGGAACCTCGTTAGTGCGGAGGTTCGCTCATTGTTATTTCGGTTGTGTTTTGAATGAAATTGTAAAAAGTTGGTTTCGTTGTGAAATCTATTACGGGCTGTTCGCAGATTGGTTAAGGGCTGTTATAGTATGTTTTTAGTTTTGAGTTCATTTGTCGTGGAAAA
This sequence comes from Dimocarpus longan, assembly GCA_022984855.1. NCBI lineage: Eukaryota > Viridiplantae > Streptophyta > Magnoliopsida > Sapindales > Sapindaceae > Dimocarpus > Dimocarpus longan. The sequence goes on along the minus strand of CM041022.1, from coordinate 2,615,150 downwards.
TGGTTATTATTAGTGTGTTTTAAAGTATCGGATAGTGGTTCGGATATTGAGAAATCGTTTTCGAGCGATTCGGTTGAGTTTTTCGCGAGTGCGAATGTTTTTAGTTTGTGATTTTCGTTGTCGTCGATGAAAGTGTTTATGATGTTATCTCGCTGCCTTGAGACGTTATTAAGCCCGTTAAAGTGTTAAAGTTTGAAGTTAGGATAGTTTGAGTTATAATAAAGTTCATCGGATAGTTTTTGTTTCGCGCGACATCATTAAATTGTCGAATTTCGGAGTAGAAACCGGAAATGGATATTCGTTTCGTTAAGCTTGCTGCCATATTTTTCATGTTTGTGCTTTAAAGTGTTTGAATATTCGTTTGCCGTGTTTTAAGTAAAGTCACGAGTAGTAATTGACGATAAGGTTAATTGGAAACGAAGGAATCGCGCGAAACGCTAAAAACGATAAATCGCTATAACTAGTTGAAATCGCGTAAGCTTTATGTTAGTCGTTTGGTTTTGAACCTTCTTTTCATTGAATCCATTAGAATGTGATATCGATGATGTTACTTTAGTTTTGAATGGCATAGTTGTCGGTTTTGTAACCGTAGAGTTTCGGGTAGTTTATGTCGCGATAACGATTCGGTTTGATATAGTCTCCGCGTGTGAATATTAGTTTTCCGTATTGTTATCGTGTTATCGTGTGAGGATAGTCACTTGAATTATTGTGATTAGAAATCCTCGTATGGCTTAAAGTTTAGTTTGCGCTCGAGTTGTGTTTTAACGAAATCTTGATCGAAACCAATTGTAGGTAAAGCGAAGAACGGACGAGATCCGTAACGAGAAGAGGTGATCAAGTATTTGGAAGCAAGTAGTGAGTGTGCATTTTATAAAGCTTTTGCGAATTCTGTTATATGAAAGTATTAATGCGATACTATTTTAGTTTATGATTATTATGTTATTCAAGTAACATTTTAGAATATTATCACTTTCCCTATAATGCATGTATAGTTGTATATATGAATTTAGTCGTAAATATTCATGAGAACGTTATTTCAATAATTGAGTTTTCGCTCTAGAAAGCAAGTTTTTCGGTTTTAAACCGTAACTAGAAATCGAAACACTTATGAGATAATTTTAAAGGTAATTAATATCTTTTTAGTTTATCTTGACCTCTAGCAGAACTCGGCCGAGGTACCCTATACGTGTATTACTATACGAGGGGAATTGTAATCCCAAGTTCCCGTACGCCTAATAGACGGGGGGAATCATAATCCCAAGTTCCCGTACGGCTTAATATACGGGGGGAATCATAATCCCAAGTTCCCGTACGTCTAATAAACGGGGGGAATCGTAATCCCAAGTTCCCGTACGGCTTAATATACGGGGGGAATCATAATCCCAACTTCCCGTACGCCTAATAGATGGGGGGAATCGTAATCCCAAGTTCCCGTATCTGAGCACACGCAACCAGAAAATTTCTAGTATTTCATGTCATATAGATATTTAGCTTAAGAGCTTAAGAGAATGAGTTTTTCTAGAGTTACCCTACTAAGTTGGTAAAGAAATCAAATACGTCAATAGACGTTAGTTTAGAATAATAAGAAGAATACAATTGCAAAAAGTTTACTAAAAGACTTTTTTGCATAAATAAGCTGTATCATTTTCAAAATAATAATGAAAGCAGAATTTATTATTAAGTACACTTACTGAGTTATTCTCATCATCATTTTCTGTTTTATTTAAAATCCTTCCCAGGTGTAGGAGCGAGCAGCGCAGCAGAAGTATCTCAATCGGGCGTACAGACTAGCTAGACACGTGACTACACTGCACTAGTTTCTAGACATATTATCGTGTATTGTATTTATTATCTTTTTTCAGTTTTCTCCAGTTTTGTAAATATTATTTTGGTTAAGGATTTTATGTAAATATCATGCATGATGTTGTAAGAGTTTAAGCAAGTTACTTTCCGTATCGATTTATGATTATGAGATTGAAAAAGGGCCTGAGGCTTATTAGTTACGAAAATGTTTGGAAATGAAATTATACAGGTTTATGAAGTTTTACAGGGTGAAAATTTTAGAAAAAAACAGTTGTTGTGCTGCCGAATTTTCATAAAACTCTATTTCCAAAAAGTTATTTCCAACGAACAAAATCTCTACCGTTTTCAGAATTAAAAGGATTTCAAGTAATTTCAAAAAGAAAAGAGGCTTAGCTCCACGGGAACTTTTCAGCCGGAGCAGATCTCGACTGGGGAGCCACTGTGGGGTGCCGGGCAGGTCGCCTAGCTAGGATAGTTAGAAAGGGGCCTGTCACCAAGTCGTGTGTTGGATAGTTTACTTCCTGTTTCTTTAACTGCCTTGAAGCATAAGCTATCACCCGGCCATGCTGCATTAACACACAACCTAAACCCTGTCTTAAAGCATCATAATACACTGCAAATCCATCGCTCCTAAATGGAAGTGTAAGCACTGGTGCCGAAGTCAGCCTTTTCTTCAACTCATCAAAGCTGCTTTGGCATGCATCAGAACAGATGAACTTTTCTTCTTTTCTTGTTAGCCTAGTCAAAGGAGTAGCTATCTTCGAGAACCCTTTCACGAACTTTCTATAATACCCGGCCAAGCCCAAGAAGCTTCTGACTTCTGTCACGTTCGTGGGTGGTTTCCAGTTGACCACAGCTTCTATTTTCTGAGGGTCTACTGATATCCCATCTGCTGACACAACGTGTCCCAGAAAGGCTACTCGATCTAACCAGAACTGGCACTTGCTGAACTTTGCATATAGCTGATATTCCCTCAAGGTCTGTAACACTACCCTCAGATGCTCAGCATGCTCTTTTCGGCTACTTGAATATACTAAGATATCATCTATGAAGACAATTACGAACTGATCTAGGTAGGGCTTGAATACTCTGTTCATCAAGTCCATAAAAGCAACTGGTGCATTGGTCAAACCAAATGGCATAACCAAAAACTCATAGTGCCCGTATCTAGTCTTGAAGGTCGTCTTAGGAACATCTTCCCTACGCACCTTCAACTGATGGTATCCCGATCTAAATCAATCTTCGAGAATACCTTAGCTCCTTGGAGCTGATCAAACAGGTCGTCTATCCTAAGCAAAAGGTATTGATTCCTAATAGTAAGCCTATTAAGCTACTTATAGTCAATGCACAACCGAAGACTCCTGTCTTTCTTCTTTACAAATAATACTGGAGCTCCCCATGGCGACGTGCTTGACTTATCAAATCCCTTACTCATCAACTCTTCCATCTGGACCTTTAACTCCTTTAGTTCTGCTGGGGCCATTCGATACGGAGGTATAGAGATAGGCTCAGTACCAGGAGCTAGCTCGATCTCAAATTCTATTTCCCTATCTGGGGGTAGCCCTAGTAAATCCTCAGGAAATACATCTGGGAACTCATATACCACTGGTACTTCCGTCAATTGCAACTCACTACTGCCAGTTTCTATTGCATAAACCAAGTACCCCTGGCATGCTTTACGAAGCATTTTGTTGGCTTGAATCACACTTACCAAGCTTGTCTAGAGTATTTTCCTCTCTCCACAAAAGATCACATCTGGTTCCCCAGGTTTGTTAAACTAAACTTCTTTCCTGTAGCAATCTATGGTGGCACGATGCTTGGATAGCCAATCCATGCCCAAAATAATGTCAAAATCATGAATATCGAGCACTATCAAATCAGCCTCGAACTCATGACCTGCTATATTCACTTTACTTCCCATGTAAACTCTATCCGCAATAAGCGAATCACCTGTGGGAAGTGACACTACCAAGCTACACTTGGTCGATCTCAACCCTATCTCGACTCTATCTATAAACTCTCGTGCAATAAAAGAATGGGTGGCCCCTGGGTCCACCAGTATATAAGCATCAGTATCAAATAGAGAAATGATACCTGTGACCACATCTGGTGTCGCATCTACTGCCTGCTGGGTTACTGTATATACTCTGGCAGCTTGACTACGAGGTCTGCCAGGCTATCCTCTGGGTGGCACACCTCTACTTGATTCGCCACTAGGCTGTCTTGCACTAGTAGCTCCTCCGGTTTGGGGGCCTCTCCTATCTGGTCCACGTCTCCCACTAGGCTATCCCTGTACCGTTGATCGAGCCTCTGATGGACTATAAGCGACTAAGCTGGGATAATCTTTCATAAAGTGGCCTTCCTGACCACATCCGTAGCATCTCGTCCTACCCTGAAGGCACTCACCGGGGTGTCATCGACCACATCTGTTGCAAACGAGTCTATTCTTCCAACTCTGACTCCTCCTAGATCCCCCAGAAGACTGAACTGAACTCTGACTCTGACTAGGTTGAGCCCCCTGACCCTGTCTACGGCTCTCAAACCATGTGGGCTTCTGATCACCTTTGCCTACCTTACTCGGTCCCCCTTGATGGCTACCACTCCAATTGCGCTTCTGATTGAATGGTGGTTTCGGTTTGGGAACGTTTCTTGCACTTTGCTCAACTCTGGTGGCTGCCTCTACCAACGGTCCATACCGAGTATGCACTGAGGATGATACAATGGTCCTAACTACAGGGTTAAGGCCTGCCATAAACCTATTGATCTTCTGCTCTTCATTTTCTGCAATAAAAGGGACCAGGCGGATCAATTCTGAGAATTTCTTTTCATACTCTGGTACGAGGAGTTTCCTTGTTCTAATTTGAAAAACTCTTCTATTTTCGCGTCTCTATAGCTCTTGGGGAAGAATTTCTCTATAAACTCTTTCTTGAAATCTGCCAAAGACACTCCCGCCTGATGTGCTCTCTGATGCGCCTTCCACCAGTCCTTGGCGTGATCTTTAAGCAGAAAGGCTGAGTAAGAGACCATCTGTTCCCCGGTGCATCCCATAATCTGAAATATTTCTTCATTAGTGTCTAGCCAAGATATTGCACGCTCTGGATCACCTGTGGCATCATAATGCTTTGCACCTAATTTTCGAGCCCGCTCAATGGATACCCCTATTTCATGGGGCTGCTGGGGTGGTGGCGGATGGAGGGCCGCAGCAAAAGCCTGTGCCATCCTCTCTGCCATCTGCTCTATATTCACCTGTGCTTGTGCCTGCTCTGGTCTCTCAGGCTGGGAAGGCTCTGAATGTGAAGAACTAGCCGACACATTGACTGACTCATCAACATGTCCCTCTTCAGGGGTGGGTACCTGTGCAGCTGCCCTTCTTGTTCTGGGGCGACCTCTACGCTGCATCTCTATAATTTCAAATGATCATAAAGTCAAATTAAAATGTTTATAATGCATGAAATAATTCTGTACTCATGCAATTGTCAACTTCAATCTTTATATCTCATATATAACTGCATAAGCTAGCTTATGTCTCATGCATATAATAACTTACACATAACTGATGTGCGATTTCATGAAATGCTCAAACTCAACTCGTATAACTTATGCTTTAACTTATGCAATCAATCAAAGCCTAACTCATATAATCTTAAAAAGATAAATGCATATACTTGTTTCATGCTTTATGCGTAACTCATGCATCACTAACGTACACTTTATGCGAAAATAACTCAAACTTTCTCATAAAACTTTATCTCAACTTAACGAGAACCGGGCTTTGATACCAACTTGACAGGACCCTTCCCAGACCTTATCTAGGCTCTTGTCTGGAGGATCCTGCCGGGCACTTCAACGGACTTATCGAACCCGACTCGTCGAATCGAATTAATCCGAGAAGCGAACCCTAACTTTCTTAGCCGGTTTACTCGTTTAAAACTTAGTAATTCAGTTTTCTTTAAATTTGTTGGGAGTGATTATTTTTTTTTTTTTTTTTGCTATTTTTCTTTAATTACTTTTATAAAAATTTCAGCAGCATAACAGCAGAAATTTGAACATTTCCCAAAATTTTACCTATAAAATAAACACACTTCGAACTATAGAAATCATCACCGAACTTCGATTTTTCCACAAACATGCAATTCACATCAAATTTCACATCCATACATGTCATATGACATTCATATCCAACCATTTACAACATGTATATATATTCCATAGCTATCACAACCTATGTAGATATATCATGTGTATTGTGCAATAAGTGTGAATGTACAATTTTATATATACATATTTAAATATAAGTTTACAATCTGTCAAACATTCATATATCAAACATGCGATCATTTAGATCATAGCATATACAACAATCTCAAAATATATTTAATATTCACATAGTCCATCCATTCATCCCCACCTATAAGTGGAACGTCGCTTCCTCGGCCACAAAATCACCTATAATTACACTGGATAAAACAAGCGAGCTACACGACAAAATCAATCGTTAGTTCGTTACATAATAATACAACCATTTCAAGTTCATAGTAAAGCATAACTTAAAGAAATATTGAAAGGTTAATCTTTGCAAACTATTTCTTATAAAACAACCATGTGCATCACAAATGTACTCTAACCATCACGTGACGATTTCTCGACTGACGCCAACTTGAAGCTACTATAGTATTTCGACCACTACGTGCAGAATTTACTACATCGCGACGTAGAGGGAAATAATCTCAAACTCTGAGCAACTACAACTCAGAATTCTCTACATCGCAATTGTAGTGCTAATGAACTGTAATTCTTTGCGACTAAATGCGAAAATTTTCTACATCGCATATCGTAGTACAAACTACTCGATAGCACTCACAAATGCGTGCGGAATTTCCTACATCGCAGAATATTATAAATAACTATTATCCAGGCGACTACGAGCGGAATTTTCTACATCGCAACGTAGTGCCAATAGCTCTCAATATACTCGACTATGTGCGGAATTTACTACGTCGCAACGTATCGATATATACTCTAAAATCAAGGGATTATACATGGTTTTTACAACTCTTTTTCTCTTATGTGCAAAAGCACAAAATTTCGTTCCTTCCAAGATTTTTACTTAAACCAAGCTCACGATAGGAAAATTATTTTACAAAACATTTTAGCAACAATTACAATAATTGAAACTACAATTGAACTAGTGTAAGCAATGTAATACTTACCTCAATCCGCGTAAACGCAATGATCTCAATGAGCCTCTTGTGCCTCGCTTGTATGCTCGTCACCTACACATCAATTTCTTATTATATTTTACTCAAATAAAACTTAACAATAGAGTTTTCAATATAAATCAACCTATTGAAAACCCGTTACGCTATAACTTTCCCGACTCGATTTTAACTCAATCGAGACTCTCTAATTCTAATTTCTTTGCAAAAGTCTTACTTTTAGACCCCTAGGATTACCTCCACACTGTCCGTATAATTGTTAGAAGCCCGAAACGAAAAATCAAATTTTTAAGCTCAAATGACAGCCCATAACAGAATGCATGACAGCGCACTGCTCGGGGCTCTGTTTTCCTTCATTCTTTTTCTTACGGTTCACTTATCTCACATTCTGGTCACACGTCAAATTTCGTTAAAAAACTTTATCGTTTGCTATGTCAAATCTACGAAAAACGCCATTTTTCGGACACTTTTCGTGCACTTTTTTGTGTACTTTTTAACGTCAAACGGATGATGTTGGTTTTTCTTTCATATCTAAGCTTCTTTTACCTATTTATAATCAACTAAACTCATTCCATGCCATAAGAATTGCATTTGCACAACTATTTCACTTATCGACTCTCTAACGGCACTATTTTGCGCGTAACTTACGCAATTTTTATCGGATTCGATCCGTTCCAAAACCTATGATTTTCTATGACTCATAGGCATCATTTGAGGTGTAGAACACCCCCATATATATCAGTTTTTTCCAGGTTATGTCCAGCCCATTGTTTGAGCTCGGGATTGCAAAAATTGGCACTATTTTGTGCATAACTTGCGCAATTTTTATCGGAATCGATCTGTTCCAAAACCTATGGTTTTCTATGACTTCTAGGCATCATTTGAGGTGTAGAACACCCCATATATGTCAGTTTTGTCCAGGTTATCTCCAGCCCATGGTTTGAGCTCGGGATTGCCAATTTGCTCAAAACTACTTCCATTGAACTTCTATCGTTTCTACTTTTCTTCCTACCCTTATTTATGGTAAAATTTGGGTTCAAAACCATCTAATCTCAGAGGTTTTCCACTGACCTTCACAGCCATGACACACACACATTCACTATTTTGTCATTTCTACTAGTTAATTTCTCTTAACTATTTCATCAAACAACATATGTGCAATTGTTTTAACAACTCATTCCTTTGATTTCATAATCTAGAGTTTCCCATTCATAACCCTAACTTGTCACTTATACACTCTATCATGAAACCTAAGATCCCATGTCATATACTTATAGTTCTACACTTAGTTTAAGTGTTAAACATCCATTACAACACACACACAAACAATCCAAATCTCTACATCAATTTACAACCCAACTAATTATCAAATTTGCTAGAAATGATAACAACTCACCTTAGTCTTGGTTATGGTGTGCTACCCTAACTTGAACTAACTTCAAAATTGAGTTTGAAAGCTTCAAAAATGGTTTGACAAGCCTTTGCTCTTCCTTCCTTGCCTTTCTCACCATAGCCATCCAACACACCCTTTCCCTCCTCTCAATCTCACAGCAATCTCTCTTCAAATTCACTAAGTGTCACTTATATATAAGTGACTTTTCATAAAATGCCCATCATGTCCCTATTGACTTGTTTTGACTATCTCTCATATTACCATATTACCCTTAATGACCTTATTTATTAATAACTAACACATGGGCTTTTATGTCTTTAAGCAATATCTCTTAATCATTTATCATTTAACCAATGTCTTTAAGCTTTTAAATTTTACAACTTTATCACTTAATCATTTATCTCTCATTTATGGAATAACCATATTGCCCTTTGTGGCATTTATCTCTTTATTAATGTTTTAACACTTTATATTAATTTTATTGTTATTAGTTACAATTCCTACATCTCCCTTGCAAATTTCTAATTTCTAGTACTAGTGAGTGATTTATCAATAATAGAATAGGGGTTTACATGGGGACTGGTAGTTGGCCAGCCAATAGGGTGATATTAGCAGTACTATGTCGTTACACCGACATACAGTTTTCAATGAATGGATTATGAGGGGCACTGAGTGTCCGGTCCTGAAATCGAAATCGATTATGATATGTGATTGTGATATGCTATCTAGTAGGTAGCCATCGAGTGGTAGATGTCGAGGACGCCATTTATTCTGACAGGTGGCCACTTAGTGGTCGATGCTGAGAGACTCAAATTTCGATCCATGGTATCGTGTTAGAGTTTACGAAGGATGTTGAATAATATAAAAAGAAAATTGTAATAAAATGATTAAAAATGAAAATTCTTGTGTATTAAGTATGCATCAATTTGTAAATTGAGTTCCTTGAAAATTTATTTGTACAAGTTTGAAAATTGATGAAATCTAACTTTACAACTTGCATTTTGAGAATATGAAAATATTTGGTGAAATTCGTAGGGTTAGAATTGGAAAGAAATGACAAATGTATCTTTAATGTGTAATTACTAATGAATTGATTAATTTTTGAATTTAATACAAAAGTTACGAATGGCCGTTAAAAGTAATTTTTTTGTTTATACGTATTTTTTTTAATCAATAGATCTTAATGTGTTTTATTATAGATAATTGAACATGGTGAAATTGGATTTTGTACAGTCATACTTGCAAAATGATTTTTATGCACTCTGTAGGGGTGTTTATATCTCAGTGAGTTTGTTATAAAGTTTACAAATGATTCTTAAAAATGAATTTTACGTTTCACTAGTTAGTCAATTTTTATTTTATTATATTTCTGAACCCTGAAAAACATCGAAAAGATTAAATTTATATTATTGTGAAATAAAGTTTTATGACTCATAGATTTAGTGTACACCTCCTAAGTAGAAATACTTAGCACGTTGGATTTTTCACATGCAGGTTAAGATTTGGGCAACGTAGGCAAGAGTCAAGTGAGAAGACAACTGCCGCACTCCATGCGAGTCACGAACCTTCCGTTTTTGATAGTTATACTTTTGTTATTTTATAGTGGTACTAAGGTATATAGTGATGATTGTACAGTATATTGGGTTGTAGGAAATTGTAAAAAATAATGTATATCCATAGTAGAGAAAGTTTTTGATAGGTAAAGTGATTTGTAAAAAATGGTTAATTACCTTTTTATTTGTGTTTTATTTTGATTAAATTGATTTTTATTAAATATGGTATTCATAAATGTTTGCGTGGTGAACTAATTTTGGAGTCGAACGAAGGGTCCAAATGGAAGTGAAGAAAGTAAATGTAATTTTTAGAAGTATATTTGTTTTTCCTGCAAGATTTGTAAATTTTGGGTTTTCAGAAAAGCAGAAGAAACTCTGCCGGATTTTTATTAAAACAAAATGAACGTTATAACGAAATGTTTAGTAACAAAAATTGAATAAACAAGATACACGTTTAAAAAGAATTTTTATAAATGAATAAATCGATTCGGGTAGCATCCTTCGACTCGGTTTCTATCCTAATAGGAATCAGGTGGAGGGTGTTACATTTTAAAGTGGTATCAGAGGTATAGTTTAGGTGTTCCTAGAATTAGTAGCTTCTGAAAAAGAATTGTTGTATTTTAGTGTACACGCATTACATATAGAAATAAAATAAGAAGATGTGACTCTAATGTGCAGCTATTTTCTCTGATTTGGATAAGGAAAATAATAGAACCCTCTAAGACTCTAATAGCAGAGGATAGTAAAGGAAGTGGAGACAATAACCCAATTAGGGTGGCTAGAGGAGTTTCTTATGAGTTACCGAGTTGGGGAAATGGCTAGATCAAAAGGCTAGGGTGGCCAGCCTTTATGTAGTAGATGGTCGAGTTTTCCAAAATGTAGCACGAATGGCCCCATTCATAGTTGATAATAATTTAAATAAGCGTTGCAAGCTCGAACAGGGCTTGAATCCGAAAATCAAGAAATATGTAGTAGCTGCGGAGAGCAAAGAATACGGGCAATTGATAGAGGCAACCTTGAGGGTGGAAAGAACAATACTAAAAGTGGTAATCTCTTGGAAAGTTCCCTAGTAGTATTTCTTGGTTTTAGTGTGATCCATAAGGAAGGACAATGGTCCTATATGGTTGAATTTCGTACATTAGATTGCAATATTAGTAACCTAGAGACTAGGTTTCAACTTCTAAGTGTGCGAGAATTAATATAGAAGAAAGTGATGATTTTTGGATTTCTATAAATTTATAAGTTATGATTTAAATAATATTGAGAATTATTATTGGTCCTCCATGGTAGGTTGGGATTAGGCAGTTTTCTATAAGGATTATTACTGAGATATGGGAATTGAGAACCATCATTGTGAATATGTAAGACCTGAAATTTTGGATGATATTATGAATAGTATTTATACTAAACATGACAGGTTTCGTTCGCCTTACCCTAATACGATCCGGCAACCCGCCCCACGAAGACCCTTCAGAGGATATCTAATCCAACTAGAAGGTTCATGTGAAGCTAAACCTTTTTCCTAATAACTTGAAAGATAACTATATAACTAGTTTTGGTAATCCAGATTTAATATAAAAGTAGAAGTTTAAATATATTTTTAATTCATATATAGATAAGTTTATAACTTCCTCAAAATATAGTTAATAAAATTCAGGTGTTAATATTTACAACCCAAAAATATTTATAACAAAAAGTTGTAAAAGAAAATGCACAGCAATTATACATGCAACTGAATCCTGCTATTCGTGGGTCGGAGTTCCAGCGGTTGAAGTTGTAGCACCTAAGCCTACACCTTGACCTGGGGAGTTTGGATTTATAAACGTATACTCAGTGAGTATTATATTATTCTAAATAAAATCCAGTTTCAAAATAGTCACCTCCCTATCATTAGCGAATTTATTCATAAAACATAATTGATTCATTTCACTTAACTTTAAACACATTCATAAAACATGATTTATTAATCTGAAACAAAATTCATCAGCTTATATCATTTCAATATAACATAAACTTGTAAATTAAAATGGTGGTAAACAAATTAATAAGAATTCATATAATAAATCAACCACCAATACTTTATTAACCAAATGGTATACTCAGGCATATGGCAAAGCGAAATCCTACATCGCAAGGCCATATGATCGATAACTAAGTAGCGGAATCCTACATCGCTATGAGCGGAATCTAGCAACGCTCAGGCAGTAAGCTAGCTCATAATATACCCTCGGGAGAGGCGGAATCCTACATCGCAACTCCCAAGCGGAATCCTATATCGCTTTAGGGTATTCTACCATTACCGACAACATCATAAAATCACCATAAGGAATACCATAGGCTTGATAAAAGATATATAAATAAGATGCATTTCATATAAAATCCACATTTCATTCTTGAACATAAAAATTTGTAAAGGAGAATATCACAATTAATTTAATTTATATCATGACATATTTAATCATAGAATATAATGTCATATAAAACTTCATAACTTTAAAATCTTATAACATCATTTAACTTAAATAAGCTTACATGAAATTATAAAGTTTAAAACAAATTCATTCATGTCAAAACATTTATAAAATTCAAATGACTTAGAATTAAACAATAGTTTCGAAACAATTTAATAACACACACCGGATGCCCTATTAAGAAGCTCACAACCTATTCAATTTTGCCTCTGCATTACCTGTACATTTAATGTTAATTCTTTAGGTAACGCCGCAAGCAATTTCAATATAATGATATTTCAAATCAACACGAATATATGTAAGCTTCCGCGATTACAAAAATTTTATCATGAACTATCCCTTTTTAACGATTCGCGCGATTATTTTTGTTTCAATTCAAACTTAACATCAATGCAACTAATTATCTCATTCAACACATATAAAACTAATATCTGAACACTTCAACACACATAAACTCAAATCATGGCAGCATAATATACGTTTATTCATTTTTCATTTTGACTTCGAAAATCCACAATTAAATGTATTCGCATGAAACGAAAACTATCCGAATAACTTTAATATAATCCAAACCATCCTAACATCAATATTTATCACTTTAATGAGCTCAAATACATATCATGGCAGCTTGTTAACCTCATATACATTTTCAAATTCAACAACAAAAATCGCAGGCTAATCACACTCAAATTTGTGGAAAACTTATCCGAATTGCTCAGAAACGATTTTTCGATAATCGAACGACTTTTTGATACTTTAAAATACCTCGACAAGAATCATTTTTCAAGGCGACAAACTCAAATTTAAAAGCACCATATAACAACCCCTAAAATTCATCGAAACAACCCATAAATCGATTTCGCAATGAAAACAATCATCGACAATTTCATTCGAAATCATAACCAAACAATATCGAACGAACCTCCACACTAACGAGGTTCTAAATCCTAAAACCCAGTCATATCATCATCAAAATTCATTCTCAACTCGTCCTAAACATTATCCATCAAAACGAAATCCATAAAACTTGAACATACCTCTCAAAAATTGTTTCGAACTCTTCGAAAATGCTCGAGAATGGGCTACCCAACCTTTTAACTTTTCCTAGAGCTTCCTTCAATCCAAAAGACACATGCAAACCTTAGAAATTACTCAAAACATCTTTAAAGTCAGTTGGGACAGCATCTTACCTTTTTGCATGAGCTGAAATTGCTCACAACAACTTCAATGCTAAAAAATCACAAGCTGACATCTTCAAAAACTGCACACAAACATCGCGAGCTGCTGTTTTTCACGAGCTCATCCTCCGCTTGCTGAACGGGCTGAAATTCCTCAAAAATAACACTCAAAAGTCTTCCGTTTAACTGCAGTATTCATGCCAAAACAGGTTCAAATTAACTTACCCGTTGTTGTACTTTGAATCTCACTCTTGCATGCGAAAAATACCTTCAAAACAACTCCTCAAACTCATGAGCAGCAGACTGTCATCTTCTCCAAACCGAACCAGCTTATTCCTTGCTTGCTCTTCTCGGTTTCTTTTCAAGCAATGGTCACGGGCTGCACTCTCCTTCTTCTTGCATGTCTCTCCCTCTCATTCAACTTAAGCTCACTCACGGTTTGGATGGGCTTCTCTTGGCTCACGGATTGAATATGCAGCTCTTGGTTTCAGATCTCACCTTTCTCTTGCTGTAAGCACGAGCTGAGACCATCCAAGAAGACGTTGCTACAGCTACTGGTTTGCACTCCTTCACGAGTAGATTTCTCACTCTTTCACTTGAGCTCTCTCGACCTTCATTAGATGGATAGCAAGACCGAATGGCTTTGCTTGAAGCTCTCTTACATGCCTCTCGATCTTGGAATGATATCAAGATCGAATGACTCTCTTTCCCCATTTTCCACTTTCAATTTCACTCTTCAATTTAGCTTAAATATGGATTAAAATATTTGGACAATTGGCTTCCATGCATGGTGGCTTTGTGCCACTTGTCCCTCTTCACTCTTACATGCATGACACATGGCACACATGCACTTAATTATTTCATTTATCTCTCCCATGCATTCTCCCATTCGATTTTTGAATTCGAATTCGATTATGTCCGTCTGGGAATCCTCTTATGACTTGATTTTGCCTTCGAAATTATTTTTAACTTTCTTAGATATGTTTAAATGATAAGATCACATGTTGTGACCAATTAGAGTGAATGCGCTGCTATTTTATTTGATCCCTGATTAGTACAAGTGTGGAGTTTGGAAATATTGATATATTGAAGCATAAATATGATCGAATCTATTTGTGATTATATAGTAAATTGTGGATTCACTCAAGGTTAGGCTTTAGAGGCAATTCAGAAGGATGTTAATTAAATTTAGTGGGTAAAAATATTTTAATGGAGTTTTAATGATAATGATGATGAGATTAATATAGATTTTTATTAGTAATTAAGTTGGTACTTCGATGTCTAATTAAGATTATTCGTTGCTCTAAGTTTCTAGTAATTTAGTTGGATAAATTAAAGTTTTTAGAGGGATACCTTCCGTGGGCTAGTCTAGTAGACCTCAGGCCTAAGCTCGAGTATTCGTCGTCACCCAGTAGAAGGTGGACGTCACTCTAGAAGGAGTTATTGGTGTGAACACCAACATGGTAGCAGTTATGTTCGCACTGAGAATGAAGGCATAGTAAGAGAGCTTCTTTTGGACTTCTATACAAGTTCAGGAAAGAGAAATCTAGAAGCAAGTGAGAAGTCCTTGAGGAATCATGTATATAAGACTTCCAATTTATAAGAGATGAGGCCTTCACTGAGTAATTTAGTGGATTACATAAATTTAATCAGTGAAGTTTTTTTTAAAAAGGAACAACAGTTTAACGAAGTCTAAGTTTCTAGTTCATTTTTTTAAAAAAAAAAAGATTCTAGGAAAAAGAAAATATCTGATTATGATGTTTGAGCAACGATGATGTTAGGATTTATAATGATAATACAGAAGATGTTATGAATGATATTGCAAATAAAATGGTTATGCAAGAGTGTAAGAGTCAGATATGCTATCAATATTCATCCCTTAGTTTAATAGGTTGACAAGTTAAATTTCGCGGACGAAATTTCCTAAGGAGGGGAGAATTATAACGTCCCGAATATCAGAATGAATAGTATTTTGAAATGAATAGTACTTTTTGGATGAACAGTATGAGTGAATAGTGATTTTTGAGAATTAGATCCTGAAACCCATTAAAAGTGACGTTTTTTATGAATAGTATTTTTTGACGAAAAGTGTCTGTGTGAATAGTAATTGTTGAAAATGGGTTTCATATATTAAAAGTCCCGAAAATTATATTGAAATTTACAGAAACTGAAGCGGATAAAAAAAGAATCAGTTTAAGGTAAAACAGAGCAATTTTCTGATCCGATCTGAAATTTGGACGGATTTTCAAAAAATTCAAAAATTTAGAGAATTATCCAAATGAGTGTTAAAATGCTCAATAAATATCTTAGAAGCTCAAACGGCACTTTCGGAAGAGATTTGAATTAAAACATAATCAATTCAGAAATCGCCAAAGGCGATTTAGTGAAAAAGCCCAGAGTCGAAAAGGGGCATGAAATGACTTTTACGGGTTATGAAGGTTACTAGGAGTATGTAGGAAGTTCGAATATAGGCCCCGATAAATTTTGGAAGGATTCCAAAAAAGTCTTGAAAAAATCGAATTCGGGCATCTCAAAAAAGTTAAAAATCAAAAAGAAAAAAATGAGAGATAAGCTTAAGAAAAAGCAACCAATGGATGAGCGACACGTGGCAAGTGGATAAGGATGAGGACACGTGTCACAATTGGTATGGATGTCATTTTCATGATTTTGAAAAGTTTTAAGGGTAAAATGATAATTTGAAGGATGATATATATATATATATATATTTAAGTGTGAAATAAATTAGAAGAACAGAGGAAATCGGTGAAATGAAGCAAAAAACGTGAAATGAAGGCAAGGCCGAGAGAAAAGAAAGAAAAAGGAAGAAGAAAGAGATGAAGAAAAGGCCAAGTCAAAGGGGGTTTTTCATCCTCTTTTACTCTAGTTTCCGCCCCTAAAGAATCAAGAAGAGTTTGAGAAGATTTGGTAAGAAAATTGAATTGTTTTGATGTTTATTTGATAATATTTTTATGAGTTTTTAGAATTTTTAAGCTAAATGAGTTTTGATGAATTTTATGGGTTGATTAGAGGTTGATCATCATCAAAATGAGCTTGGAAGAGGAAGGAAGCATCAAGCAAGCGTGAGAAATGGAAACTAGTAAGGTATAATTTATGGGTTTTTAGTAATATGTTGAATTAAATTTATTTGGATTGATTTTTGGGTATTGAATGAGTTTTGGGATGTTTTGAGAGTGATTGATGTCGTAGGAAATGAAAAATAATGGATGTGAGTGTGTATGTTAAATTCGTCCAAGGGGTTTTGGTGGGGCTGATTTTGTGGTTTTTGTTGTTTGATGATTTTATATGAAAAATTAAGTGAATTTGAGTTGGTTGATGTGAAGAAAATGAAAAATAAATGGTTGGAAGATTTGTTAATGTATTTGGTTAGTGTAGGAATCTTTATATGTTAAGTTGATTTTTGGAAGATTAATAATTGTTATGTGAAGTTGTATGTGAATTTGAGTTTAAAATAAATCAAATATGAAAAAAATAAGGTTGGTGTTAGTTTGGGTATAATTTCGGTTAAGGCATCAAAGTATGGTTCAAAATCCATTTTAATTGCTTTGATAATATTTAATAGTTGAATGGATGTATTTGGGTGTTTTTGAATGAAAGAAAATTGAAAATAGAAAGTTTGGGTGTAAAGTGGGTTGAGATTGAGAATTGGTGTAAATATGTTGTTTCGATTCTTTTGAAGTGTTTTAGAGATATTTATGATGTATTTAAGTAAGTTGTCGAAATAGAATTAAAGAAATTGATGAATTTTGTATTCTCGAACCTAGGTGTGGATCGAGCTCAAGGACGCTGCGATGAGGTGTGAGGGAAGTTACAAGTTTGAATTGAATGTTTGGAGAAGTTAGAAATTTCATCCAAAAAGATTGGTGTACACTTCCTTTGAAAATTTAAATTTATTGATAATGTTTAGTATTTTAGAGTTTTTAAAATAATACGAATTCGATTTAATTGACGTAGTAATTATGTTTAAATATGTTTATTTCATGTAAAGTGGATATGTTTTGAATAATGTTGGAATAAAAATTTAAGTGAGAAATAAAAATTTAAAAAAAAAAGAATAGATTTTTGCTAAATTTGGATGTCTAAACTAAGGGTAAAATGGTCATTTCAAATGACCAAGATTGATGTTTTGAAAGATTTTGAAAAATTGTTGCAAATATGCGATTAAATATTTACGCGAGTTAAATTTATGTTTGATTTTGAAATACATGGAATTATTCAGATAAATTATAATAAAATATGTTTAAATATGATTTTAATGAATATCAAATGGAAACGAAAAAGAAACGGAAAAAAGGGAAAAGAAACGGATGGAAACGGACAAGTTCAGTGCCTTAACTGAACTTATATCAGAAGTAAAACACGAATGTTCTGGAAAGATTCAATAAGAATATGGTAATACAAAATAAAGTTTTATAAAGTTTATATTGATAATTTAAATATATGGAAAATTTATGATTGATATTGTGTTTATTACTTTCTAAACCAAATTTTTACTTAAATATAAAAGTTATCAAAAATATGAAGTTTTTGGTAAAAATTGAAAATTAAAAGGGCCCAAATAAACCTGAACATTGATAGGTGGGGACTGGTAGTTGGCTAGCCAATAAGGTGATATTAGCAGTACTTCATCGTTACACCGACATACAATTTTCGATGGATGGATTATGAGAGGCACCGGGTATCCGATCCTGAAGTCGAAATCGATTATGATATGCGATTATAATATGCGACCCGATGGGTAGCCACCGAGTGGTCGATGTCAAGAGACTCGAATTTCGGTCCATGGTATCGTCTCAGAGTTTACGAAGGGCACTGAATAATATAAAAATAAAACTGTAATAAAATTATTGAAAATGAAAATTCTTGTGTATTCAGTATGCACAGATTTATAAATTGAGTTTCTTGAAAATTTATTTATACAAGTTTGAAAATTGATAAAATCTAACTTTACGACTTGCATTTTAAGAATATGAAAATATTTGGCAAAATTCGTAGGGTTAGAATTGGAAAGAAATGATATATGAATCTTGAATGTGTAATTGCTAATGAATTGATCAATTTTTGAATTTAATACAAAAGTTACGAATGGTCGTTAAAAGTAATTTTTATGTTTATACGTATTTTTTTTTAATCAATAGATCTTAATGTGTTTAATTTATTACAGATAATTGAACATGGTGAAATTGGATTTTGTACAGTCATATTTGCAAAATGATTTTTATGCACTCTATGGGGGTGTTTATATCTCAATGAAATTGTTATAAAGTTTACAAATGATTCTTAAAAATGAATTTTAAGTTTTACTAGTTAGTGAATTTTTATTTTATTACATTTCTAAACCCGAAAAACGTTGAAAAGTTTAAATTTATATTATTGTGAAATAAAGTTTTATGACACTTAAATTTATATTATTGGACCCTTCCCGAATCCCTCATCTAGACCAGAAAAAGACCCCGTAACACCCCGGCAGAATTTCAATGAACCTTAACTTTAGTCTGAAGAAATCCCGTCAGAGCACTAAAACTTATTTTAAACTCCTTTTTAAGCTTATTTACTAGATGACAGGAGTAAAAATTTTTCGTTTTTCTAATGAAAATCTGACAACATGCCGGCTGTTTATTGAATTATGTCATCTTGTAAATTCAAAGATAATTAAAAACACTTCTAATAGCAATCAATTTTAACTACCAGGTGCCTCCGACACACATCTTAAACCAGTTTCACCATAAAAACCACAATTATGAAAATTTATTTAAAAACTAAAACTTTCTCATTTCATAAACACTGTATAAAGACATACATCTAAAAACTTAAATTGACATTTACAATTTACACCAAGATTGACAAGACCCAAACCAGACCTTCTCTGGGCTTTAGTTTGGAGGATCCTGCTAAGCACTTCAATGAACTTTCTTAACCGAACTCGTCGGATTGAAGAAAGTCGAGAAGCAAACCCCTTAACTCACTTAGCCCGTTTACTTGTTTTAACTTAGAAATTTATTTTAACTTAGAAATTTATTTTTCTTCTAAAATAGTTGGGTTGGTGTAAGTTTTTCGCATTTTCTCAAAACAGATTTTATGAAAATTCGATAGTGTAACAAATATAATTTGACCATTTCCAAAATTTACCTGTAAGGAAAAACAATTCGAACTCTGTCAAATCACCTCCCAACTTCTTTTGGCCACAAACATATGTTTTCTTAAATCAATTCGCATCACACGTTTTTCACAAACAATTAATTTTCATAGCATGCATGTTACAAATACTTTGGGAATTACACAACAATGCATAAAATCATGTGTAAGTGTTCAGTTGTTTATACATATCAAAAATTTTATTACAAATTTCCAACTATTTAAATCCTTTAGATTTATTATTTACAACGCCAAAAGTGTATTAAATGTTTATGCGATGCATCGAGACGATGCCCACCTAAAGTAATCGATGTAGTGTCCAAGACGTAGAGTCACCTATATAAGCACCTACTACGATAATTAAGCTGCATAAAGTAAAGAGGTTAGTTCAACGAATAATAATAACATCAAGTTATAAAATTCATCAAGATTTATAACCGCACTCTTTTATCAAACATTTTCGATTTAAAAGAAAACATTTCTTTCTAAAACTTCATGTATACCCATAAGGAACTTAACCATCACGTGGCGATTTTTAACTGATACTAAACGTGAAGCGACTGGGATCTCTTAATCACTACGATGCGGAATTTACGACGTCGTAAACGTAGGGTAAAACGATCTCAACTTGAGCAACTACAATGCGGAGTTTTCTGCATCGCAATTGTAGTGCTATAACTCTAGGCGACTACGAGCGAAATTTACTGCATCGCCATGTAGTGCCAAAACTATAAATCTAAGCGACTACACGTGGAATTGACTGCGTCGCAATGTAGCGCTAGATATTCTAGAAAATTGAACAACTACGGATAGAATTTTCTGCATCGTCACGTAGTGCTAAATACTCTGCAAACTAAGCGACTACGGACGAAATTTTCTACATCGTCACGTAACGCTAAGTCTCATATAATCTGAGGGTATATACATGGGTTTCGAAACGATATTGCTAAGTGCAAAAGCACAAAACCTCTTACTTTTCAAACTCTTAAAAATTTTCTCGATTTCAAACATTTGAAAATCAACTTTGTTTTGATTTCTTCACTTGTGAATTCCATAGGGAACTCACATGCTCAAAACTTGAATTTAGGATTTGGAAATCATTTTCATTTTCCTTTAACAACAATATACAAGTTTAAAATAGAATTGAAATAGATGCAAGTGAAAGACACTTACATTGCTCCACGCAAGCTTGCCCGTCATCTACATATCATTTCCTCATTATTATTTGCTTCATTACATAACTTAAAATTTAAAATAACATTTCCAAAACACTTTTCTCTATTAGCAACTCTTTACATTATAACCTTTCCGACCCGATTTTAACTCAACCGAGACTCTCTAATTCTGATTTCTTTGTAAAAGTCTTACTTTTAGACCCCTAAGATCATCCCCATATGGTTCATTTGGTCTCCAGAGGCTTAAAATAAAAAGTCAACTTTTTAATTAACCCGTTTGACTGAAAAAAAACGTTTAAAAACCGACGATCATTTCATGTCCGTTCTTTTTTCTAGCATCTCCTTATCATATAACTAAGTCATCCGTAAAGTTTCGTCGAAAATTTCTATCGTTTGCTATGTCAAATCTAGGAAAAACGCGCTGTTTTTGGCACCTTTCGATGCACTTTTTCGCATCAAATGGGCGATGATTGTTTTTCTTTCGCATCTAAGCTCCTTTTACCTAATTATGATCAATTAAATTTATTCAATGCAATAAAAATTACATTTACATAGTTATTTCACTTATCGACTCTCTAACGGCACTATTTTGAGCATAACTTGCGCAATTTTTATCGAAATCGATCAGCTCCAAAACCTATGGTTTTCTATGATTCCTAGGCATTATTTGAGGTGTAGAACAACCTCATATATGTCAAACTAAGTCAGGTCTTACCAGGTCCCTTTATCAGCTCGGGATTTTTCATTTCACTCTATGTTTCTCCTTCTACAATTGTATACTTTTCCTTTTCAAATTCTAACTTTTCTAGAGACTTTCAAGACATCAAATATGCATAATTTAAAGCTCAAAAGGATGGAAATGCAATGAGATCGTACACCCCTTCATTGGCCATGACACACATCAAGCACTCATATACACTACTCTTTTAATTTCTACCACCAACTATACATAAAAGTATAGAATTTTGTATACATGGCAACTCACATCTATTTAAATCTTAAAATCACATAAACCCTAACTTATCTCATTGTTTCCATGCTTAATCTTCTTAGTTCTTTCTTGCCAACTTAATTTGATTAAGAAATCTACTCTAAAGTAAGCAAATTAACTCCATAAAATCATCATCCAAACACATAAGCTATTTATAAGAATTTTCAATATAAATATCATGAAAACTCACTTGATGTTATGCTTCGTTTGCTTGAACTTATGGTAGATACTCTCCCTAACTTTTTCCCATCTTAATTTGACCTTAAAACTAGATGAAAAGCTTTTAGACTTGAAAAGCTCGAAGTTGCCGTGACTTCCCTTATTGACCAAACATTTCTCTTGCTTTACTTCCACTTTTGTCGTGCAAAATGATGGCTTTTAAGAGTTCATCTCTTTTTATATCATGATTGCTAACTGGCTAGGACTAAAATGCCCTTTACTTATATCTCATGTAAGCTTCTCCATGAAAGGACAAGTTTGACAATTCATGAATTTAAAATACTAATTAGTAAGTAATGCATGACAACTAATATCTAATAATCCATATTTAACTTTTAATTTGTTATTCATTCATTGGTGTAAATCTAATGACATGGATTTTGATTTTTGTTCTAGTCCATTCCATGTAATACTCACACCAAAATCATAAGTTAATTGACTTGAATTTCCTATTTCCATGTAATCCATATTTAACTTTTAATTTGTTATTCATTCATTGGTGCAAATCTAATGACATGGATTTTGATTTTTGTTCTGGTCCATTCCATGTAATACTCACACCAAAATCATAAGTTAATTGACTTGAATTTCCTATTTCGCCCTTAATGCATTTAATCTCCTTTTACGAACATTCTAATGACATCTATAAGAATGACATTGACAAAATTTAATCTTTTCATCCTTTAGTCTCGTTTTTAACACTAAGGAATCTAGAATCGAGGATGAGAGCTTACATTTTCTCCCCTCCTTATAAAAAATTTCGTCCTCGAAATTTGAAATTACATACTTGCCTCAAATAACTGCTAGTACTGAAAACACATCTGTTCTTCAAGCTCCCATGTAGCTTCCTCTGATCCGTGATTTCTCCACAATACCTTCACTAGCGGAATCACCTTGCTACGCAACACTTGATCCCTACGATCTAAGATCTGCACTGGCTGCTCTTCATAAGTCAAGTTCTCCTTCACTTGCACGGATTGCTCTTTCAGGATATGAGATGGATCAGCTACATACTTGCGGAGCATAGAGACGTGGAACACATCATGAATATTTTCTAGCTCCAATCGATAAGCTACTTCACCCACTCTTGCTTTTATCTCGTATGGCCCAATGTATAGTGGGCTTAATTTCCCTTCCCGAATCTTAAAATACCCTTCCAAGGCGAGATTCATAGGAATACTTTATCACCCACTTCAAACTATAAGTTTCTTCTTCGATTGTCTGCGTAGCTCTTCTGTCGGTCGTTTGCTATCTTCAACTATTCTTTAATCACCTTTATCTTCTCGGTGGTAGCTTGGACAATCTCTGGGCCAATCAAATTTCTTTCACCTACTTCATCCTAACAAATTGGGGTTATACATTTCCTACCATACAACGCTTCGTAAGGGGCCATACTAATACTAAACTGGTAGCTGTTGTTGTAGGCAAATTCTATTAAAGGTAGGTGACCATCCCATCTTCCTCTGAGCTCCATCACACAAGCTCTCAACATATCTTCGAGAGTTTGGATGGTTCTTTCTGATTGGCCATCTGTCTGTGGGTGAAAAGTCGTACTGAAGTGTAGTCTGGTGCCCATGGCTTCTTGTAGCTTCAGCCAAAACCTCGAAGTGAATCAAGGATCTCTATCTAATACAATGGACATTAGTGCATGATGCAACCTTACGATATCATTTACATATAGCTCAGCTAATCTTTCTAGGGAATAAGTGTTCTTGATGGCTAGAAAGTGGGCGAACTTTGTCAATCTATCAACTATCACCCAAATAGCCTCATGTTCGCTCTGAGTCCGTGGCAGTCCCACCATAAACTCCATCGTAATCCTCTCCCATTTTCATTCAGGAATCGATAGAGGCTGCAATAACCTTACGGGTTTCTGGTGTTCTGCTTTAATCTGCTGGTGGGTTAAACACTTCGATACGAATTTTGCTATTTCTTTCTTCATTCCTCTCCACTAGTAGTGGTCTCTCAAAGTCCTATACATTTTTGTACTCCCTAGATGGATGGCATAAGCTGAAGAGTGGGCTTCTTCTAAGATTTCTTTCTTCAGTTCATCTACATCTGGCACACATAATCGTTGTCCCATCATTCCTTATAGTGAAATTGCTCTTCTATTCTGTCTCTAGTTCACCTTTTAACTTCATCAAATAGGGATCTTGGGCTTGCAACTCTCTAACTCAATCCACCAATACCAGACGGACATGAAAAACTGCCAATAATGAGCTTGAATCCGCCATCTCCAATCTGACGTCCATAGATCTCAACTCTACTAACATAGGCAAGTACTCGGCTTTCAATTAGGCTAAGGAATTGATAGGCTTCATACTCAGTGCATCTGCTACCATATTAGCTTTACCCGGGTGATACTCAATGGTGCAATCATAGTCTTTTATGAGTTCAATCCATCATCTCTGCCTCATATTCAACTCCGTTTGACTGAACAAGTACTGTAAGCTCTTGTGATCAATGAAGATCCTACAGGGTACTCCATAAAGATAGTGTCGCCATATACGTAGGGCAAACACTACTACATCTAGCTCTAAGTCATATGTTGGATAATTGATTTCATGTTTCTTCAACTGTCTCGAAGCATAAGCTATTACTCTGTCGTGCCGCATCAACACACAACCCAATCCCTGTCTGGAAGCATCACAGTATACTGTAAACCCATCGCTCTCTAATGCCAAAGTAAGCACAGGTGCTGAAGTTAACCTCCTCTTCAATTCATCAAAGCGGCTCTGGCACGCATCTAACCACATGAACTTCTCTTCTTTTCTAGTTAACTTGGTCAACGAAGTAGCTATTTTTGAAAATCGCTCCATGAACTTTCTATAGTATCCTACTAAGCCTAAGAAGCTTCTAACTTCTGTCACGTTCGTGGGTGGCTTCTAGTTCACTACGGCTTCTATCTTCTGAGGATCCACAGATATCCCATCTGCTGATACCACGTGTCCCAGAAATGCTACTCGTTCTAGCCAAAATTGGCACTTGCTGAATTTTGCATAAAGTTGATGCTCCCTCAGCGTCTATAGTACAATCCTCAAGTGCTCAGTATGCTCTTCTTGGCTACCTGAATACACCATGATGTCATCTATAAACAGTATTACAAATTTGTCCAGGTAGGGTTTAAAGACTCTATTCATCAGGTCCATAAAAGTAGCTGGCGCATTAGTCAGCCCAAATGGCATAACCAAGAACTCGATCGTACCTTCAGCTGATGATATCCCGACCGTAGATCAATCTTCGAGAATACCTTGGCTCATTGGAGTTGATCAAATAGATCGTCTATCCGTGGTTGCGGGTATTAATTCCTGATAGTGACCTTATTAAGCTGCCTGTAGTCAATACACAATTGAAGGCTCTCATCTTTCTTGTTCACAAACAATACTGGAGCTCCTTATGGTGATGTGCTCATCTTAACAAAACCTTTGCTCAGTAACTCTTCTATCTGGATCTTCAATTCTTTCAACTCTGCCGGTGCCATCTGGTAGGGTGTTGTGGAGATAGGTTCCATACCAAGTACTAACTCAATCTCCAACTCTATCTCTCTGTCTGGTGGCAACCTTGGAAGATCCTTGGGGAATACATCAAGAAACTCATAAACCACTGGTAGATCAGTTGGCTGTACCTTGCATTCATCCGGCTCTATGATATAGGCTAAGTACCCCTGACACGCTTTTCTAAGCATTTTATTAGCCCTTAGGGTACTTATCAGAGTAGCCGGGAGTATCTTCTTGACTCCACTAAATATCACATCTGGTTCCCCACGTCGACAAAACTTGACTTCTTTTCTGTAACAATTGATAGTGGCATGATGTGTCGACAACCAGTCCATGCCCAATATGACATCAAAGTCATGAGTATCGAGTATCATCAAGTCGGCCTCGAAATCATGACCTGCTATCTTTACTCTACTCCCTATGTAAACTCTATCTACAATGAGCGAATCCCCCGTAGGAAGTGAAACTATCATGCTACACTCAGTCGGTCTCAACTCTACCCCAGATCAATCAATAAAATCTCTAGAGACAAAGGAATGGGTGGCTACTGGGTCCACTAATACATGTGCATCTGTATCAAATAAGGAAATAATACCTGTAACCACATCGGGAGCTGTGTTTGCCTGCTGTTGGGTCACAGTGTACACTCTCGTGGCTTGGCTACGAGGTCTACCAAACTATGCTCGAGGTGGTACACTCCGACTGGGCCCGCTACTGGGTTGCTCTGAGCCTGTGGCTCCTCTGGTCTGGGGGTCTCCCCTCCCTGGTCCATAACCCCCGCTGGTCTGTCCCTGTGCTGTGGATTTAGCCTCTACTAGGCTCAACGCGACTATGCTGGGACAGTCCCTTATGAAGTGACCCTCTTGTCCACATCTGAAACATCTGGTTCTACCCTGAAGGCACTTATCAAGGTGTGATCGGTCACATCTGCTACAAACAGGTCAGCTTCTCCAACTCTGTCGACTCCTGGACCCTCCGGTAGACTGAACTGAACTCTGGCTAGTCTGAGGTCTCTGACTCTGCCGCCGACTCTCGGACCATCTAGCTTTTTACTGCTCTTGGCTACCTTACTGGACCCTCATTGCTGGCTACCTGTTCAGCTCTGTTTCCGTTCAAATTTCTTTACCTGAGAGGCGGGCTCCACACTCCGCTTAACCTTGATGGCGGCCTCTACTAACTCTTCGTATCTGGTGTGCACAACCGAAGTCACATATGCCCTAATCCTCTGACTCAGCCTTGTCGTGAACCTATTTATCTTCTATTCTTCGTTCTCGGCAATGAAGGGGACTAAGCGGACTAGCTTGGAGAACCTCTTCTCGTATTCTGTCACTGTGGAACTCCCCTATTCTAACCGAAAGAACTATTCAATCTTTGCATCTTTGTAACTTTTTGGGAAGAACTTGTCAGTGAACTCTTTCTTGAAATCTAACCAGGACACCCCTGCTGGATGCATTCTCTAGTGGGCTTTCCACCAGTCTTTTGCTCGGTCCTTGAAGAGAAATGTTGAAAATGTCACCATCTGATCCTCACTGCAACCCATCACTCGGTATATCTCTTAATTGGTCTCTAACCAAGATAGTGCTCTCTCCGGTTCCCCTGTCTCGTCATATGGCTTTGTGCCTAACTTACGGGCTCGCTCAGTCGATATCCCTATCTCCCGCTGCTGTTGGAGTGTCGTTGCTAACATCTATGCCATCTGCTCCATATGTCCCAGAGCAAGTCCTGGAGCAGGCTCTAATCTGGATGGCTCTAAAGGCTCGGGATAGGATGAGCTCGTCGGCACATTGACTGACTCGTCAACATGCTCCTTCTGTGGTGGGAGTGCCTCTACGACTGCCCTTCTCGTCCTCGGATGGTCCCTACACCGCATAACTATATGTGCACTAAATAGGCATAACAATCAAAAGAATACAAGTATTAGAATGATAATTCAACATGAATTAATTCTATAATTTCATGCGATACACATCTCAATTCTCGTAGCCACATACTTATCTTATGCAAACATAGCTTATGTAATTCTCATACAAACTCAATGCATAACTTAGTCTCATGCATAAATTCATGCATAGTAAATTTAACTTAATGCGCCGAACGGCACCAAACTTTCTTTAAAACTTAATGTCTGAAACAACTAAAATCTTTTCTTTGAAACTTAATCTCAAATCTTTCGAAAACCCGGCTCTGATATCAACTTGACAAGACCCGAACCAGACCCTCTCTAGGCTTTAGTATGGAGGATCCCGTCGGGCACTTCAACAGACTCCCTAAACCCGACTCGTCGGATTGAAGAAAGCCGAGAAGCAAACCCCTTAACTCACTTAGCCCGTTTACTTGTTTTAACTCAAAAATTTATTTTTCTTCTAAAATAGTTGGGTTGGTGAAAGTTTTTCGCATTTTCTCAAAACAGATTTTATGAAAATTCGATAGCGTAACGGTTGTAATTTGACCATTTTCAAAATTTACCTGTAAGGAAAAACACTTCGAACTATATCAAATCACCTCCCAACTTCTTTTGGCCACAAACATACACTTCCTTAATTTAATTCACATCACACGTTTTTCACAAACAAATAATTTCCATAACATGCATGTTACAAATACTTTGGGAATTACACAACAATGCATATATCAAATATGTATAGATATATTGAGTGATAAGTGTGTATCATGTGTAAGTGTTCAGTTGTATATACATATCAAAAATTTTATTACAAATTTCCAACTATTTAAATCCTTTAGATTTATTATTTACAATGCCAAAAGTGTATTAAATGTTTATACGATGCATCGAGATGATGCCCACCTAAAGTAATCGATGTAGTGTCCAGGACACAGAGTCACCTATATAAGCACCTAATACGATATATAAGCTGCACAAAGTAAAGAGGTTAGTTCAACGAATAATAATAACATCAAGCAATAAAATTCATCAAGATTTATAACCGCACTCTTTTATCAAACATTTTCGATTTAAAAGAAAACATTTCTTTCTAAAACTCCACGTATACCCCTAAGGAACTTAACCATCACGTGGCGATTTTTAACTGATGCCAAACGTGAAGCTACTGGGATCTCTTAATCACTACGATGCAGAATTTACTACGTCACAAACGTAGGGTAAAATGATCTCAACCTGAGCAACTACAATGCAGAGTTTTCTGCATTGCAATTGTAGTGATGTAACTCAAGGTGACTACGAGCGAAATTTACTGCATCGCCACGTAGTGCCAAAACTATAAATCTAAGCGACTATGCGTGGAATTGACTGCGTCGCAACATAGCGCTAGATATTCTAGAAAATTGAACAACTACGGACGGAATTTTTTGAGTCATCACGTAATGCTAAATACTCTGTAAACTAAGCGACTATGGACGGAATTTTCTGCATCGTCACGTAACGCTAAGTCTCATATAATCTGAGGGTATATACATGGGTTTCGAAACGATATTGTTAAGTGCAAAAGCACAAAACCTCTTACTTTTCAAACTCTTAAAAATTTTCTCGATTTCAAACATTTGAAAATCAACTTTATTTTGATTTCTTCACTTGTGAATTCCATAAGGAACTCACATGCTCAAAACTTGAATTTAGGATTTGGAAATTATTTTCATTTTCCTTTAACAACAATATACAAGTTTAAAATAGAATTGAAATAGATGCAAGTGAAAGACACTTACCTTGCTCCACGTAAGCTCAAATGTCTCAACGAGCCTCTCGTGCCTCGCTCGCTTGCCCGTCATCTACAAATCATTTCCTCATTATTATTTGCTTCATTACATAACTTAAAATTTAAAATAACATTTCCAAGACACTTTTCTCTATTAGCAACTCTTTACATTATAACCTTTCCGACCCGATTTTAACTCAACCGAGACTCTCTAATTCCGATTTATTTGTAAAAGTCTTATTTTTAGACCCCTAGGATCATCCCCATATGGTTCGTTTGGTTTTCGGAGGCTTAAAACAAAAAGTCAACTTTTTAATTAACCCGTTTAACCAAAAAAACAGTTTAAAAACCAATGATCGTTTCGCGTCCGTTCTTTTTTCTAGCATCTCCTTATCACATAACTAAGTCACCCGTAAAGTTTCGTCGAAAAATTCTATCGTTTGCTATGTTAAATCTAGGAAAACGCCCTATTTTGGGCACTTTTCGATGCACTTTTTTGCATCGAACGAGCGACGATGGTTTTTCTTTCGTATCTAAACTCCTTTTACGTAATTATGATCAAGTAAATTTATTCCATGCAATAAAAATTGTATTTACATAGTTGTTTCACTTATCGACTCTCTAACGACACTATTTTGAGCATAACTTACGCAATTTTTATCGAAATCGATCCGTTCCAAAACCTATGATTTTCTATGACTCATAGGCATCATTTGAGGTGTAGAATAACCCCATATATGTCAGACTAAGTCAAGTCTTACCAGGTCCCTTTATCAGCTCGGGATTTTTCATTTCACTCTATGTTTCACCTTCTACAATTGTATACTTTTCCTTTTCAAATTCTAACTTTTCTAGAGACTTTCAAGACATCAAATATGCATAATTTAAAGCTCAAAAGGATGGAAATGCAATGAGATCATACACCCCTTCATTGGCCATGACACACATCAAGCACTCATATACACTACTATTTTAATTTCTACCACCAACTATACATAAAAGTATAGAATTTTGTATACATGACAACTCACATATATTTAAATCTTAAAATCACATAAACCCTAACTTATCTCCTTGTTTCCATGCTTAATCTTCTAAGTTCTTTCTTGCCAACTTAATTTGATTAAGAAATCTACTCTAAAGTAAGCAAATTAACTCCATAAAATCATCATCCAAACACATAAGCTATTTATAAGAATTTTCAATATAAATATCATGAAAACTCACTTGATGTTATGCTTCTTTTGCTTGAACTTATGGTAGATACTCTCCCTAGCTTTTTCCCATCTTAATTTGACCTTGAAGCTAGATGAAAAGCTTTTAGACTTGAAAAGCTGCAAGTTGCCGTGACTTCCCTTGTTGACCAAACATTTCTCTTGCTTTGCTTCCACTTTTGTCGTGCAAAATGATGGCTTTTAAGAGTTCATTTCTTTTTATATCATGATTGCTAACTTGCTAGGACTAAAATGCCCTTTACTTGTATCTCATGTAAGCTTCTCTATAAAGGGACAAGTTTGACAATTCATGAATTTAAAATACTAATAAGTAAGTAATGCATGACAACTAATATCTAATAATCCATATTTAACTTTTAATTTGTTATTCATTCATTGGTGCAAATCTAATGACATGGATTTTGATTTTTATTCTAGTCCATTCCATGTAATACTCACACCAAAATCATAAGTTAATTGACTTAAATTTCCTATTTCGCCCTTAATGCATTTAATTTCCTTTTACGAAAATTCTAATGACATCTATAAGAATGACATTGACGAAATTTATTCTTTTCATCCTTTAGTCTCGTTTTTAACACTAGGGAATCTAGAATCGAGGATGAGAGCTTACAATGATTTGATTTAAAATATGAACATGACATAAATAGGAAGTACACAAGGTAGTAAAGGTCGTCCGTCAATCGATCTACGCGTCAGTCCAAGCCTCATCTGCTGGACGACTCACTCCTGCACCTGAGAGAGAATTTTTAAGAAAACATATTGAAAACAAACTGTGAGTAAAACTCAGTGAGAATTACAATTTAATAAAACTAAAAAAAAAAATAGTTTTATTCTTTTCTAAAATACTTTATCAAGACTTGTTCAAAAACTAGTTTTTGAAGCTGGTTTTAAATCTTTTTCTTAATTTTTCTCATTTTCTCACCTTAATGGTAACCCAGTGATACTACTCTTGCCGTGGTAGCATAAAATCTCTCGCTAACCACTTGAAATTTGGGAATCTACCGTGTAGTCGTCGATGCATAAACTTTGGGCACGCGTTACCCTCTCGCTATCGGTCTGAACTACACTACTCTTATATGTGCAAATGGTGACTCAATTGATTCTCTCTCTCTCAAGAGTTATCCGGACTCCACTCTCAGTTAGTGATTCTCTCACATTTATCGTACACGCAGAGGGTACTCGGCCTGACACTCAACTGGGGCTAGGATAAACCATCAGCGTAATAAAATATTTTTTCTCGACATTCTCAAATAAGCTCGTTTTTAAGGCAAAAAACCTAAAATATTTACTTCTAGCATGTTCTCGGTATAAATATATATACCTAATTGAAAACTTGCACACTAGAATCTTAGTATAATTTCAATAAATAGCTTAATTACATAATGAATAAATTCATATGAATAGAAAATAAAATACATTCATTCATACATAACAAGAAATGAAATTAAAATAAAATAACACTTGAATACCTAGTTTTCTACTCACGAAACGCCCTCCGTCAATTGACGATCCTTCTCCAATACTTTTCACTTTTATCCTAAAACATCAAATACTCATTTAAGGTCACTAAAATCATTAATACGAAGTTATAAATCACTTAAATCTCAACTAACTCTATTAATTCCATTTTACGCTTAAACTTTCGCAACTAAATTTCTACTTAACCGATGCTTTCGAATTTTGATTTCTTACTATGAATCCTATTTATTTTTGCCTAGGAACACCCTGGTATGCTCAAGATAATTTTCTAAAACTCGAAACGAAAAAATGAAAAATAAGGGGTGTCAAACCCGAATGCTATCTAGATGCCAATCCAAAGCTTTTCTTCATTCCATTTTCACTCCAATCATCTCCCTAACTTGCATTTAGGTCAGCCATGAAGCAAATTCGGAATGAAACGGTTACCGGGTGGGTGTTTCTACCAAAAACTAAGTTTTTTCAACACTTTTTAAGGTCATTTTCTATCACATCCATCCAACAAGCTCAATTATCTATCCTCTAATGTTCTTGCACTCAAATATGATCAAACATATTCATTTCATGTATCACAAGATTGATTTTCTATGATATTTCTTAATGCCCTTCAACTAGACAAATATAAGTAAACTTGTCTCTAAACTTTTGGTTTTCGAATTCTATCATTCTTAAATGATTTCTTAGCCTCTAAGATGCATGAATTAAACCTCAAATGGATGAAATCAAATTGGGTTACACAAACCCTATCATGGTCATGAGAAACATCAACAAAGAACCATCATTTTTCTTTCAATTTTTAACACAAAAATCACACCAAACTCATCACCAATTATCCTAGTTTCAATCCCTAACATCCAAATAAACTTTAGAGCAAACTTGGAAATGGGTCCCATTAACCATCAAATAGAAGCAAGAGCAAGAAACTTACTTCTTTTTGCTTCAATCTCACTTGATTTTTGCTCCCATGGCTTTGGTTGATGACAAGCTTGAATTTTGGTGTGAAATCACTTGAAGAAATGGCTTGAAACTCACTTGATTCTTCTTCCTTCCATGGCCGGCATTCTCACCCCCTCTCTCGGTTTGCTTCATGTCTCAAATGTGAATGAAATGACAAATTGACTTCAACTTATAGTGAGGAATTTTTTTTTCTAAAAAAATACTTTATTTTAATTACAACTTAGCCCTTGAACTTTGCTTAATTCCATTTTGACCCCTAAATGGAGAAGTTTAATGCTAATTGGTCCACTTGTCACCACTTAAAACCACTAGTTCTTCCACTAATAAAATAGTTCCAAGTGGCTCTCTAATATCCACAAAGTAAATTACACTAGGCTATTATCTATTGGTGTAACTTTTATATCCTTTTTTACTTTACTCATGGGCTTATCTCACCTTATACTCTTCCGTATCACTTCATATGTCACGACTCGAGCCCTGGACCGTGGCAGAATCGTAAATATTAATAGATAGAAATTTAATTTTTTAAAAAAATATAAAGA
The DNA here is from genome assembly GCA_022984855.1 of Dimocarpus longan. NCBI lineage: Eukaryota > Viridiplantae > Streptophyta > Magnoliopsida > Sapindales > Sapindaceae > Dimocarpus > Dimocarpus longan. The sequence goes on along the minus strand of CM041022.1, from coordinate 2,581,617 downwards.
AAATTTTCCTGTTTTGGATACTCCGGAGTACCTAAATAAAACATTGCAAACAATAAAATTAAAAACTTCAAAACATTCTAAAATAATTTCGGTGGAGACCATTCCCACAGATATGTGAGCACTTGTTAAGAATCATTGATTCATAGTAATAAATAAAATCATAAAACACTTAGCCATGTAATTAACTCATCATAATTAGCATTCACATTCACATAGAATCTCAAGCGAAATTCCACAACTCCGGTGTTTTTAATATAATTCCTTAAATATATCAAATGTAAGTTCCTTAAATGAGTTCCAAGAACATCCAACTCTAAATATCAAATTTGAAATGAAATAAACTAAATATCCATATCACGGGCATAATCCCTGATTTCCTTGGTCCTCTACCTAATGCACCTGATGGCCATCTAAGTCACCATGCACATTCCCTGGAAGGGAAAAAAATGAAGGAGATGTGAGCTAGCGCTCAGTAGGATTTCATTCCCGATAAGATTTCGGAAACCACTTTCAAAAATCTTTATTAAAACTCTGTACGCTTAACAGTTTAACAAATTCAATAAACAATTTCATAAAACATATAGATTACTAGAATAGTCATACAACATTTAATTTCTTATATCAAGTCATGTCATTTTCAAAACAAGGTAAATCTCGTCCCCTAGTCATATACCCGGTGGCCTATAATTTCAGTAAATTATTTTGAATAAGAAAACAATATTTGGCACACCGTGACCCTGGTAGCCATACCAAAAAATACCATACGTAGACATAAAGTCGTATCATATTGACAACATCACAAAGTGACTAGGACGGTGGACTTCTACCTTATTTAAGTTAACAAAACAATTTAGATAAGTTACTGTGCAATCAATACAATATATATATAAGATTCGATATTTTAAAAACCCTCATTTTTATTTATAAAATTTCGGCAGCATAACGGCTGCTAATTCAATAAACCAAAATTTATAAACCTGTCATAAAACCATAAATTTTCACCAAGCAAACCACAAAATAATCCCAAAGCAATTCATAATATATTTTCGTAAATAATCAACACACTTTTAAAGTCATATAAATTTTAAATAAACTCTAGTTTTAACATAAAAATTTCTAAAAGGTCAGGATTAAACCTCTACGTCAATATAGGCTATTAATCACTCCAAAAACCTCGATTCCTAAAGTAATTGTCGTCGTTTCGGATCGAATCTACAAAGTAACGTAATATAAATAATTTTTAACACGACTTTCTTATAGGGAAACTACCCCTAAAAATGGATTCTACACTTAAAAATGAGTCTGTAGATGCATCCGGAACTAAATTTCGAGTTCGGGAGGGCAAAAAACTCACATTCGCCTTAAGCGACAATCAGCGGTGACTTTTCGACAATGGATTTCGGTGGCCACTGTAGCGAGATGTGCGGCTAGGCAGGTTTTGTTTTCCTCGACACGCTTATCACGAAAATGGGGTTGGTCGGAGTTGAAATCGCCTAGTTTCTTCGGGATCTAGAAAAATAAAAGTTGGTTAATGGCAGAACTTCCTCTGCTGAAACAAGCACCCAAACGATCATAAAAATTGACAAGGTTGGTGCCTATGGAATCTATGTCGCACGAACTTTCCAACGGTACCAAATTTGTCCAAAACGGAGGTTGGATGAGGTTCGAACGACGAGTTAAAGTCGAGCTCGCGAGAATAGAGCGGCTGGAGAGAAAATGAAAAGAGAGAGAAAGTGACCGGCTGGAGGTTGAAGAAGACTGTGCAATCTAGCAAACTTACAATTTGATCCCCTCAATTGTTTAAAAATTATAATTTTTAATCTAAATTTTTAAAATATAACTTTTTGACCCTTGCAACTTTACATAAATTTTTATAATATTTTCCATTTCATCCTTGGTAAAATTTGAGGTTTTACATCACAATACTCTGGAGTCTTCCAATCGACATCCTACTTATGATGCGAAAATAAATTCAACTTTAAATATTACTACTAGAGTGATACTAGTAAACCATAATCATAATTGAGGGTTTACATAAATTCAGTGTACACCCCATAAGTAGAAATACTTAGTGTTTTAGATTTTTCATGCACATATTAAGATTTGAGCAACGTAGGCAAAAGTCAAGCGAGAAGACAGTTGCCGCACTTCATGCGAGTCATGATCCTTCCGTTTTTTATAGTTATTCTTTTGTTATTTTACAGTGGTACTAAGGTATATAGTGATGCATGTACAGGTATATAGGGTCGTGGGAAATTGTAAACAATAATGTATATCCATAGTAGAGAAAGTTTTTGATAGGTAAAGTAATTTGTAAAAGAATGGTTAATTACCTTTTTATTTGTGTTTTATTTTGATTAAATTGATTTTTATTAAATATGTATTCATAAATGTTTACATGGTGAAGTGATTTTTGAGTCGGATGAAGGGTTCAAAATGGAAGTGGGGAAAGTAAATGTAATTTTTATAAGTATATTTGTGTTTCCTGCAGGATTTGTAAATTTTGGATTTTCAAAAAAATAGAGGAAATTATGTCTGATTTTCATTAAAAAAAAAAAAATGAACGTTATAACGAAATGTTTAGTAACGAAAATTGAATAAACAGAATACACGTTTTAAAAGAATTTTTATAAATAAATAAATTGATTCAGGTAGCATCCTTTGACTTGGTTTCTATCCTAATGAGAATCGGATGCAGGGTATTACAACTTGAGTTATTGATAGAATTTTTGGTGTGATTAGAGGTGGATTAACTTGAAACTGAGCTTGGAATTGGAAGAAGATTCAAAGGAGTTGTGGTGGTAAGTAAACTAGTAAGGTAAAGTTAGGGTTTATGTGTTTTTTTCTCTAAAAATTTCAATTGAGTTGCTATTGGATAGTAGATGAATTGAGATGTGATTTCACTGGGTTTAATGACCATGAAATTGAAGAAAATTTGAGGGATGCTTTAGGGGTGATTTCGGCCAAGCTAGCTTAGTTAGAGGGTTTGAGTAGATTTTTAACATTTAATGAAATTAATGGATGTTTGACATAATTTTAAGTTGATATGGATTATTGGAATTGAAAAGAAAAAGTTTGTAATTGGTGGTTAGTATTCGGACAATGTAGGGAATTTATGTGCACGATTTGATTTTTATCATTTGATGAATTTAGCTCATGTGTGACATGAATTTAAAATGATATAAGTCAAGAAAGTGAAAAGAAAATGGTTTGATAGGTGTGTTAGGTAATTTCGGTTAAGGGGGGTACTTGATGTTCAAGCAGTTGTTCATTTACCTTGATGAGTTTTAATGTGTTTATGAATGTAATAGAGTAAGTTCTAAATGGGAATTATGTTATACTAAGTATAGGAGGAGTTCGGATTAAGAAAAGCGAAAGAAAAGGCTCGGAAGAGTGGTGCACTAATTAGAATCAAGTTATGAGTGTGGTTATTTTAAAAGTTTTTATGAATTTTAGTTGTAAGTGATTTATATTTGCAAGTGTATAATTTAGTATTCAATTTATTTAATTGATTTATTTAGATATTTAGCATGTAATTCTTTTATTTTATGATGCTAGTAAGCTTTTTTGATTCATGTTATAAATGTATTTATATTTTAGAATTAAAGCGAATTACATGCTAAGAATATTTGCAAATATCTCGGATTTCGCCTTAAAGAAATAGTCTTTTTCAATTGAGAATTTTATACTAAAGAATGAAGATTTTCTAGCTAAGTTAAATTATTTTTATATCTAGTAAGGTTGAGAATTAATTATTAAAGCAAAAGAAATCATAAAGGTAAGGTTTGCCCTAATCCTCAGTATAAGCGGCCGAAATACCCCAACGTGTATGGCACGTTGATTGGGAGAGTTACTAACTGGGGGTTAAGTCAATAAGTCACCCTCTGCATGTGTGGGGTAGTGTAGATCTACCGATATTGGGAGGGGATCATGACCCCAAAGTTTCCCACCTTGGAGACTACACATGGTAGCATTCCCGAGCTCTAGTGGCGATGAGAAATTCCGTCACCACAGAGCAAGTTTCCTTGGGTTGCCTTAGCTAGTTCTCAAAAGAAAAAGAGCACGTCGTTAGGCGCAAAGTTTAGAAATTAAAGAAATTTTATTAAGCAAAGTATTTACACTTTACTAAAGTTCTTTATATTTGTTTTCCAGTATTATAAAATTTCAGTGAAATCGATACTTTTCTAAAACTATTTTGGGAGGTCATTATCATATTTAGAAAGTAATTTATTATTCAAAAAGTTTACCACTCACCGAGTTTATACTTACAACTCTATTTTTATGTTTTCTAAAAAAAATCCTCTCTAAGTGCATGAACAAGCCAGCATACAGACGCAGCTCCATCGGACTTATAGGTGGGCCGCGAACACGTCCACTTCTTTCACATGTATAAGCATACATCATATATCATACTTCATTGTATTTTTGTAAATATTGCTTTTGAATATTTATAAATCTTTTGAAAATATTTATTTGTAAATTAAGTTTTGGGTGTAAATGATGAATTTATGTAAATGAATTTATTTTCAAGTTTATTTTGAACTTAAAGCATATTTGCATTTGATTGTGAAAATGAGGGCTTGAGGCCTAGAAGTCGAGAAAAGATGCATACCATAGAAGCGTTTTCTTTAAATTTGCAGTGTGGCATATTCAAAAAGTAGCCGTTATGCTGCCGAAATTTTTATAAACCCACTTGCAATTTCCCATAAAAGAAAATGTCTTATTCCTTTCCATGAGAAAAGAGTTTCTGAATGAGGAGGACACCTCCACAAGACCCTTTCGGACGAGAGTGACGGTTTGATTGAGTTTCATCGGGGTGCTCCATAGGGACTCCCGTCGGATCCAGTAAAGGGATACGAGGCGGGTCCTTACACAATATATATGGATAAAGATGTTTATAATAGACTTGAATATCTTTAGTGACATGGATTTGTGATCGATTATTGAGATTTATTTATTTTTTTTTCCTTTCACTTTCTTATTTTAAGTATCACTTTATATTAGTAAGTTGTTATTGATCTACTTGTATGTCTTTGATGAGAATCTTCGATGATTGACTCGGGAGAAGAAAAGAAGTGTGCAGATTTCTATTTAACTAATTAGAATTATTTCTAATAAGGATTTGACATTCTTTCCTTTTTGGAACTGATATTATTTCCTTTTAGGTTTAGATATTATTTCCTTTTAAGCTCCCATCAATTATTTGATATTATTTCCATTAATTAGATTGATATTATTTCCTTCATTGAATTAATATATATATATTTTTTTTTCCTAGGAAAGACTTGCTCATTAAGAATTATAAGTCTATAAATAGTTATAAACATTTATAGTTTATTATATGTTAACATGCTATGAGTTTGTTATAAGCATTGATAAAATCTTGCAGGTAATTATCTTTACTTTTTGGCTTATTCCTAGATTTGCTTTGAGGATCGCTTGAGTTAGGGTTAGGTAAATTCTGTTATCTAATTTTAAAGGGTCAATTTGCCCAATATTATAAGTTAATTGATTCAATATCTATCCTATCACATGGTGTGAGTTAGGTGATTAGGGCTTGGATCTAGATTTAGGTCAACAATTTGGTGCTTTCATCTAGAGATTTTGTGATGACTTTGTCGAAAAATTGTTGTTAAGAGGAAAATTCTTAGTATGCTTTATGATTGCAACATTGTCTGATCTTGCACATCAAAAAAGAATTGTTCTTGGTTGCTAGAAATAAGTGTGTTGGTGTGAAAGTGCATGTCTAGAAAAGGTTCTGACTAAGGAACAAACTTGATATTTAACTGTGTCCATTGTAACCAACCTCTCTTTTCTGAAAAATTACCTAGTATACTATTCACAAACTAACTACATTATTTCAATATCGGGTGGTTGTGATGGATGCAAGTGAGACGTCTAATTCGACGGAAAATGCACCACTGACCAATCGACAAAGATCAAAGGCCTTGGAAGAGGACCAATTAAAATTGTCAAAGTTAGTAGATGATTTGTCTACTTTAATGGTACAATTGTTTAGAGCCATTAGAGAAATTCAAAAAGCCATCATCGGGAAGGAACTAAAGAAGAACAATCATTAAGGAAGAACTCAAAAAAAGGAATTTCAAACTCAATAAGAGGGACTGTGAAGTTAAGGCATTGCAGTCTCATGTTTCATGACATAGATAAGATTCTAGAGCCAAAAAACATGAAGATATCAACTCAAATTGCAACCAAGTGAAGGGTAATTGCTAAGGGTGTTACGATGAGCGTGATGCTAAAAGCGTTGACAGACAGATGGAAGAAAGAAGATCGCCTAGAGCTATAGGGCTTTATGAAGAATAGGGGTTTGACATGATCGAGAATGGGATTCCTAGAAGGAGTTTCAAGATGTTGTTTAGAGGACTCGTCACTAAGTACTTAGGGTGGATAGGCATCGAAACTATTTAAGTCAAGAATTTGAGTTTAAGGATGAAATGAAAAGAAATAGACATCATTATCGTAGACCACGGAAGTCGAAGGTTGACTTTCCTCACTTTGACAGGGGAGATCCGCATGAGTGGTTAGATAAAGTGCAGAGAAGATTGGGCCTTGATAACTTGCATGTATATCGATGGAAAGGTTAATAATTGATGGCGATGGACTAAAGCCCAATATGATAATGATGGTAGGTGCATAGAATGGACTACGTTTGAAAGAGAATTTTTGAATCAATGGGGACCAGTTTTAGTTGTCATTCATCATGAACAGTTGGCTACACTTAGGCAGGAGGGTAAGGTACAGGACTACATTGAAGAGTTTCATCGACTACAGGCGATGGTTTGAGGTTGGTCTGAGGAGACGTTGCTTGGCACGTTTATTAAGGGTTTGAAACCTTAGCTATCAAGGGAACTTAAGTTGAAACAACTGTAAAGGTTGCTTGAAGCTATGCTGATGGCCGATAATTTAGATAAAGTTTATAATGGGAAGAGGTCGATTAAGGAGAATAAGTAAAGCAAAATTTCTAAGGATACACAAGATGAAAATCCTTGGGAAGAAGGAGAAGTGATAGAAGGGAAAACCAAGGGAAAAAAGAAAGAAGTCCTAAGGCTTTCAAGAGAAGATTTATGGGAAAGGATTAAAAAAGATTGTGTTTCAAGTGTGGAGATAAATGGGGCGTGGGTTATCTCTATAATTTTAGTCAAATGTAAGTATTAGCCGAGCCTGGTGATACTGAGGATAACTGAGGATAGAGATGACATTAGTGAGAAGTAGTATAAAGTTCGAGAAGGGCTTAAAGTAGCTGATGTTGTTGAAAGTGAAAGAGAAGCAGAGTTGTCACTTGATGTTATATTAGGAGCTTCGACACCGACAACTATAAGGCTTATGGTTTAGATTGGTGCACTTGAAATATCTTTATTAGTAGACTTTGGATCTTTACATAACTTCGTTAATGTCAACGTTGTTGCAAAGGCAAGGTTAAAGGGAGTTACTATAGAGCCAATTCTTGTTAGAGTGGCCAATGCAGACAAGCTAAGATGTGAAGAAGAGGTTTGAGAGGTAAGGATGAATGTGCAAGGCATGGAATCGTAGCCAATTTGCATGTTCTACAGTAGAGGGTTGATGTGGTGCTTGGTAATGCATTTCTAAAAAGGACTAAGAAAGTACTTATAGATTTTGAGAACATGCAAATGAAGTTCAAGTTGAGAGGAAAAAAGAGAACTTGGACCTCTTTGTCACCCGAGAAGATTAAGCACGACAATAGGTTGGTGATAGAAAGTTTATGTAAGGAGGATGCCTAATGTTGTGCCATAATAAATGTTCTAAAGTATGGGGACATTGTTGATGGGATGAAAAAGAAGGTTCTAGATCCTACCATTGAGGACTAGGGTATTCTTGAAGAAAAGGGGAATGATGAGAATCTTCAATGATTGACTCGAGCGAAGAAAATAAGTATATGGTTGGCTGATTTCTAGTTTATTAATTAGAATTATCTCCAATTTTAAGGATTTGATTATTTTTCCTTTTTGGAATTTATATTATTTTCTTTTAGAATTTAATATTATTTCCTTTAAGGGATTGGTATTATTTCCTTTTAGGTTTAGATATTATTTCCTTTTAAGTTTTTATCAATCATTTGATATTATTTTCATTAATTAGATTGATACTATTTCCTTTTTGCTCATTAAGAATTGTAAGGCTATAAGTAGCCATGAATTTTTAGAGTTTATTTTATGTTAAGATGCTATGAGTTTGCTTTAAACATTAATAAAATCCTACAGGTTGTCAGGTAATTATCTTTATTTTTCGACTTCTTTCTAGAATTTGTTCTGGGAATCACTTAGACTATGGTTAGGTAAAATCTGTTATTTAATTTTAGAAGATCAATTTGTCCGATTCTGTAGGTTAATTGATTTAGTATCTATCTTATCGCATGATGTGAGTTAGGCGATTAAAGCTTGTTGTTGGATCGAGATTTAGGTCCTCAATAGTCTTTCACACTTTTGTCTTAAGGTCATGTCCCTCTCTTTAACCCTCAAATAATTTGTAGTATTTTGTAAAAAGAAGGGGAAAAAAAAACTGCAATGCTGTTACACTTAACTGATAAATGGATAACTATAAAAACACCTTCTAAATGGTTGCTATAAATTTGAAACAATCACCAGAACTTCTAGATTTTAGTACAAATTCAACTCAAATATCATTTGATAGAAATTTGACCATATATGTTACCTGCGTCGCGGATTTATGATTTATATGGGAATTTTTATAAATGACAAATGTGATAAATTTCCAAGATCTCAGGTTATTTAGTACTATTTTGTTGAAAGTACAATAAAAATATAAAAACCACCATACTCACTAACAACAAAATACAAACAAGTAACGAATTAAGGAACAAATTAGATCCACCTACAAAAGTACAAACTTGAAGTTGAAAGCATCCAACAAGATATAAATATGACACAAACAAAATAACAATACTATTGCAATAATAATAATAATTGGTAATCACTTTTGCTTTTTCTATGGTGGGTTTTGGTGTGGTTTGTAGTGTGGGAATTCAAAACCAAAACCTTACCTCCTTATGAGCTAAGCATGCTCAAATGCTGCAATAATATATAAGAGTTTCTAGCAGGACAAGATTAATGAGAACGAAAAAAGGATTAATACAAATGAAAGATAAAAAATTGAAATTCAATGTGTAGTTTTATCAAGATATATATCATCTAATGATAAGCCTATAAATAATACTCCTTAATTATCACTGCCTGTCAAACTATTCCACCACCACCTCTCTAGTGCAGGAAACATTCCCCTATCAACATGGATAGAAAACATGTACAATGAATACCATGCAATTTGTTGCCTTTTTTAATCTATCATTCATGCAAGTTATTATGTTTATATATCCTTTTAGATCCTCCCTTTCTATGCCAACAAATATATTCATATCTTGGGGTTAAAAGATGGACAAGGATATTCTTAATTAGTTGATTTCAGCCTTTTAGCGTTGACATTACTTGACAAGTTATCGAGCTTACATATTATTGGTATGTAGTTAGTAAGTAATGTAATAAACAAAGCAATACATCTTTACTAGTATTTGATGATGAAGCACTCATCTTACAAGATAATTCAAATTTAGTTTTTCTTGGGAGATGTAAAGCTCATATCGTTTCTTTGTGTAAGTGTGTAAACCTTTTAACTTTTATCCACCAACAAAGCATGCTAAAAGTTAAAAATTTAATTGATCTAGTGAAACTAATAAAACTGTCGAAGTCATGACAAGAACTTACTCCAAATATATGGATATATATATATATACGATTTTATTAATAATAATGACAGATAACAATAAGAATATGAATTAATGCTTAAAAAGAAAAAGAAAATCTACTCCAATTAGGACTAGAACTCTTTAGTTGACTGAAATAAGGAAAAACTTGAAATTTGCCAAAATAAACAAAAATGCAAGTTATTGACAAATCATAAAATAACTACACGAATGAAAAATGAAAAATGAAACAAAACTATTATAAAACCACTAAAAAAATTATTATAATTTTTTATGATCTGAAAATACTATCTAAAAGAAAAAAAAATAAAAAATGAAAAACGAAAGTCAAAATTATTGAATTTGAGAAAACTGTTGCTTATTATTGTTGTAGGGTTGACAAATCCAACACATATTATGGTCCCAAATCAGATACATTTGCCCCTTTCGCTACCTTGCGAAATTGTCCTCCATCGTTAGTTAAGATCATATATATCAATAGAATTATTCTACAATATACGGAAATATATATATATATATATATGTTTCACCTGTCATTTCTACAAGTAGCTGGTCTTACGGACACTTTTAAGTATTTTTTACTATATATTTTTATATGCTCTGTTGGAGTATGAGCCAATGTGACGCAGACGCATTAGGGGTCAAGCTCCCTGATGAACAGTTTTCACGCCAACAATGTGTAGGGTGACTTAGGTGCCACGATCTGAAGTTGCGCCACTAGAGGAGGACAAATAATTAATGTTCATGTTCATTAAGAACAAGAAATTTCTAAATTAAGCCATGGAAATAAATTCTGGTCTATTATAATTAATGTTCATGGAGGACATAAGTGAATGCGAAACGATCACTAAAATGTTGAACAAAACCGTACGTGGGAGCACCTTACACATGCTTTTCTAGTAGGTGGCCACTCACATTGGTTTTTCTCAATGTAAGAACGAAAATTTTCTAAATTAAGCCATGGAAATGAATTCAAGTACATTATAATTAATGTTCATGGAGGACATAATTGAATACGAATATATATTTATTGAAAAGGAAAAGCAACGAAGGTCAAAGAAGAGATGACCATAAAGTGCAAAAATCCTAGGGTGGAGTGGTGGTGCACTTAGAAATATGCAATTGGTGCTGTTTCTAATGAGAGCTGAGAAGATTCTTTGATCATATTATAATTAATGATGATGGTGAAGCTTCAACTTTCAAGCTGGGTGCAAAGCCAGCCTTTTGTAAATTTTGGTCAAATTAATTTATTGGCATTATTACATTATTATGATTAAGTTTGACTACTCTGTTCTTTTGAAAGGATCTGAAATGTATACTGCTGGAATGACAAAGGATAAAATTGTATTTAGATTTAAATATATTTCATTTTTGTTTTAAAAAATAATGAATATAAATTTTCCATAGATGCAGTGTCGCGTGATTTTATTTAAAGTTCATATTACTTTTTAATATGATATATCTTTAAAATTAACTTTTACTTGCCTAAAAATAGCATCTAGGTGTCCAAATTAATAAGGCCCAAGAGACAAGCAGACTCAAAGGCAAAGGCGGGGTAAAAAGCAATATGTAAAGGTCATTAACCTATAACACGTCAACATGTACCATGTCATAAAAACATTTAAAGATTTAATTTCGCTAAGGCAATAAGAATAGCTTGCGTCGACTAGCCAGCGTAAGAAATAGCTCGAGGTCATAATAACATAGTAGCTCGCCATTTGCATAGATAGTGTAGAATTTCACAAACAGAAAATTTTCTATAACAAGTAAATGATCACTTAAAAATGGAAATGGTCATAATTATACTTTGATTTGAATATAAATATATTAATTACAGTTTTATATAAATGAGAAGAGAAACTTAGAGTTCATTTATTTTTTTATTTCTGAAGACTGAATAATAATAGAAACCTAAAATCTGAATTACATGGATTTTTTTTTCTCTCAACTTTAAATGTATAATATTTTTTTTTTTAAGTTAAAATTATCTGAAAAATAGTAATTTGACATTTATATCATTCTACTATTAATTATTATGTAAGTTCATTTAATATAATACAAACAATTATAATAAATTATTTAGCAAATACTAAAACACTTTTATATATATTAATAATATTTTTATTTATAATTAAATTAAGATTAATTATAATAAAGTATTTTTTTGAAAATTATATATACATCAATAAATTATTATAGTAAAGTAAATTAAATTTATATATTTAAATAAAAATAAATAAAATAGTGTTAAGTTGTTTTACTATTGTTATATATTTAAATAAAAATAACATAAAATGAATATTATTAAAAAGAATCTGTATAATATAAAATTATAATAAATTTGAAAATATTTATTTTGAGAATGATATATTTGAAATAATATAATTAAAAAATCATTAAGTAATTTGGAATTAAGTCAAAAGTAAAAAATTATAGCTTTTGTTTTAAGTGAGTTTTTGGTGATTTTAAGTGGTTTGACCACTTAAGAAAATAAACAGAAACCATTTAATATGTGTAATTCAGACCTATTAAGTGAAAAATAATAAAAACAAACGATCCCTTAGTCTTTTTCTATATTTTAGTGATAAAATAATATATAAACAAAGAATCCTAACACTATATAAAGAGGTTCTTGTCGAGTGTTATGATCACTCATATTCACTTAACAACTATTAAAGTCTAGTAGAAACTCTACTAAATATAATCTTCTCCTCCATAATAGCATCATTATAGATGTAGAATCATTCAAAAAGTCAAACCACGTTAAAAATTCTTTTGTCTCTTATTTATTTTTCTTACTTCATCGTCATTGTTTTGACTCTTTATACTTGCAATCATCTATTCATAATTCGAATTTAATTTGCATCAATTCGAGTGTTGACCGATTTTATACGTCAACAAACTTAAAATAAAATAAAAAATAAAAAAATGGTTGCATTATGTATTTCCTTTGTAAGGATCGTTATCTAAATTGTTTTCGAAAATATAAAATTGTGTGTCAAAAAAAAAAAACAACGACAACAACATAAAATTGGGTATAATTTTAAGAAATTAATTTCAAATCATACGAATAACAAATGTCTAATTTTCATGCTGTCAAACTTCCATTAGAAATATTTTATTTATTAAAAAGTATGGCAAAACAAATTTCTCGGTCTTTTATAACGAAATATTGATGATTGTCATGTATAAGTGGATTTCCAGCTGATTAAGCAAACTCATTTTTTATTGTTGTTAAGCGGTGGTTTGCCTACATATGCATGTACGTTCAGTTGCAAAATCAATAGATATAATTCCTGAGCAATTTGTTCCTCCCGTTTTCAATCTCTCTCTCTCCAATTTACTTATTTCGTTTTATAATCTAGAGCAAAATACACAAAACCCCCCTCAGGTAAGACCTAAATACAGTTATAGTCAAAGATTGAGTTTAATAACACAATAACCCCAGTTTAACGGTCAAAATGTGTTAAAATTGACGGTCAACTTTAATTTAAAGTGTAAAGACGTAAATGCCCTCCATTTTTAAAATTAATTTTTTTTCTTTTAAAATTTAAAACTCTCTGCAACAACCATCTTCCAGGCCCTTCATCTTCATCCAGAAGGTTATGAAGGTTTCTACTCATCCAGAAACCTTCATCTCCCAAACATCAATCTGCATCCAGACATAAATGGCCACTACATGCAAAAACCCACATCAATATGTAAAAACCCAAACATATTATTAATCATCTGCAAAAATCCAAACACATTATCAATCATCTTCTTCAAACCCAGATAAACCCATCCAGATATCATCTTCAAACACATCCAGACATCATCTTCAAACAGATCTGGGTTGTCTGGGTTCGAACCCAGACGAACCCAGATCTGGGTTCGTCGAACCACGTCTGGGTTCGTCCAACCATGACGAACCCAGATCTGGGTTCAGGGAACCACGACGGGTTCGACGAACCCAGATCGATCTGGGTTCGTCATCTAGGAAACCAGACGTCGCGAACCCAGATCAGATCTAGGTTCGCGTCGTCGTGAACCCAGATCAGATCTAGGTTTGAACGACGCGAACCCAGATCTGATCTGGGTTCGCGACGATGCGAACCCAGATCAGATCTGGGTTCGCGTCGTTCAAACCCAGATCTGATCTGGGTTCCACGAACACAAATCAGGAAGAAGAAGAAGAAGAAGAAGGTGGTGGAGATCAGGTAGAGGCAGAGGAGAAAAAGAGGAGAAGAAGAAGAAGAAGAAAAAGAAGAAGGTGGTGGAGATCAGGTGGAGAGAGGCGAGGATGTGGGAGTGACAAAGAGAGAGTTTTGGAAAAATGGTTTTAATAATTTTTATTATTAGTAAATGACGAAATTACCCTTGATCAATCGAGAGTTGCCTAACAGATATTATTAACTCGGGGGTATTGTGTCATTAAACCTAATCTTTAACTATAGCTGATTTAGGTCTTACTTGAGAGGGGTTTTGTGTATTTTGCTCTATAATCTATTCCTTATAATATATTTCTTTATTTATTGTTTCTGATACTGCCCACTGTCTATCTTTTACTTTGTTTCTCATGTTTGACTCTCTTTTCTCATTTTAATTTATATTCTATTTATTTATTTTACAATCCGCTATTGGTACGATCCAAAACCTGAAGTTTTGGATTCCAATTTATTAGAACCTGAAATTCTCGATGCTTTAACTTAGAATTTTGGTTATGCCAACCAAATCAATATATGAATTTACTGACTGAATCAATGTATAGCTCTGCCGACTCAATTATTGTACTAACTTAATTTATCATTATTATCATGTATTATATATCTAATTACCTAACTTTATTTATTTATTGTTATGCATTATATGTACGACCTTGCTAATTTTATCAATTGTTATTGATATATATATTATATGTGCGGCTCTGCCAACTTTATTAATTGTTATTTATATACATTATATGTGCAGCTCTATCGATTTTATTTACTGTTATTATTATGTATTATCAGAACCTAAAGTTCTAGATTAGACTTTAAGTTATTAGAACCTGAAGTTCTGAATTTCAATTAATAAAATTTGAAGTTATAAAATTTAATTAATTAGAACCAAAAGTTCTATATTCTAATATTTTTTAACCAGATGTTCTATACTTTCAATTTAATTAAAATTAGAAATGATGATACCCAATTATCTATCAAAGCTAGAAGTTCTATATTTTAGATCATAGGGAACAGATCCTGCGCAGTAAAGTCATCATTGGTGAATGTCCTATGGAAAAGTCATGATGTAGAAGAGGCTATGGAAAAGTCATGATGTAGAAGAGGCTACATGGGAGCATGAGGAGCAGATACGCCACCGATACCCCCACCTTTTTGGATAGATATATTTTTTAAATTTCGAGGACGAAATTTTTAGTGGAAGGGGGGGGAGGGGTTGGGGAGAATTTGCAACATACTTTTTCGAATTTGTATATTGTACATGTAATATTAATTATGCCCTTATCTATGGAATAATAAAATTTTTTCGATGAATACTATTTTTATGTGAATAGTATTTCATGTAAATAGTATTTTCGAGTAAAAAGTGATTTTTGAGAAATAGATCCCGCAAATCGTAAATTTCTAGAATATGTATTAGAGACCAAAAAAACTTAAATGGATCAAAGATGAGTCCATTCGGATAGAATGTAAATGATTCGAAGTTTATTGGATAAAAATACTATTTTCGATTTTAGTACAGTACATATGCCCTTATTTATGGAGTAATAAAGTAATTCAAAGTGCTCATATGTGTAATTACATTCTAATAGAATTTTCGGATAGACTGGAGACAAATTCGAATACGAGAAGTGGTATGATGATTGATTAAAGTTTAACATAAAATTGATGTCAAAGAAATTACCAAAAAAGAGACATGATTAAATAAATTAGTTTAAAATATGTATAAGGGCATTTTGAAAAATTTAAAAATATGAGAGAGTGCATGTGAGTGTAGAGATAAGGATGGCATATAGGTAATTTTGGAGACAAAGTAACTAGATGGTTAGCATTTGGTTGCATTGGAATGGAATTTGTTAGAATTGAAATGGTTTTTAAGTTTCAACTAATCAAAAGTCTCTAAACCAAACCAATGACAAACTTATAAATATAAACTTACTTTGGGGGCAATTATTAAAGCAAACAAAAGGTATATAAAGTGAAGTAAATAGAAGAATCAAGAAAAAATTTAGGAGAGTTGGAGAGTACAATTCGGCCAAGAGAGGAAAACCAAAGACAGTAGCTACATTTGATCATTTTGAGGTCATTTTTGAGGGTTTTCAAGCCATTCTAAGGATGTATACAAGTTTAGGAGTGAAATCCATCAATATCAAGTTGATTTCAAGTGGTAATGTAACCCCCTATAGTCGATTTTTACGTTTCCGAGCTTTAGAAACCAAGTTACCAAATGAAGAGGGCAAGATGGTCATTTAGAAAATAATAAATGAACTAGATGGCAAAATGGTAAATCTCATTTTATAAATCAAATTCATAATTATATTGGTAACAATTATCAAAAGATTAAGTTAAATAAGGAATTACAATAATATCATTAATGGCAATATAGTAATAACATGATAGTCAACAAGTCAAGGGGACATGAGTGTCATTTTTATAGAAGTTAAGTATATATATATTAGACATTTAGCAAAATTTTGAACAAAAAGAGAGAGTACCGCGAATTGAAAGAGAGGAAATTGAGAGGGAGAGAACAAGAGAGCAATGTCACGGCAATAAGGGGTGTATGTCGGCTATCCACCTCCATGCAAGAACCAAGCCATCTTTTTTTTGTTTCAAGCTTTCCTACTCCAAATCAAATCACCCAAGGCTAGGAAAACATGTATAGAGAGAGAAACAAGCAAGAACAAGTAAGTTTTTAACAATTTGAAGTTAAATTTTTGGTTAGTTTTTGATGAGAATTTAGGTTGATATGTAAGATAGATTTGGTGGGATTTTGCTTGGTTATGTGTATTGATTTGTTAGGTGATTAAAAGCCAACAAAAACATAGTAAAAGATGAAGTTAGGGTTGTATAAGGGGCTGCCATAAACTTGATAAAAGTGGAAACAAAGTTGATTTTTTTAGGTAATTCAAGTGTTTGACAAAAGGTATGAGTGAGTGTTGATTTTTAAACTAGTAAAGTTGTGTGTTAAGGACATGAAAAACAGTGGATATCCTCTGAGATTAGAGAGTTTTGAACTCATATTTAAACATATTTGAGGTTGAAAAAGCATAGAAAAGCATATAGAAGTGGTAGAAGTTCAAAAGAGCTAGTTTAGACAATTTTTACAATCCCGAGCTCAAACCATGGGCTGGAGAAAACCTAGGCAAAAAAAACCTATATAGGGATGTTCTACACCTTAAATGATGCCTAGGAGTCATAGAAAACCATAGGTTTTGGAACAGATCGATTCCGATAAAAATTGCGCAAGTTATGCGCAAAATAGTGCCGTTAAATAGTCGATAGGTGAAATAGCTATGCAAATACAATTTTTATTGCATGGAATGAATTTAGTTAGTCATAACTAGGTAAAAGGAGCTTAGATACAAAAGAAAAACCATCGTCGCTTGTTCAGTGCAAAAAGTGCCCAAAATAGGGCGTTTTTCCTAGATTTGATATAGTAAACGATAGAATTTTTCGACGAAATTTTATGGGTAACTTAGTTATGTGATAAGGAGATGCTAGAAAAAAAAAACAGACGCGAAACGAGCGCCAGTTCTAAATATATTTTTCTTGGTCAAACGGGTCATTAAAAAGTTAACTTTTTGTTTTAAACCTCCGGAGACCAAACGAACCATATGGGGATGATCCTAGGGGTCTAAAAGTAAGACTTTTACAAAGAAATAGGAAGTAGAGAGCCTCGGTTGAGTTAAAATCGAGTTTGGAAAGTTATAGTGTAAAGAGTTGTTAATAGAGAACAGTGTATTAGAAATGTTATTTTACGTTTTGAATTATGTGATTAAGCAAGTAATGATGAGAAATTGACATGTAGGAGACGAGTAGGCGAGCGAGATACGAGAGGCTCATTGAGACGATTGAGTCGCTATTCCTCGAATTGAGGTAAGTATACTTCACTTACTTTATTTCAACTTTCATTTATATCGTAATGTATTTTGTTCAAAGATAATACAAATGATTTTCCAAATTATAAATTGGATACGTTTGATAATGAGTAAAAAGTTAGGTCTCGAATCAAGAGATGAGATTCGAAGACAAAAGTTATTTTCGAAACGTTTAAAGTAGAGTTTGAGTTAAAAACCATGTGTATACCATAGTCTTGAAGTTTTTGCACTACGCGGTGACGTAGAAAATTCCGCCCGTAGTTGTCAAGATTTATAGTTACTTGTAATAGGATACAATGTAGAAAATTCCGTACCTAGTTGTGAGTAATAGTGAGAAGTTGCACTATAAAACACGATGTAGAAAATTTCGTGTTATAAATGCCTATATTGAGATCATTTTACCCTACGTCGCGATGCAGTAAATTCGGCATGTAGTGGTCGAGACACTATAGTAACTTCACATTGACGTTAGTAGAAAAATCATTACGTGATGCTTAGAGTGACGGAACCCTTCCCGAATCCCCCATCTGGACCCGAGAAAGACCCCGTAGCACCCTGTCAGAACTCCAACGAACCCTAACTTTGGTCCGAAGAAATCCCGTCTGACAGGACCCGAACCAGACATTTTCTAAGCTCTTATCTGGAGGATCCCGTCGGCCACTTCAACGAACTTCCCGAACCTGACTCGTCAGATTAAGGAAATCCGAGAAGCGAACCCTTAAAATACTTTGCCGATTTACTCGTTTTAACTTAAAACTTATTTTACTTTTAAAATAGTTAGGATTGATGGAAATTTTTCACGTTTGATTGAAAACTAATTTCATAAAAATCGGACAGCATAACGGCTGTAAATTTACATTTCCAAAATCAACCTGCATAAGAAATACACTTCGAACTATTTTGATCACCGTCCAACTTCTTTCAATCTCAAACATGCATTTTTCATTCATTTCACAAACATGCAATTCTTTTACAAACATAATTCACATATGTAATTAACATATAACAACTCATACTTATATGAAATATGTGCCTTGTGCAATATGTGCATATCAAGTGTAATGGTTCATTTATATATACATATCAAAATATGATTTATAATCCGTCAAGTATCTCATGTCAACACATAATTATTTGATTCAATATATACACATGTACACAATGTCAAAATACGTTAACATCTATATATTTCGTCTCATTAGTTCCCCCACGTAAAGTTAATCAAAATAATGTCTTTGATGCAAAAGCGTCCGTGCCAACATCTACTAAAGTATACAAGCTACACAAAACAAAAAGAGGTTAGGCAATATATATATAAAGGTATAACTCCGCATAGACATTACTTAGAAAATAATCGATTTGATTCTTTTTCTTTTGAAAACCATTTCTCATAAGACAATCATGTGCAAAGCCACTACGCACGGAATTTGCTACATCGCGACGTAGGGCGAACTTTCTCAACTCTAGGTAACCACAACGCAGAATTTTCTACATCGCCGTTGTAGTGCCAATAGCTTATACTTTACGCAACTACATGCGGAATTTTCTACATCGCATATTGTAGTGCAATTTACTCATCACTTGCAATTAGATACGGAATTTTTTACATCGTATCACATTGCTATCAACCTTGACAACTACGAGCGGAATTTTCTACCTCGCCGCGTAGTGCCAAGATGCTAATATCACAACATGCACACGGGTCTTAATTTAACTTTATTTTGCTTTACTTTTAAACCTTTTTGCAACTTACTTTCGCCTTCGAATCTCATTTCTAGATTCTAGGCATAACTCATTACTCAACATAAAACTTATGATTTTGGAAAACCATTTTGCAAAACTCTTTGAAACAATATATTTTATCATTGCCATATAAATGGAAATCAACTAGATGTAAGTGAAGTGAAGGACACTTACCTCGATCCCAACGCTTTCAATGCCTCAACGAGCCTCTCGCGTCTCGTCCGCGTGCTCGTCACCTACACATCATAGTCTCGTTATAACTTACTCACTTTCATAGCTAAAACTAATAAAAATAGAGTTTCCAATACATTGAAAACTCACTACACCACACTTTCCCAACTCGATTTTTGACTCGACCGAGGTTCTCAAAATTTGGTTTCTTTGTAAAAGTCTTACTTCTAGACCCCTAGGATCATCCCCATATGTTTCGTTTGGTCTCCGGAAGCTTAAAACAAAAAGTCAACTTTTTAACTATACGGTTAACCACGAAAAACAGAATTGAAACCAGCCATGGTTTCACCTCCGTTCCTTTTTCTAGCGTCTCCTTATCACATAACTAAGTCGCCCGTAAAGTTTCATCTAGAAACTCCATCGTTTGCTATGTCAATCTAGGCAAAACGCCCAATTTTGGGCACTTTTCAAAGCGAGTTTTTACATCGGACAAGCGACGATGGTTTTTCTTTCGTATCTAAGGTTCTTTTACCTAATTATGATCGAATACATCTATTTTGGGCATCAACGAATGCATTTGCATCGCTATTACACATCTCGGTTTCCTACGCCCACTATTTTGGCTATAACTTCGTCAATTTTTATCGGATCGATCCCATTCCAATTTCCATGGTTTTCTATCATTCCTAGGCATCATTTGAGGTGTAGAACAACCTCAAATAAGCTAGAATAGGTCAGGTCTTACCAGACCCTTTTATGAGCTCGGGATTGTCAACATGCTTCTATGCATTATTTTAACCTCTACTAGATTTAGGCTATTCTTGTACCTATGTGTATCCATGTCAATTTTGCTGATTCCTACTCATTTATGCATGCTTTTATGACCCTAAATACGTCATAAATACCATCAAAACACAATGGGGTCACATGCCCCTTCATAGGTCGTGACATGCACACACACTACACATTGTTTCATGAGATTTACTTGGTTATTCTCTCAAACACATTATTCACCTAAACACAATTGCTCTTCATCTAACAAAATATTGCTAGGAGAGCTTTCATACTAATTCTTCATCATTCTTTTACTTAAATGGCTCATTTACAACCTAATCATCACATAATTGATAACATAAAAATATAGCATTTAACAAAACATAATTCTCTCATTATTTACTCTATAATAACTTGAAACTTAACAATTTCTTTCCTACACATTTCCTTCCAATTCCAACATTTAAATTTGGTATCTAAGCACATTTTTATATCTTAACATAACTCAAATAAACGATATATGGATCAGCCCTCATCTCAGCCCCTAAAACTTGAATTTTCCTCCATGCTACACAACATCTCTTTATCTTAAATTACCATACTCATTTTAATCATTCCAAGGCATAGCTACTACCTTAATTCACTTCATTTAGATTCAATTTAATCCTCTAAAAAAAAACATTTTCACTAGCCACTTAAAACATCTCCAACTTTAACCCAAATTATAAATCAAACAATTTAAACTTTAAACAAAATAAAAAAAATAATACCACAAACCTAAAGGTACTGGTCACGAATTTTTTTCTCTCTACAGAAACATTTTCTCAAGAATCCCACCGTTCAGATTGATAAAAAACGTCTGAGGAACCTCCAGACCAAATTTGAAGCTGATCCAATGGTTAACAAAGGAGATATGGTGAAATAAGCAAGACTGTCCTGGTTGTGCCCTGTTATCCGGCCAGCCCTGTTACGAAAGCCATAACTCACCCTATACACATTCAATTGAAACTCAAACCGTTCATAACTAAGAACCATGTGTGATTAACATACCCAACAAATTTCAGCTCGATCCAACGGTGGATGAAGGAGATATCCCGATTCTCTGAAACCTGCGCAGATAGCTCTCTGCATCAGCTCTCTCTCACGTTTCAGCTGTTGTTTCTCACGATTTGGTGAGCTGAATGAGTGAAGGTTTCTGCCTCAATTTCCAGCTGAGAGTGTCTTTATATAGGCCCTCCAAAACTTGTTAAAAAGTGCCTCAAATATTGCTTAATTACATAACACCCATTGGTTAACTTTAACTAAAGTTAAATTTCAATTAACCTTAGTTAACTTCCATAATTTTCCACTTTTTCTTGGCAAACTCTTATTGGCTAATAAACTTTCACATGGATTTATGTTTATTCTAGGATTTCATTACTCCCATTTGCTCACATCAAATCCATATACACTAAAATTATAATTTACTCAAATCATCTTTATAATTTAATTCCAAGTTCCAAGTTAATAAAATTCCAAAAATATTCTATGGTCATCTAATCATCAAATTAACCATGGGGTACTCTAATTGGGTATCTAACTAATCAATCTTAAGCTTCGAAAAAAAATTCAAACGGTCTTCGGATCATTATTATTTTTAATAACTCAAAAATGACGTTTTTAATAATTTTCGTTCTGATCATTCGAAATCTATTCAAATGAACTCATTTTTAATCTGTTTCAGTTTCTATGGACTACATTATTCATTCCAGGGTTTTTGAATCCCAAAATAAAATTTTTGAAATTTACTATTTATCCGGATACTATTAATCGAAAGTCACTATTCACACGAAAATTCACTATTTACCCAAAATTAAAGGTTAGGGTATTACAAATTCACCCCTCCTTTAAAAAAATTTCGTCCTCGAAATTTTAAATTATATACCTATCTCAATTAAGTACGAATACGGGGGAGCACCTTTGCTCTTCATGTTCCCATGTAACTTCTTCTGATCCATGATTTCTCCACAACACTTTCACTAATGGAATAATCTTATGGCGCAGCACCTGATCTATACGGTCTAGAATCTCCACTGGTTGGTCTTCATAGGTCAAGTTTTCTTTTACACCAATTGTTCTTTCAATATGTGTAAAAGATTGGTTACATACTTGCAAAGCATGGGAACATGGAAACATCGTGGATGTTTGCCAACTCTGGTGGTAGCTTTAAACGATATGCCACCTCACCCACTCTTTCCACTATCTCGAACTGGCCAATATATTATGGACTTAACTTTCCACACTTTCCAAACCTTAAGACACCCTTCCATAGTGAGATTCGCAAGAACACCTTATCACTCATTTGAAATTCTAAATCTCTTCTTCAATTCATTAAAGCTATGCTAGCACACGTCCGAACATTCAACTTTCCTCTTTCCTCTTTCCTTGTCAACCTTATCAAGGGAGTAGCTATTTCTGAAAACCCTTCCATAGACTTTCTATAGTAGCTAGCAAATCCCAAGAAACTTCTAACTTCCGTCATGTTCGTAGGTGGCTTCCAATATACTATAGCTTCTATCTTCTAGGGATCTATTGATATTCCCTCTACTGATACCACATGACCTAGAAATGCAACTCTGTCCAATCAAAACTGACTCTTACTAAACTTTGTATACAACCGATGCTCCCTCAGTGTCAGTAGTACAATACTCAAGTGCTCAGCATGTTCTTCTCGGCTACTTGAATACACCAGGATGTCATCAATGAACACTATTACGAATTTGTTCAGGTAGGGTTTGATACACCTTTCTAAATCTCTTGTTCGTTTTTATCGTGCTTATACAACTTGCAGGAAGTATCTTCCTCACACCACAGAAGACCGCATCCGATTCCACAGGTCTGTTGAACTTAACTTTTTTTTTTTTTTTTTTTTTTTTTTTTTTTTTTATAACAATCCACGGTGGCTCGATGCTTAGATAACCGGTGTATGCTCAAAATGTCATCAAAGTCATGAATATCTAATACTATTAAGTCTACCTTGGATTCTTGATCTACTATGATCACCTTACTTCCCATAAAAATTTTATTTGTTATAAATGAATCGCCTGTGGGAAGTGACACTATCACACTACAGTTTGTCGGGCTCATCTCGATTCTAACTCTACCCACAAAAGCCTCAGAAACAAAAGAATGGATTGCCCCTAGGTCAATCAAAACGTGGGCATCTGAGTCAAATAAGGAAATAATACCTATAACCACCTCTGGAGCTGCCTCGGCCTTCTGCTGAGTCACTGCATAAACTCGGGTCTGGCTACGGGGTTTACTAGGTTGTCCCCTAGGTGGCATGCTCCTATTGGGTCTGCCGTTGGGTTGCCTTAAACTAGCATCTCCTCTAGTCTGGGGGCCTCCCCTCTTAGGTCCACGACCTTCGCTGGTCCATCCCTGCATTGTAGATTTGGCCTCCGTTGGGCTCGATGCGACCATGTTATAACAATCTCTCATGAGGTGGTCCTCTTGTCCATACCTAAAGCATTTGGTCCTACCCTGAAAACACTCTCCGGGATGTGATCGACCACATCTGCTGGATATAGGTCCACTATTCCAACTCTGTCGACTCTTAGACCCTCCTGAAGACTGAACTGAACTTTGGCTAGTCTGAGGTCTCTGACTCTGTCGTCGACTTTCAGATCAGGTTGGTTTCTGACTACTTTTAGTCACCTTACTAGATCCTTCTGGCTGGCTACCTGTCCAACTGCGCTTTTATTTGAATTCTTTAGCTGAGGGGCGGGCTCCACACTCTATTAAACTCTAGTGGTGGCCCCCCACTAATCGTCCATACTGACTATGCACCGCTGATGTCACATATGTCCTGATCCGCAGATGTAATCCGGCTATGAACCTGTTGATCTTCTGCTCCTCATTCTCTGAAATGAAAAGGCTCTGGTGGACGAGCTCGGAGAACCTCCTCTCGTACTCGATCACGGTTGAAGTCCCCTACTCGAGGTGGAAGAACTCTTCTATCTTCACATCCTTATGGTTCTTAGGAAAGAATTTGCCGATGAATTCCTTCTTGAAATCCGTCTAAGACACCCCATCTAGATGCACTCTCTGGTGGGCCTCCATTCAATCTTTTGCTCGATCATTGAGGAGGAATGCAGAAAATGTTACCATTTGCTCCTCACTGCAACCCATAACTCGGTATATCTCCTCATTGGTCTCTAACCAGAATAGTGCTCGCTCAGGCTCAGCAGTCCCATCTTACATCTTGGCGCCTAACTTGCAGGGGCGCTCAATAGATATATCTATCTCCCGCGACTACTGGAGCACCGCTACTAGTATCTATGCCATCTGCTCCATATGTCCGGAAGCAGGTCTTGCAGTAGGCTCTGATCTGGATAGCTCTAATGGCTCGGGGTGTGAGTAACCGATCGGCACATTGACGGACTCGTCAACATGTTCTCCCTTTGGTATGGGTGCCTCAACGGCTGCCCGCCTAGTCCTAGGACTACCACGACGTTGCATAGCTCTATTTTGCACCAAATGGATATGATAATCATAATATATAGATGTTAGGATAATGGCTCAGCATGAAATAGCTCTCTAAATTTTTGCGATAATTTAAACTTAAATCTTGCAATATCATGCTCATCTTATGTAATCTAAGAAAGCATAACTTATATAATCTCAAGAAAACTCAAAGCATAAAATAATCTCATGCATGCTTCATGCATGATAGCACACTTAATGCACAAAATATAATTAAACTTTCTTTGAACTCAATGCATGACTTATATATCAACACATGCATATTAAACTTAGTTGCGTGCATAAAATAGTTCAAATCTTTTCTTTGAAGCTAAATCTCAAATCTTTCGAAAACCGGGCTCTGATACCAACTTGACAGGACCCGAACCAGACATTTTCTAAGCTCTTATCTGGAGGATCCCGTCGGGCACTTCAACGAACTTCCCGAACTTGACTCGTCAGATTAAGGAAATCCGAGAAGCGAACCCTTAAAATACTTTGCCGATTTACTCGTTTTAACTTAAAACTTATTTTACTTTTAAAATAGTTGGGATTGATGGAAATTTTTCACGTTTGATTGAAAACTAATTTCATAAAAATCGGACAGCATAACGGCTGTAAATTTACATTTCCAAAATCAACCTGCATAAGAAATACACTTCGAACTATTTTGATCACCGTCCAACTTCTTTCAATCTCAAACATGCATTTTTCATTCATTTCACAAACATGCAATTCTTTTACAAACATAATTCACATATGTAATTAACATATAACAACTCATACTTATATGAAATATGTGCCTTGTGCAATATGTGCATATCAAGTGTAATGGTTCATTTATATATACATATCAAAATATGATTTATAATCCGTCAAGTATCTCATGTCAACACATAATTATTTGATTCAATATATACACATGTACACAATGTCAAAATACGTTAACATCTATATATTTCGTCTCATTAGTTCCCCCACGTAAAGTTAATCAAAATAATGTCTTTGATGCAAAAGCGTCCGTGCCAACATCTACTAAAGTATACAAGCTACACAAAACAAAAAGAGGTTAGGCAATATATATATAAAGGTATAACTCCGCATAGACATTACTTAGAAAATAATCGATTTGATTCTTTTTCTTTTGAAAACCATTTCTCATAAGACAATCATGTGCAAAGCCACTACGCACGGAATTTGCTACATCGCGACGTAGGGCGAACTTTCTCAACTCTAGGTAACCACAACGCAGAATTTTCTACATCGCCGTTGTAGTGCCAATAGCTTATACTTTACGCAACTACATGCGGAATTTTCTACATCGCATATTGTAGTGCAATTTACTCATCACTTGCAATTAGATACGGAATTTTCTACATCGTATCACATTGCTATCAACCTTGACAACTACGAGCGGAATTTTCTACCTCGCCGCGTAGTGCCAAGATGCTAATATCACAACATGCACACGGGTCTTAATTTAACTTTATTTTGCTTTACTTTTAAACCTTTTTGCAACTTACTTTCGCCTTCGAATCTCATTTCTAGATTCTAGGCATAACTCATTACTCAACATAAAACTTATGATTTTGGAAAACCATTTTGCAAAACTCTTTGAAACAATATATTTTATCATTGCCATATAAATGGAAATCAACTAGATGTAAGTGAAGTGAAGGACACTTACCTCGATCCCAACGCTTTCAATGCCTCAATGAGCCTCTCGCGTCTCGTCCGCGTGCTCGTCACCTACACATCATAGTCTCGTTATAACTTACTCACTTTCATAGCTAAAACTAATAAAAATAGAGTTTCCAATACATTGAAAACTCACTACACCACACTTTCCCAACTCGATTTTTGACTCGACCGAGGTTCTCAAAATTTGGTTTCTTTGTAAAAGTCTTACTTCTAGACCCCTAGGATCATCCCCATATGTTTCGTTTGGTCTCCGGAAGCTTAAAACAAAAAGTCAACTTTTTAACTATACGGTTAACCACGAAAAACAGAATTGAAACCAGCCATGGTTTCACCTCCGTTCCTTTTTCTAGCGTCTCCTTATCACATAACTAAGTCGCCCGTAAAGTTTCATCTAGAAACTCCATCGTTTGCTATGTCAATCTAGGCAAAACGCCCAATTTTGGGCACTTTTCAAAGCGAGTTTTTACATCGGACAAGCGACGATGGTTTTTCTTTCGTATCTAAGGTTCTTTTACCTAATTATGACCGAATACATCTATTTTGGGCATCAACGAATGCATTTGCATCGCTATTACACATCTCGGTTTCCTACGCCCACTATTTTGGCTATAACTTCGTCAATTTTTATCGGATCGATCCCATTCCAATTTCCATGGTTTTCTATCATTCCTAGGCATCATTTGAGGTGTAGAACAACCTCAAATAAGCTAGAATAGGTCAGGTCTTACCAGACCCTTTTATGAGCTCGGGATTGTCAACATGCTTCTATGCATTATTTTAACCTCTACTAGATTTAGGCTATTCTTGTACCTATGTGTATCCATGTCAATTTTGCTGATTCCTACTCATTTATGCATGCTTTTATGACCCTAAATACGTCATAAATACCATCAGAACACAATGGGGTCACATGCCCCTTCATAGGTCGTGACATGCACACACACTACACATTGTTTCATGAGATTTACTTGGTTATTCTCTCAAACACATTATTCACCTAAACACAATTGCTCTTCATCTAACAAAATATTGCTAGGAGAGCTTTCATACTAATTCTTCATCATTCTTTTACTTAAATGGCTCATTTACAACCTAATCATCACATAATTGATAACATAAAAATATAGCATTTAACAAAACATAATTCTCTCATTATTTACTCTATAATAACTTGAAACTTAACAATTTCTTTCCTACACATTTCCTTCCAATTCCAACATTTAAATTTGGTATCTAAGCACATTTTTATATCTTAACATAACTCAAATAAACGATATATGGATCAGCCCTCATCTCAGCCCCTAAAACTTGAATTTTCCTCCATGCTACACAACATCTCTTTATCTTAAATTACCATACTCATTTTAATCATTCCAAGGCATAGCTACTACCTTAATTCACTTCATTTAGATTCAATTTAATCCTAAAAAAAAAACATTTTCACTAGCCACTTAAAACATCTCCAACTTTAACCCAAATTATAAATCAAACAATTTAAACTTTAAACAAAATAAAAAAAATAATACCACAAACCTAAAGGTACTGGTCACGGATTTCTTTCTCTCTACAGAAACATTTTCTCAAGAATCCCACCGTTCAGATTGATAAACAACGTCTGAGGAACCTCCAGACCACATTTGAAACTGATCCAATGGTTAACAAAGGAGATATATGGTGAAATAAGCAAGATTGTCCTGGTTGTGCCCTGTTATCCGGCCAGCCCTGTTACGAAAGCCATAACTCACCCTATACACATTCAATTGAAACTCAAACCGTTCAGAACTAAGAACCATGTGTGATTAACATACCCAACAAATTTCAGCTCGATCCAACGGTGGATGAAGGAGATATCCCGATTCTCTGAAACCTGCGCAGATAGCTCTCTGCATCAGCTCTCTCTCACGTTTCAGCTGTTGTTTCTCACGATTTGGTGAGCTGAATGAGTGAAGGTTTCTGCCTCAATTTCCAGCTGAGAGTGTCTTTATATAGGCCCTCCAAAACTTGTTAAAAAGTGCCTCAAATATTGCTTAATTACATAACACCCATTGGTTAACTTTAACTAAAGTTAAATTTCAATTAACCTTAGTTAACTTCCATAATTTTCCACTTTTTCTTGGCAAACTCTTATTGGCTAATAAACTTTCACATGGATTTATGTTTATTCTAGGATTTCATTACTCCCATTTGCTCACATCAAATCCATATACACTAAAATTATAATTTACTCAAATCATCTTTATAATTTAATTCCAAGTTCCAAG
Organism: Dimocarpus longan; assembly: GCA_022984855.1. NCBI lineage: Eukaryota > Viridiplantae > Streptophyta > Magnoliopsida > Sapindales > Sapindaceae > Dimocarpus > Dimocarpus longan. The sequence goes on along the minus strand of CM041022.1, from coordinate 2,552,627 downwards.
TTAATAAAATTCCAAAAATATTCTATGGTCATCTAATCATCAAATTAACCATGGGGTACTCTAATTGGGTATCTAACTAATCAATCTTAAGCTTCGAAAAAAAATTCAAACGGTCTTCGGATCATTATTATTTTTAATAACTCAAAAATGACGTTTTTAATAATTTTCGTTCTGATCATTCGAAATCTATTCAAATGAACTCATTTTTAATCTGTTTCAGTTTCTATGGACTACATTATTCATTCCAGGGTTTTTGAATCCCAAAATAAAATTTTTGAAATTTACTATTTATCCGGATACTATTAATCGAAAGTCACTATTCACACGAAAATTCACTATTTACCCAAAATTAAAGGTTAGGGTATTACACCGTCAGAGCACCGAAACTTTTTTTTTAAACTCGTTTACTAGGTGGCAAGGGTACAAATTTTTTGTTTTTCTATTGAAAATCCGGCAGCATACCGTCTGTTTTCTAAACTATGCCACCCTGCAAGTTTCAAATACAGTTTATAAAAACACTTCGATGAAATTCATTTCTCAACTTCCAGAGCCTTCAGCTCATTTTTCACAACACAACCATAACCAAATAATTAAAATTAGAAAACTGATTCATATAAAACTTTAATAAAACATTTTTAACTAATACATCCACGATTTCTTTAAAATACTTACAACTATATATATAAACATATACATGATCAAAATAACCCCATATATACATGTATTAGGTATCATCCTATACGTCCACCTGCACGTCTGACTGAACCTCGTCAGCTGGATGACTAGCTCCTGCATCTGTGGGAAAATTTTTAAGAAAAACATTTAAAGAAAAACGTGAGTATAACTCAGTGAGTGGTAGTAACTTTTAAACTAAAACTCATTTCTACACTTAAATTTCTCCCAAAAACAGTTTAATAAAACTAAAGTATTTTTCTAAAATACTTTCTAAAACTAATTTAAAACTGCTTTTGAATCTCGTTCTAAAACTCTCTAAAATCTTTTCTTAAACTCTTTTCTTAAAAATCTTTTCTTAAAATCTTTTCTGGTGCTCGCCTGAATGGTAACCCAGGGAATATCTACTCCTGGCATTGTAGCATATAAAATCTAGTTAACCACTAGGAGTGGGGATCTACCATGTGTAGTCGTCGAAAGCGGGCCCACGCTACGGACCGACTACACTACCCTATACGTGCATACGGATCACTCATATCTCGCTCACACATGAGTCGATTAGACTCAAATCTCACTGACTGACTTCCTCTCATCTACCGTATCACGCATAGGGCATTCGGCTGGGTACTAAACTGGGGCTAGGGTAAACCATAGGCTATTAAAATTTCTTTTTCTTAATACACTAAAATATTATAAATCTCAAGGCAATAAGCCTAAAATATTTAATTCTAGCACATTATCATATACATAAATAATAAATTAAAATCTTTATGCTAGAATTATAATATAAATTCAATTAATAAATAAATAACTATTTATAATAAATTCTTTTAACTTTAAAAATAAACTTTAAGACGATATAAATAAAAACTTGTAATTCCACTCACAACACGTCCTCGGATAGAATCCGATCCTTTTCCGAATGACTCCGGAAGTCTCCGCTTTTACCCTAAAACATCAAATATCCATTTAGGGTCACTTAACTCATTCAAATAATATTCAAAATCAATAAAAATCCTATTATCTCTATTTATATCCTTTAGAGCCTAAACTTTTGGATATCAATTTCTATTCAACTGGGGTTTTCGAAACCTGTTTTCTCTACATGAATTCTACTTATTCTTTCCTAGGAATACCTCAGAATACTTAATCTCATCGTCGAAAACTCGGAACGAAATTCGATCGGATTCGCTTACTAACGAAAATCACTTGTTGTTCCGGACTTCCGACAACTTCAAAAATCAATCCTCTAGTGTTCTAACACCCAACTATAATTAAATAAACTGTTTCGAACGTTAAACGAACGCGTTTCAAAGGTTTTCAGAAACCGCCCTTTAATTCATCCGTTTAGCTCCGAAATAGATCCTAAACTTTTCGTTTTTGAAATCTAACTTCAAAAGATTATTCCTTAACCTCTAAAACATCAATCTAATGCTTTAGAATCGAAAACGGGATCAAATTTCATAAAAAATCCATTTTTCTCTACGACTTCCCTCTCTTGTTTTATCTATTTTTCTTCCACCAAATCACTCCAAAATCATCCTCACATATCCCTCTTATTATCCCTTTCTCCAAAATCTCTGATTCGAAAATAAACCAAAGAAAAAAAATGGGTTTCATATAAACATCAATCTTTAAACTGAAATAACTCACCAAATAGGCAACTGTTTTGCTTCAAATTTGTTGGGTTAGCTAGAGGAGATGACGAGGAACAACTTTCGTGAAGAAACCGCGTCGAAAATCGGATCGGATCTCCTTCTCTTCCTCTCTCTCTCTCGGGCGCGCTCGCGGCATCTCTCGGCCTCTCTCCCCCTCTCACCCGAATTCTCTCTCTTTTCTCTCTTATTTGCCGATCTAAATGTCTCAAATGAGAAAAAATTAAGTTATATATATTTTAATGCTCATTTACTATAAAGTCCCTCAAGAAAATCTCACTTTATCACCTCAAACTTTCACTAATTATACTAGTGTCCAAAAACAAATCATTTTATATTCTATTGGTCCACTTGTCTTATTTTCATCCACTTATTTTTCCAACCAATCCATGGATGACACGTGGCACAACCCTAGCCACTACTTTTCAAAAACACTTATCTATTTTCTTATTGGTTGAATTATGTGAGCTCACCTCGTTTGATTAACACGTAAATCTCGCCTAATCACTTTGTAATCGTACCGGGGTCAACCAAACGATATCCAATTTGCGATATGAAAATATAGTAGACTTCAAATAACACTACTGAAGGCCTATGATTCGACCGTAACTCAATTCGAATATTTCTAGTACCATAAAATAATAAATCTGGGTAAGGGCTTACACTTGGTGAATTTTCATTTCAATAGAACTTTCAATACCTAATCCTTCTGAAAAATATTTCACAAATATTCTACACATATCTTATGGCCAATTCGACTTTATAAACTTCAATTTAGGTCTGATACCTCTCATATATACTTGATAAAGGAAATGTTCCTAACCGAAATCTGATCGAATCAACCGATATCTTTTTATACGTATCTATAGCTTAAAAACTCGATTTTTACACTCATTCTCGTTAACTCATTCTCATTCACTTAGGTTACACTCCTTGAAACTTCTGCATATCATTCTCATGCTTGATCCATGAATACTTAACTTAAAATGTCCATTTTGCCCTTTTTATGATATAATTTCACTTTGATCGAAAAATATTCTGAAAATATTCCATGGTCATCTAATCTTCAAATTGACCATGAAATACTCTAATTGAGTGTCTTATCTATCAGTCTCATGCTTCGAAAAAAATTCAATTGGATTTAAACTCATTAAAACCTATTAATCTCTCAAAAGGGCAATATCGTAATTTTCTTCGGATCGCTTAAAACTGATTCAAATGGTCTTCTTTTTTATCCGTTTCTGTTTCTCTATACTCTCATACTATTTTCAGACCTTTTCGACCCTTAAGGACAATTTTCAAAAATTTAACTATTCATTCGAAAATTTTCGTCCAAAAAATGCTATTCATCGAAAACTTTCGTTTCCCATCAAATCTAAATTCATGACCCTGAACAATATAACCGGGTCCAAATTTGATCTTAAACACAAACTTTCGGATCTTTTTAAAAACAAAATACTATTTATCTGGATCCGAATACTATTAACTAAAAATTCTCATTTCTTCCTAACACGATACTCAGGGCCTTATAAATATAATCGAATTCTAACCGGACCTCTTGCATTATTTCTAGACTCTTTATTCTTTATCTGATCATCGAAAATGAATTCTTTGAGAACACTAGGATCGGGGTCTATCATAGAGTACCCTAAGTATACACATGGTCTTTTTATAAGAAATGATTTTAAATTTGAAACTTTCAATATCTATATAAGTAGAGCACCACTATATAGTATTATTATTATATGACGAACTAACCTTTCATTTTTATTGTGTAGCTCGTTTATCTCATCAGGGTGGTTATAAATAATTTCGTGGCCTAAAGATCGTCATTTCAATTATAGGTGGGTGTTGCATAAATATATCGTCGAAAGGACTAAATAATTATATAAATGAATCATGAACATGGAAGCAATTGTATATTTATGTTTTTGGATATGTATATAATGGAAACACTCACACACAATATATATCTATCATATATATGTGAACACCTATATGTTTTATGGAATTCATTTTGAAAATGCATATTGTGGAATGTGTATTGTGAAATTGAAAAGAAACATGTTGTGAAAATTACATGTTTGTGGACTATAAGAAGTTAGGAGGTGATCAAAGATAGTTGAAGTGTTTTTATATCGGTCAAATTTTGGAAATGTTCAAATTACAGCCGTTATGCTATAAAAATTTTAATAAAATCTGTTTTAAAGAAATGCAAAAAATTTCCACCAATCTCAACTCTTTTTTTTTTTAAAAAAAAAAAGTAAAGAAGTTTTAAGTTAAAACGAGTAAACCGGCAAAGTATTCTAAGGGTTCGCTTCTCGGATTTCCTTAATCTGATGAGTCAGGTTCGGGAAGTCCGTTGAAGTACCCGACGGGATCCTCCAAACAAGAGCTTAGAAAATGTCTGATTCGGGTCCTGTCAAGTTGGTATTAGAGCCTGGTTCTCGTTAAGTTGAAATAAAGTTTTAAAAGAAGGTTTGAACTATTTTCGCATAAAGTGTGTGTTAGTGATGCATGACTTATGCATAAGGTGACAGGACCTGAACCAGACCTTTTCTAAGCTCTTGTCTGGAGGATCCTGCCGGGCACTTCAACGGACTTCCCGAACCTGACTCGTCGGTTTAAGGAAATCCGAGAAGAGAACCCTCTGAATACTTGGCCGGTTTACTCGTTTTAACTTAAAACTTCCTTTTTCTTTTTAACAAATAATTGGGATTGGTGAAAATTTTTCGCATTTCTTTAAAACAGATTTTAATAAAATTTTGATAGCATAACGGCTGTAATTTGAACATTTCCAAAATTTGACCTGTATAAAATACACTTCAAACTATCTTTAATCGTCTCCCAACTAGTTTTATTCCACAAACATGTAACTTCACAATTATCCATATTCACAAACATACAATTCACATTATGCATTTACATTGCCATTATAATCTCCATATGCACTTCCTATGCATCACAATAATAATTTCATTAAGTGCAAAAGGGGATATGAGTCTCTAGTCAACAACAATATATATAAACGTATTAAAATATAAGTTTACAATCCTTTGAATATTCATAAGTTAAACACACGTTCATTTAAATTATAATATATACAATCACATCAAAAGTATTGGATATTCGCAGGGTTCATTTATTCATTCCCCACCTATAAGTGCAGCGTCAACCTTTCCGCAACAAAATCACTAATAATTACACCTGATGAAATAAGCAAGCTACATAATAATAAAGGGAAAAAGGTTAGTTCATCACATATTAATAATACAAGTTAACATTCCACAGTAATGCTTTACTTAAAAAATATTGGAGGTTTTAAATTTTCAAAACCATTTCTTATAAAAAGACCATGTGTATATCTAACGTACTCAAACTATCACGTGATGTTTTTTCGATTGACGTCAACGTCAAGCTACTATATTATCTTGACCATCATGTGCGTAATTTACTTCTTCGCCCGAGTGGTGTGAAATCATCTCAGTTGTAAACATCTACAATGCGGAATTTCTTCATCGTAATTGTAGTACTCAATTTTATAATTCTAGCAACTACGTGCGGAATTTCTTCATCGTAACTATAGTGCCCATAAATCAAATTTTGACAACTATGTGTAGAATTTATTCATTGCCCCATAGTGCCCAAAATTTTAAATCTAACTAGCTACGCACGGAATTTCTACCTCATCGCGTAGTGCTAATTCTTATGGAAACTAAAGATATACACATGGTTTCAAAACTCTTAACTCACTTCTTTTCGAAAACTTTTCATTTTTACATTCTCCTTTCTAGATCTAATGTAAAATTATTTACAAAGCTTTAACTCATAATCTAGGAAGTTATTTTACAAAGCTTTAACTACAACATTAAAAATATGTTTAAAGGAGGTATGGAAATAGCGTAAGTGATAGACTACTTACCTCGAAATCGCACAAGTCCGAATCAAGTGTCTCGACGAGTCTCTCGGACTTCGCTCGCTCGCTCGTCATCTACATGAAAATTTCTTATTATCACTAGTGACAACTCATAACTCAGCTTTAACTTTACAATAACATTTCTAATACAACTTTCCCATAAACTATCTTTTTTGCACTATAGCTTCTCAACTCGATTTTTACTCAATCTAGGCTTTCTAACTTTGGTTTCTTCACAAAATTTTAAGTTTTGGACCCTTAGGGATACCCCCACATAGTCCATAAAATTTTTAGAGGCCTGAAACGAAAGATCAAATTTTTAGGCCTCTTTGATATACCAAAACAGAACGTAATGCAGCCCCCTGCTGGGGGCTCTGTTTTCCTTCGTTCTTTTTCCTACGGTTTATCTATCTCACATTCTGGTCACACGTCAAATTTCGTTGAAAAATTCTATCGTTCGCTATGTCAAATCTACGAAAAATGCCCTTTTTCGGGCACTTTTCGTGCACTTTTTAACGTCGAACGAGCGACATTGGTTTTTCTTTCATATCTAAGCTTATTTTACCTATTTATGACCAACTAAATTCATTCCATGCAATAAAAAATGTATTTTCATAGCTATTTCACCTATCGACTCTCTAACGACACTATTTTGTGCATAACTTGCGCAATTTTTATCGGAATCGATCAGTTCCAAAACCTATGGTTTTCTATGACTTCTAGGTATTATTTGAGGTGTAGAACACCCCCATATATGTCAGTTTTGCCCAGGTTAACTCCAGCTCATGGTTTAAGCTAGGGATCTCTCTAACGTCACTATTTTGCGCATAACTTGCGCAATTTTTATCGGATTCGATCTGTTCCAAAACCTATGATTTTCTATGACTCCTAGGCATCATTTGAGGTGTAGAACACCCCCATATATGTCAGTTTTTCCCAGGTTAACTCTAGCCCATGGTTTGAACTCGGGATTGTACAAATTGTCTAAACTAGCTCTTTTGAACTTCTACCACTTCTATATGCTTTTCTATGCTTTTCCAACCTCAAATATGTCTAAATTTGAGTTCAAAACCCTCTAATTTCAGAGATTTTCTACTGATCTTCATAGCCATGACACACACACAAACACCATTTTGTCATTTAACCTCTCACAACTCACTCACCAATTTTATCGACTACTTGATGTGCATGCAAAACATATTTTTGTTTCTACTTTAATCAAGTAGATGGCAGCCCATATTTACAACCCTAAGCTACCATTTACATATCTCAACTTATCATTTAACTCTCTACAACAATCACTTAGAGTTCTACCATAATTTTGAGGGTAAAGTACCCAACACAACATAACAAAATTCTGCACAACACTCAACAGCCCAACTACTTTAATTTCAGCAAGTATAAGGAAGAAAAGAGATGAGATCTCACTTGATTCTTGTTTAGGGAAGTGAAAGGGACTTGGAAGAGGTCCTAGAGAGGTGGTTTTGAGGTTTGGATGGGCTGGGAGGGGCTTTCTTCTTCCACTTTTCTTTGTTGTCCCGTTTCTGCTCCTTTGCTTCCTGTTATGCCGTCACTTCCTCCTTCTCCACAGCCTCTTGGTTTTCTCTTCTTGATTTTGCTGGATGTTGGCCGACCAACATCTCCCCCTCTCAATATATATATAACCCTTAAAAGATTAAATGGTTTAAGTTACTTTACTACCCTTAGTCATCTCTTTTACTAACAACTAACATATGGGCTTTTATGTCTTTCATTAATATCTTTAATCATTTATCATTTAATCAATGTCTTTAAGATTTTAAAATTTACAACTTTATCACTTAATCATTTATCTCTCATTTATGGAATAACCACATTGCCCTTCGTGGCATTTATCTCTTTATTAATATTTAACACTTTATATTAATTTTATTGTTATTTGTTATAATTCCTACATCTCCCTTGAAAATATCAAATTTCTAGTACTAGTGAGTGACCTATCAAGAATAGGGGTTTACATAAGGAGTAAAATAGTTATATGCATCAATGTTTTTCAAGATTATATGAGTTATGATGTTATTGATTACATTACATAAGTGAAAGCATAAGCTATATGACTTGAGTTTGAGCACTGCATGGAATTGTACATCAATATATATAAGTCATTATATGCATGAGACATGAGCTAGCTTATGCAGTTATATATGAGATATAGAGATTGAAGATGATAATTGCATGAGTATAGAGTTATTTCATGCATTATAAACGTTCTAACTTGACTTTATGATCATTGGAAACTATAGAGATGCAGCGTAGAGATCACCCCAGAAGAAGAAGGACAGCTGCATAGATACCCACCCCTGAAGAGGAACATGTTGACGAGTCAGTCAATGTGTCGGCTAGTTCTTCACATTCAGAGCCTTCCTAGCCTGAGAGACCAGAGCAAGCGTAAGCACAGGTGAATATAGAGCAGATGGCAGAGAGGATGGCACAGGCTTTTGCTGCGGCACTCCATCCACCGCAGCAGCCCCATGAAACAGGGGTATCTATTGAGCGCACTCGAAAATTAGGTGCAAAGTATTATGATGCCATTGGAGATCCAGAACGTGTACTATCTTGGCTGGACACTAATGAAGAAATATTCCAGATCATGGGATGCACCGAGGAACAGATGGTCTCTTACTCAGCCTTTCTGCTTAAAGATCGCGTCAAGGACTAGTGGAAGGCGCATCAGAGAGCACATCCGGAGGGAGTTTCTTGGGAAAATTTTAAGATGGAATTCACAGATCAATTCTTTCCTAAGAGCTACAAGAATACGAAAATAGAAGAATTTTTCAATTTGCAGCAAGGGAACTCTTCAGTGCCAGAATATGGAAAGAAATTTTTCGAGCTAATCTGTTGGTCCCTTTTATTGCAGAAAATGAAGAATAGAAGGTCAACAGGTTCATGGCAGGCCTTAACCCTGCAGTTAGGACCATTGTATCATCCTCAGTACATACGCAGTATGGACAGTTGGTGGAGGCAGCCACCAGAGTTGAACAGAGTGCAGAAACCGTTCCCAAGCCGAAGCCACCATTCAATCAGAAGCGCAGTTGGAGCGATAGTCAACAAGGGGGACCGAGTAAAGTGGGCAAACGTGATCAGAAGTCTACATGGTCTGAGAGCCGTAAACAGAGCCAGAAGTCCCAGACTAGCCAAAGTTCAGCCAATCATCGGGAGGATCCAAGAGGAGACCGAGCTGAACAGACCGACCTGCCTGCAGCAAGTGCGATCGAATGCATCCGGGCAAGTGCCTTATGGGTCGTACGAGATGTTTCAGATGCGGCCAAGAGGGCCATTTTATGCGAGACTGTCCTAATGTAGCTGCCTCGAGCCCAACAGAGGCCAGATCAACGATATAGGGACAGCCTAGTGGGAGCCGTGGACTTGATAGAAGAGGCCCCCAAACCGGAGGATCTACTAGTGCAGGACAACCCAATGGCGGATTAGGTAGAGGCATGTCACCCAGAGGACAGCTTGGTAGACCTCGCAGTCAGGCCGTCAGAGTATATACAGTGACCCAACAGGCGGTAGATGCGACACCAGATGTGGTCACAAGTATCATTTCTCTATTCGATACTGATGCCCATGTACTGGTGGACCCAGGGGCCACCTATTCTTTTATTGCACGAGAGTTTATAGATAGAGTCGGGATAGAGTTGAGACCGACCGAGTGTAGCCTGGTAGTATCACTTCCCACAGGTGAGTCGCTTATTGCAAATAGAGTTTACATGGGAAGTAAAATGACTATAGCAAGTCATGAGTTCGAGGCTGATCTGATAGTGCTCAATATTCATGATTTTGACATTATATTGGGCATGGATTGGCTATCCAAGCATCGGGCCACCGTAGATTGCTACAGGAAAGAGGTTCAGTTTAACAAGCTTGGGGAACCAGATGTAATCTTTTATGGAGACAGGAAAATACTCCCTACAAGTTAGGTAAGTGTGATTCAAGCCAACAAAATGCTCCGTAAAGCATGCCAGGGGTACTTGGTTTATGCAATAGAAGCTGGCAGTAGTGAGTTGCAATTTACGGAAGTTCCTGTGGTTAATGAGTTCTCTGATGTATTTCCTGAAGACCTACCAGGGTTGCCCCCAGATAGGGATGTTGAGTTCGAGATTGAGCTAGCGCCTGGTACAGAACCCATTTCTATAGCGCCATATCGGATGGCGCTAGTGGAGCTGAAAGAGTTAAAGGTACAGATGGAAGAACTATTGAGCAAAGGCTTTGTTAAGACTAGTACATCATCGTGGGGAGCTCCGGTGTTGTTTGTTAAGAAGAAGGATGGAAGCCTTCGGTTATGTATTGATTACAGGCAGCTTAATAAGGTTACGATTAGAAATCAATATCCGTTGCCACGGATAGACGATCTATTTGATCAACTCCAAGGAGCCAAGGTATTCTCGAAGATTGATCTACGGTCGAGATATCATCAGCTGAAGGTACAAAGGAAAGATGTTCCTAAGACGGCCTTCAGGACTAGATATGGGCACTACGAATTCTTGGTTATGCTATTTGGCCTGACTAATACCCCAGCTGCTTTCATGGATCTGATGAATAGAGTCTTTCGACCCTACCTGGATAAGTTTGTGATAGTCTTCATAGATGACATCTTAGTGTATTCGGCTAGTCGAGAGGAGCATAGTGAGCACTTGAAGATTGTACTACAGACGCTGAGAGAGCATCAGTTTTACAAAAAGTTTAGCAAGTGCCAATTCTGGCTAGATCGCGTGGCATTTCTGGGATACGTGGTATCAGTAGATGAGATATTTATAGATCCTCAAAAGATAGAAGCTGTAGTAAACTGGAAGCCACCCACGAATGTAATCGAAGTGAGGAGTTTCCTGGGTTTAGTTGGGTATTACAGGAAGTTCGTGGAAGGGTTTTCGAAGATTGCTACTCCGTTGACTAGATTGACAAGGAAAGAAGAGAAGTTTGTCTGGTTAGACGCGTGCCAGAGTAGCTTTGATGAATTAAAGGAGAGACTGACTTCTGCTCCAGTACTTACACTGTCATCGGGGAGTGATGGGTTTACGGTGTACTGTGATGCATCTAGGTAGGGTTTGGGTTGTGTGTTGATGCAACATGAGCGAGTGATCGCATATGCTTCAAGGCAACTGAAGAAACATGAGATCAACTATCCAACCCATGATCTAAAGTTAGCCGCAGTTGTGTTTGCTCTACGAATATGGAGACACTACTTATATGGAGTACCCTACAGAATCTTCACTGATCACAAGAGCTTGTAGTACTTGTTTTCCCAGAAAGAGTTGAACATGAGGCATCGAAGATGGGTAGAACTCATAAAAGACTATGATTGTACCATTGAATATCACTCGGGTAAAGCTAATGTGGTAGCAGATGCGTTAAGTAGGAAGCCTACCAGTTTCTTATCCCAGTTGAGAGCCGAGTACTTGCCCATGTTAGTAGAGTTGAGATCTATGGGCGTCAGATTGGAGGTAGTGGATTCAAGCTCTTTATTGGAAACTTTTCATGTCCGTCCGGTATTGATGGGTTAAGTTAAAGAGTTGCAAGCTCAAGATCCTTACTTGATGAAGCTTAGAAGCGAGTTAGAAGCTGGTCAGCAAAGTAGCTTTGCATTGAGAGATGATGGGGCACTAATTTTGGGGCAGCGATTATGTGTACAGAGGTAGCAAAATTGAAGAAAGAAATCATGGATGAAGCTCATTCATCCGCCTATGACATGCATCCAGGGAGTACCAAAATGTATTGGACTCTGAGAGACCACTACTGGTGGAGAGGAATGAAGAAAGAGATAGCAGAGTTTGTATCAAAGTGCTTAACTTGCCAGTAGATTAAAGCAGAGCACCAGAAACCTGTAGGTTTATTGCAGCCTTTGTCGATTCCGGAATGGAAATGAGAAAGGATTACGATGGACTTCGTGGTTGGACTGCCACGGACTCAGAGCGGACATGATGCCATATCGGTGATAGTTGACAGATTGACAAAGTCCACTCACTTTCTAGCCATCAAGAACACTTATTCCCTAGAAAGATTAGCACAGATATATGTGGATGAGATAATGAGATTGCATGGTGCACCAGTGTCCATTGTATCAGATAGGGATCCTCGGTTCAATTCGAGGTTTTGGCCGAATCTCCAAGAAGCCATGGGCACCAAATTAAATTTTAGTACGGCCTTTCACCCGCAAACAGATTGTCAATCGGAGAGAACTATCTAGACTCTCGAAGATATGTTAATGGCCTGTGTAATGGAATTTAAAGGAAGTTGGGATAATCACCTACCTTTGATAGAATTTGCCTACAATAATAGCTGCCATTCTAGTATCGGCATGTCACCGTATGAGGCGTTGTATGACAGAAAGTGTAGAACCCTAGTTTGTTAGGATGAAGTAGGTGAAAGAAGATTGATTGGCCTAGAGATTGTTCAAGTTACAACCGAGAAGATCAATGTAATAAAAGAGCGGTTGAAGATAGCTAGGGACCGACAGAAAAGCTATGCGGACAATCGAAGAAGAGATTTAGAGTTCGCAGTGAGTGATAGAGTATTCCTACGAATCTCACCCTGGAAGGGTATTGTGAGGTTCGGGAAACGTGGAAAGTTAAGTCCATGATACATCGAACCGTACGAAATTATGGCAAGAGTGGGTGAAGTAGCATATCGATTGAAGTTGCCACCAGAGCTTGCAAACATTCATGACGTGTTTCACGTCTCTATGCTTCGCAAGTACGTAGCCGATCCATTGCATGTCTTAAAAGAACAACTGGTGCAGTTGAAAGAAAACTTGACCTACGAAGAGTAGCCAGTAGAGATCTTAGATCGTAGAGATCAAGTGTTGCGTAATAAGGTAATTCCGCTAGTAAAGGTGTTATGGCGAAATTACGGATCAGAAGAGGCTACATGGGAACCTGAAGAGCAGATGTGCACCCAGTATCCTCACCTATTCGCCTCAAGTAAGTGATTTAAAATTTCGAGGACGAAATTTCTATAAGGAGGGGAGAAATTGTAACCCCCTATAGTCAATTTTTACGTTTCCGAGCTTTAGAAACCAAGTTACCAAATGAAGAGGGCAAGATGGTCATTTAGAAAATAATAAATGAACTAGATGGCACAACGATAAATCTCATTTTATGAATCAAATTCATAATTATATTGGTAACAATTATCAAAAGATTAAGTTAAATAAGGAATTACAATAATATCATTAATGGCAATATAGTAATAACATGATAATCAACAAGTCAAGGGGACATGAGTGTCATTTTTATAAAAGTTAAGTATATATATATTAGACACTTAGCAAAATTTTGAACAAAAAGAAAGAGTACCGTGAATTGAAAGAGAGGAAATTGAGAGGGAGAGAACAAGAGAGCAATGTCACGGCAATAAGGGGTGTATGTCGGCTATCCACCTCCATGCAAGAACCAAGCCATCTTTTTTTTGTTTCAAGCTTCCCTACTCCAAATCAAGTCACCCAAGGCTAGGAAAACAAGTCTAGAGAGAGAAACAAGCAAGAACAAGTAAGTTTTTAACAATTTGAAGTTAAATTTTTGGTTAGTTTTTTATGAGAATTTAGGTTGATATGTAAGATAGATTTGGTGGGGTTTTGCTTGGTTATGTGTGTTGATTTGTTAGGTGATTAAAAGTCAACAAAAATATAGTAAAAGATGAAGTTAGGGTTGTATAAGGGGCTGCCATAAACTTGATAAAAGTGGAAACAAAGTTGATTTTTGTAGGTAAGTCAAGTGTTTGACAAAAGATATGAGTGAGTGTTGATTTTTAAACTAGTAAAGTTATGTGTAATGTTTGTGTGTTTGTGTTATGGACATGAAAAACATTGGACATCCTCTGAGATTAGAGAGTTTTGAACTCATATTTAGACATATTTGAGGTTGGAAAAGCATAGAAAAGCATATAGAAGTGGTAGAAGTTCAAAAGAGCTAGTTTAAACAATTTTTACAATCCCGAGCTCAAACCATGGGCTGGAGATAACCTGGGCAAAACGGATCTATATGGGGATGTTCTACACCTTAAATGATACCTAGGAGTCATAGAAAACCATAGGTTTTGGAACGGATCGATTCCGATAAAAATTGCGCAAGTTATGCGCAAAATAGTGCTGTTAGAGAGTCGATAGGTGAAATAGCTATGTAAATGCAATTTTTATTGCATGAAATGAATTTAGTTAGTCATAACTAGGTAAAAGGAGCTTAGATACAAAAGAAAAACCATCGTTGCTCGTTCCGTGCGAAAAGTGCATCGAAAAGTGCCCAAAATAGGGCGTTTTTCCTAGATTTGACATAGTAAACGATAAAATTTTTCGACAAAATTTTACGGGTGACTTAGTTATGTGATAAGCAGATGCTAGAAAAAGAAATGGATGCGAAATGAGTGCCGGTTCTAAATCTATTTTTCTTGGTCAAAGGGGTCATTAAAAAGTTGACTTTTTGTTTTAAACCTCCGGAGACCAAACGAACCATATGGGGATGATCCTAGGGGTCTAAAAGTAATACTTTTACAAAGAAATAGGAGCCTCGGTTGAGTTAAAATCGAGTTAGGAAAGTTATGGTGTAAAGAGTTGTTAATAGAGAAAAGTGTATTGGAAATGTTATTTTACGTTTTGAATTATGTGATTAAGCAAGTAATGATGAGAAATTGACATGTAGGAGACGAGCAGGCGAGCAAGATACGAGAGGCTCATTGAGACGATTGAGTCGCTATTACTCGGATTGAGGTAAGTATACTTCACTTACTTTATTTCAACTTCCATTTATATCGTAATGTATTTTGTTCAAAGATAATACAAATGATTTTCCAAATTATAAATTGGATACGTTTGATAATGAGTAAAAAGTTAGGTCTCGAATCAAGAGATGAGATTCGAAGACAAAAGTTATTTTCGAAACGTTTAATGTAGAGTTTGAGTTAAAAACTATGTGTATACCGTAGCCTTAAAGTTTTGACACTACACAGTGACGTAGAAAATTTTGCCCGTAGTTGTCAAGATTTATAGTTACTTGCAATAGGATACGATGTAGAAAATTTCGTACCTAGTTGTGAGTAATAGTGAGAAGTTGCACTATAATACACGATGTAGAAAATTCCGTGTTATAGATGCCCATAGTTGAGATTATTTTACCCTACGTCGCGATGTAGTAAATTCGGCACGTAGTGGTCGAGACACTATAGTAACTTCACATTGACGTTAGTAGAAAAATCATTACGTGATGCTTAGAGTACCCTAAGTATACACATGGTCTTTTTATAAGAAATGATTTTAAATTTGAAACTTTCAATATCTATATAAGTAGAGCACCACTATATAATATTATTATTATATGACGAACTAACCTTTCATTTTCATTGTGTAGCTCGTTTATCTCATCAAGGTGGTTATAAATAACTTCGTGGCCTAAAGATTGTCATTTCAATTATAGGTGGGCGTTGCATAAATATATCATCAAAAGGACTAAATAATTATGTAAATGAATCATGAACATGGAAGCAATTGTATATTTATGTTTTTGGATATGTATATAATGGAAACACTCACACACAATATATATATCTATCATATATATGTGAACACCTATGTGTTTTATGGAATTCATTTTGAAAATGCATGTTGTGGAATGTGTATTGTGAAATTGAAAAGAAACATGTTGTGGAAATTACATGTTTGTGGAATATAAGAAGTTGGGAGGTGATCAAAGATAGTTGAAGTGTTTTTATGCAGGTCAGATTTTGGAAATGTTCAAATTATAGTTGTTATGCTGTCAAAATTTTTATAAAATCTGTTTTAAAGAAATGCGAAAAATTTCCACCAATCCCAACTCTTTTTTTTTTTAAAAAAAAAACAAAGTAAAGAAGTTTTAAGTTAAGACGAGTAAACCGGCAAAGTATTCTAAGGGTTCGCTTCTTGGATTTCCTTAATTTGACGAGTCAGGTTCGGGAAGTCTGTTGAAGTGCTCGACGGGATCCTCCAGACAAGAGCTTAGAAAAGGTCTGGTTCGGGTCCTGTTAGGTAAGATTCAAGTTTTTATGACTAATTTGCCTAAATCTTCAGATTAATGGTCTCTAATGAATTATTTATGATTTTGGTATATGGATTTAGAGCTTTAATACCTCAAACTTGTAGGAAAGTAAAGCTAGTAATCCAAGAGAAGTTGGTAAGCTTACTAGTAAAGATAACTTTTTGATTGAAATTTAAGTTGATGTTGTTTAAGATACTAGTTTCCTTACCATGAGATTTGGTGTGATTTTAATGTGATTTCAAGTGGAAACTTGAACAAATCTTGATGTTTGGTTTGCATGTGGTTTGACCATGATAGGTTATCAAAAGTCCAACTTAAGTTAGACTGATTTACGTGATTTTCGTGCATGTAAATCTATTGAATGTTAAGTTTTGATGTTGAAATTAAAAATAAAAATACGATATATCAAGCTGCCATGTTTCGGCCATGTTGAGTTTAAAGTGGTGGACAATTATTTTTGGATGTTTTGAATGATTTTATGGCTTGCGTTGATGAGGAATTAATCATGAAATTGAAAAGAAATCCATTGGATATCATAGGACACATCTCACGGCTAAACTTTATGTTGTTGCACAAATATGATGTTTTATGAATTGGACTAGATTTTATGGCATTTTACATGTATTTGAGTGTGATTATGATGGAAAAATTGAATGAAATTGATGGCATGAGAAGTTGGTCAAGGTTTAGCCAAACTAGTTAGAATCATTCAAAAATTTCGTTTTATGCATTGATGAGAAATTTGGACTTTAATTGTGGTGTTTTACATGCTTAGATGTTAAAAAAATTGAATGTAAAGTATATACGAATAATTAGGATGGTTACGACTTAAAAAAGGGGTGTTTCAAAATCCTTCTGTAATTAAGTGTTTGGGTGTATTAATGTATGACAATAGAAGTGTATATGTGAATAAATTTAGTTGGCCTAAAAATAGAATGTGAAAATAAGTAGGTAACATGGAGGCGAGGAAATCAAGATTATGAGATTATCATTAGTTAGGAAAAGGTGAGTGTCATTTCAAAGTATTTTGATATGATTATTTTTTATTCTCCATAAAATTATATGTTATGTTTAAATTTATGCTTTGTAAGATTAAAGATTGATTTTTATAGTAAATTATTTAAATATGAAAACCTCTTGCATGGATTTTGGAAACTTCGTATGAAAAATGGATTGTATAATGAAAAATAGCATGTTTTGTAAGCATATGGTATGACCTATAGGTATCCTAGATATTTACGGTCAAAGTATCTTAATGCGTGCATGGCAGTGTCAAAGGTGTTTGTCACTAATAGAGGGAGGGACTGTGTCAGTTAGTCCAGTTTAGTATATCGTCCATGCACGTATAGAGGTATATAACGGCTAGCTCCTAGTAGCAATATAGAATTCCGCTACATAGAACTAGAAAGAAAACCGTGAGGGCTAGAGTAACATCCCGAAATTTATTTTCATAGGATTAGTATTCTTTAATTAAAGATTGGAATGAAAAAAATTGGATTAAATCAGAATTTCGTACAATTAGGGTGATATATATATTAAGATCTATTTAGGGAATTTAATAATTTTGGAGACATTTTTCTAGTAAGGAATTAAATTAGAGAAACTGAATAATGGAAAAATATGATTGGATTAGAAAGAAATTCAAGTAGAATGCATTGCATAGAATTTAACTTTGGACCAATAAGAATTTGCCAACATGAAAGTAAACCTAGATGTCGGTAGGTGGAGATTGATAATTAACATGCCAATAGGGTAATTATTAGCAGTACTATACTGTTATAAATGTATATTGATTTTGATATATGGACCTTAAGAGGCATCGAATATCCAGTCTCGAAATCATAAACTTATGAGAAATATAATTCGATGGGTAGGCACTGAGTGTCCGATGCTTGAGAAATCCGTTTCTGATCTAAGGTATCATGTCAAAATTTACAAAGGGCTTTGAAAATCTTTAAGAGTAATAATATGAATGTGCATGATAAATGGTTTTGGAAAGTTAAATTGTATAAATTCTAATTAATTTGATTTAGTATGATTTCATTGTAAAAAAATTTGATATTTGTGTAATTCTTTATATTATAATGTTGTATGTTTGAAAATAATTATGATGTCAATTTTTAGTGTACACTCACTAAATAGAAATACTTAGCGCGTTGAACTTACCACGTGTAGGTAGTTAAGTTGGGCCTTGTAGACAAAGATGGAAGACGATATATCTGAAGCATTCCATGCAAGTCACATCCATCCACATTTTGGGTAATTATTCTTTTTGGTACTATATATGTATATATTCAAGTGCATGATCATGAAAGGATGTATTTCCCTGAAGTGTAAAATTTTGTAAAGAATAAATTGTATAAAGTTTGTAAAGTTTTGTATTAAAATGAAATTTTGTAAATTGAGTGGTATTTATGATTAGATTTTGTGTTAGCTTTCATGGATGTGGAATTTTCGTAAAGAAATGATTATTATACATGTTTGTGTGGAGAATTGAATTTGGAAACGAATGGAAAGTCTGAACGGAAGTTGAGAAATAATTATTTTAGAAGTGTTATCTTTATCCTGCAGTTTTTTAAATTTCAGGTTTTCAAAAAAACAAACGAAACTTTGCCGGATTTTATTAAAAAAAATAATAAATAAATAAATAAATTCAGTAACATACCATCCTTCATCTCGAGTTTCATTCCAATGAGAGTCGAGGGGAGGGTGTAACAATTTTAGTGGTATCAAAGCCACGATTTAGGTGTTCTTAGACCTAGCCATTTATGGTAAATAAATTTTGGCATTTGTGTGAACATGCATTGCATTGCATATAAACCTAGGAGGATGTGACTCTAACTTACATGTCTTGAATAAGGTAAAGAATGGAACCCTCCGATGGCCAGAGAGTTAGGGTGGTGATGAGAGTAGACAAGGTAGTCCCGCCAATGTAGCAGGAGGAGCATTCCGCAGGTCTTCGAGTCGAGGGATGGCTAGACTAGAGGGCCAGGGTCAGCCAGCCTCTATGCAGTAGATGGCGAAATTTTTCCAGAACATGGCACGAGCTGCACCACAGAGGTCTATGATAGAGAGGCTCGCTAAATATAGGCCTACAGACTTCCATGGTAGAAAAGATTAAGATACCTCTGCAGTTGAGTATTGGTTGGACCGAACGAAGGGGATCCTCCAGCAGTTGTACTGCACCCCAGAAGAGAGCTTAGAGTGTGCAGTTTCTCTATTGTAAGAGGACGCTTATTAGTGGTGGACGTCCATATCCCTTACAGTACTGCCGGAGGAGAGGACCTAGGAGTTCTTTTAGCTGGAGTTCCGAAGGAAATACATCGACCGTATTTATATTGATAACATGAAGAGGGAATTTATCAATTTGAAGCAGAGGCAGATGATGGTCACGAATATGAGTATGAGTTTATCCGATTGAGTAAGTACGCTAGGGAGATAGTGGCAACAGAGGCGATGTAGACGTTTTGAGGATGGCCTAAATGATTATATACGTCTCCAAATTACAGCCTTGGAGTTGGAGGACTTCCCTCGACTGGTTTCTACAGCCCTGAACATAGAAAGAGTAACGAAAGAGGAACAGGCTAGGAAAGATTGGAGCCAGCAGAGGAGGGGTCAGGGATAGTCCAAGAAGTTGGGGCAATGATGTAAATTCAAGAAGTTGGTTAGTAAAAATAGGTGATTTCTTTGAAAAATTTTCTCATTTCTTCTCCATCTTCTGCCGACTTCTTCCTCACCCATTTCTCTTAGTTTTCTTCTTCTTTTTGCTCATCAAATCCTTCATTTTTCTTGTTTTATCCATCATCTACCTTTCTTTGATCATAAATCCACCAAAACCCATCCATTTTCCAAGTTTGATTTTGCTATAAAGGGTGCAATTCAAGGTAAGTTGGCATGGGTTTTTGATTTTGTGTTGGGTTTGGGTTAGATAGGATTTAGATAATCTCATAAGCATGTAGATAAAGTTATTGTTGTATTTGGTTAAGTGTGTATGATTTGAATGATGAAAGTAGCTTTCTTTTGAAACCCTAGATGAGGGTTTGAATCAATGGAGCTTAGAGAAGACTAAGGAGAAGTGAAAATCTCTCCTTGGAGGTGTGAGCAAGCTAGGAAGCAAGCCCAAGAGGTTGGTGTACACTTATTTTGACAAAGCTCTTTTATTAGTATGTTTAAAGTTTGAAATTTCTTTTGAAACTTTATGATTTTGTTTGATTAATGTAATAACTGTGCTTGAGTATTACTTATGTGTCATTTGGGGATCTTTGAATTGATTTTTGGCATGAGAATCAAAGTGGAACAAAATTTCAAAAAAATGGCCCTTTAGGTGGAATACACACCCTAGAATAATCTAAAGGTATTTTCGTCATTTCAATCTTATTTATATGTTATTCTAATGATGTTTGAAGGGTTTATTTGATGAAACATTGATTGAAACAAAAATTTGAGAAAAATAACACCCTTTGGCTGAATGGTGTGTATAGAATAGCCTAGGGATATTTTCATCATTTTGCATCCATTTACGTGTTAATTATATGATATTTTGATGGTACGTGTAATGGATTAGAAGTTTGAAATGAAAAATTTGAGAATTGCCTCTTTTGGGGCCGAATTGAAATAAGATAAAAGTGGATAGTGTTTTGTCAAAGTGTGACACTATAACTAGGGGCAAAACGATCATTTGCAATAGCCACAAGTGATGCTCTGAAGAATTTCGAAGAATAGATTTAAATATATGTTAAAAATATTACACAATTAAAAGGTAGTTTTAAATTGAAAATTTTACAATTTTAAAAAATTTAAAGGACTTGTGTAAAACTAGTCACAGGTAGGTAGGAATTGGTAGTTGGCATGCCAATAGGGTGATTATTAGCAATACTACGCCGTTACGATTGCTTACCGATGTCGAATTACGGACCTTGAGAGGTACCGAGTGTCCGGTTTAGAATATGGAAAAGTTGTCATTTGTGCTCCAGTAAGCAGGCATTGAGTGTCTAATGCCTAGGAAATCCTTTATCGATCCATGGTATTGTGTTAGATTTTACTAAGGGCTCTAAAAAGTGTAATGAAGGTAATTTTGTAAATTTGTATGATAATCGATTTGAAAAACGGTAATATCATAAATATGTTTAATAAAGGATTTTCTAGAAAATTTATGTGATTAAAGTTTAATTTGGATCATGTTTGATGTATATGATTTCGAAAAGTTGCTCATTTGTGCATGTAGTTTGATTTTCTTATTGTATTTTTTTTTTAAAATGATTGTGATTTTAATGTTATATGTGTACACCCTCTAAGTAGAGATACTTAGTGCGTTGGATTTATCACACGCAGGTAATTGAGTAGCGCGTTGGATTTATCACGCGTAGGTAATTGAGTTGGGCTTGAAGTTAAAGACAAGACGAAGCCCCTGTAGATTTCTCATGAGTCACATCTGACGTCATGTTTTGGTAATAACCAGTTTTGTATCACGTGTATAAGTTCATGTGCACCATCATATTCATGTGCATTTCTCTCAAGTGTAAATTTTGTAAAATATAAATTGTATTTAAGTTTATAACGTGTTGTAAAAGTTTGTAAATTAGTAGTTTAATTATGAGTGTGGGGTGTTAAGACCAAGTCCTTCATGCTTAGGAATATATATATATATATATATATATATATAGATAAATACGTTAAATGCAATCGTATTTTTAAATATTCCACCGTTGTGAGATATTTTTATATATGTGATGCAAGTGAATAATTATAGGTCTAATTAAATGTTTATGAGGTTAATTTGATGATTTGGTAAGTGTGGAATATTTTAGAAATATTATTGAGAGAAATAATGGTTAATTTTATCGATATTAAAATTGTTATGACAATTTATGGATTGGACGTATTTATTTTTATGGAATAATTTTTTTTATGAAAAATATAAGTGATGAGGATTAAAAGAGGTCATTAGAAAGTGTTAATTATAGATTAAAAATGAGTATGGACATGATTGAAAATGGATAAGTGAAGTTCATAAAAATAGTAATAAAAGAGGGGTGTAAGTGCAAAATTTGGATTGAAATTTTAGCTGTCATAATTGAGAAAAGTTGAGGGGTGTTTTGGCATTTTGTGAAGCCATATACATATGTTTCTCTCAGCTGAAATTTCAGATTCAGAAACCTCACCCTCTCACTCGAAAATTCAGATCTCTCTGCACCTCTCTCTCTCTCGACGATCTCAAGCTCTCTCGCGCGGCAATCAAGTGAAGATGGAAGATCAATCATTAAGGGAGCTTGATCATGGTAATTTGGAGGCTTGAAGAAGCTGAGTAACAGCTAATTTCAGTGCAAGAAAACCAGATTTGGGCTTGAAGAAGCTGACCAAAACATGAAGACGAGCTGAAGTTGCGATGGGCTGGTGAAGGCATCCTACAGACAGTGTGAAAAGGGACAGATTCGGGTCAGCTGAAGCAAGCAATGGCTGAGATGAAAGCAGCCACGTGAAGACAACAGATGGAGGAAAAATGTAGGGGTAGGCGTGAAGAAGATGATGAACAGTAGGTAAGAGAAACAGCTAGAACTCTTGTGAGATGTTTTCTTGAGTTGTGAGCTGTCCATTTCATGTTATTGTTGGTTTTTTTGTTGTAGCTCAAGTTAGATTCGAAAAATGGAAGTTTTGGACTGCTGTGGGAGTCCATGACCAGCTACTAAACTCTCAGACAAGTAATTTATGTTAAGATTAATTGGTTTTATCTCTTGAAAAACTTAATTGGAGAAGATTGTTATGTAGAGTTTGAGGTGTGGTGTATGTGTGGTTGCCATGAGTTGAATGAAAAGGAAATGGGTAGGCATTTTTTTTTGTGTGCTGCAGTAAGTGGCATGTGTGTGGGCTATGTTTGGTTTTAATAATGGATATTTGATTAATTATTAATGGTATAAATACGTAATGAAATACGAAGACGCGTTGGAACCGAAAGAAAATCGCGTATTGTGTTATTGTGTGATTTGTGAATAGGATGAAGAGCAGCTAGTTATAAGTTGAAATTGGGTGATTTTAAGTTGATTTTAAAGTCTTAAGCATGTGCTTAAATGTGTATTTGAGGGTGATTAAGTCATAGATGATAAATTGCATTACATGGAATGTGTGTAATACTCAAAGGTAATCGTATGACTATATAATGCACAAGCTATCCCCCTTTTTATTTTCTTTCAATTTGGTGGTTTTAAGTGTGTATTTAAATGTGTTTGGACATGAAAACTTCATGGAAATGAATGGTATAAAATAAGGGCTTGTGATGGAGTGAATTATGGCTTAATTAGTTTTAAAGAATTCCATTAGAGTTTATATTGGAATGAAGTAGTAAATAAGTTGGTGATTTAAATGTTCGGTGAATTGGAAGTTTCTCTAACGGACATCGAGACGTGTAAGAGATGAATAGAGTTCCTCGAATTGGAAGTTAGTGATCGGGAAGCGCTTTGTGAGTAGAAATCTACTTTTCCCCAAGCTTAGTTTGTTTAAAGTTTATTTTAATGTTATATGCATTTACTTCATTATGTAATTGATTTATAGATTTTAATATAGTTGGATTCTATTATATGAATTGTTAAAGTAAATATATATTTATGTAAAGAAATTATGAGATTTTAAAGTTTTTAGGCTTTTTGCCTTAAAAACTAGATTATTTGAGAATACCGAGAAAACGTATTTTCTTACGACGATGGTTTACCCTAGCCCCAGTTGAGTACCCAATAGAATGCTCTATGCGTGTATGGTAGATGTGAGAGAGTTACTAACTGAGAGAGAGAATCAGTTGAGCGACCCTTTGCACGTATAGGGTAGTGTAGTTTAAACCGATTGTGTAAGGGTAACGCGTGCCCAGAGTCGCACATCGGTAACTACACAGGGTAGATTCCCTAATTCCTAGTGGCCTAGCTAGAGATTTATGCGGCCACGACAGGAGTAGTTTCCCTGGGTTACCATCAAAACGAGAAATGAGAAAGTTTTAGAAAGAAATTCAAAATGAATTTCAGAAATAGTTTTAATTGAAAGAAATAAAAAGTATTTCAGAAAAATACTTTAGTTTATAAAGTTGTTTATTATTTCTCTCACTGAGTTATACTCACCGTTTATTTGCTATGTATTTCTTAAAATTTTCTCTTAGGTGCAGGAGCGAGTCGTCTAGCTGACAAGGCTGAGACTGATGCGCAGGTTGACTGACGGATGGCTACATTCCATTGTATAGCTCATCTTTTGTTAATGCATGTGTTGTATGTAAATTATAGTATAAATATTTGTAAATATAAATACCAGATGTTGGATGTACGTTTTACGAAAGTGTTTTTGAAATCCTAGTTCTCCATTAATTTTTGCAAATATAATTATTGTGTGTTGGAGTTGATTTTGAGTAAGGGCCGGAGGCCCTTGGTAGTTGAGATTTGTGTGCTATAGAAGTATTTTTAAATTGATTTTAAATCTGCAAGGTGGCATAGTCGAATATACAGTTGACATGCTGCCGAATTTTTATCAGAAATTTAATAAATCAGTTTTAAGTAAGTCACAGTGCTCCGACGGGGTTTCTTCGAGCCAAAGTTAGGGTTCGTTGGAGTTCTGTCAGAGTGCTATGGGATACTTCACGGATTCAGAATAGGGATTCGGGAAGGGTAGCTCAATTGGTACCAGAGTAGCACGGAATTTGGTGTTAAGCCCTCATGCACCAGATTCGAGACTTTGGGGAGGCGAAAGAAATCCCTTTGAGGGGGGGACAGTACCTAGTGAGTGGGGCAGCCCGAGCTAGCGAGCTGAGGCTCGAGAGGGGACCCCTCAATAAAAAGGCGCCTTTTTATTATGGGGTCCCCTCTCGAGCCTCAGCTCGCTAGCTCGGGTTGTCCCACTCACTAGGTACTGTCCCCCCCTCAAAGGGATTTCTTTCGCCTCCCCAGAGTCTCGAACTTGGTGCCTAAGGGCTTAACACCAAATTCCTTGCTACTCTGGTACCAATTAAGCTAGCTAAATTGGTACCAGAGTAGCAAGGAATTTGGTGTTAAGCCCTCAGGCACCAGGTTTGAGACTCTGGGGAGGCGAAAGAAATTCCTTTGAGGGAGGGACAGTACCTAGTGGTGGGACAGCCTGAGCTAGCGAGCTAAGGCTCGAGAGGGGACCCCACATGGGGTGCTATTTTTGTGAAGTTGAAATTTTTATAGAAATGTTTATTATATATATAATTGTATGGCAAAGTGATTTGAAATTCGAATGGAAGATCCGAAATGGAAGTTGAGAAACGATTTTATATAAAAGTGTAAATTTTTTTTGCAGGTTTTAAAATTTTAGGTTTTTTTTTAAAAAACAGAGGAACCTCTGTCGGATTTTCAATAAAATAAAATCAATGTTTTTAAAAGAAATTTTAAATAAAAGAGTTCGAAAAGGAAAAAGGTAATAGCCTTTGCTTTGATTCTTGTATAACCGGGGACCAAGGGATGGGTGTTACAGAGAGACAGGATATTCGTACACCTACACAAGCCTATGCCATCAGGGCTCGGGAGGAGCAGAATGAACCAGATGTGATAATTGGTATAGTTTCTATCTTTGATACCTTCATACATGCATTGATAGACCCAGGATCCACGCATTCATACATATGCACTATGATCCTAAAAGAGAGAAATCTTCAAGCAAAGACTTCTGAGCATGAGGTGTTGGTTAGTAATCTCTTAAGTCACAGCGTGATCATGAATAGGGTGTTCAGAAAGTGTCCAATCAGAATTCAGGAATATGAATTTTCGGGTGACTTGATGGAATTGCCTTTCCACAATTTTGATGGTGATTTTAGGTATGGATTGGCTATAGGTCGTGATCGATTGTCGCATGAAAAGAATCTCTTTGAAGACTGTGGATGGAAAGGAAGTAACTGTGATGAGAGAGAGGTCAGATTACCTCTCTAATGTCATTTCAGCCGTTACAGCTAAGAGGTTGATAAGAAAAAGGTGTGAAACATATTAGCACATGTGGTTGACTCGCAGAAGATTGGATCTAATCTCCAGGACATACTTATCATGTGTGATTTTTCAGATGTGTTTTCAAAAGAGTTACCAGGCTTACCGTCGGAGTGAGAAGTAGAGTTTGTGATTGATGTTATGTCAGGAACCACTCCAGTTACTATTACCCCTTATAGGATGGCACCTATTAAATTAAAGGAGTTGAAGATTCAATTGCAGGAATTGCTAAACAAGGGATTTATACGACCCAATGTGTCACCTTGAGGAGCATCGGTATTATTTGTAAAGAAGAAAGATGGGTAGTTCAGACTGTGTGTGAATTATCGACAATTGAATAAAGTCACAATCAAGAATAAGTATTCCTTGCCTAGGATCGACAATCTATTCGACCAGTTGAGAGGAGCCAATATTTTCTCCAAGATAGATCTTTGATCAAGGTACCATCAGTTGAGGGTGAAAGAATTGAATATTCTGAAGATAGCTTTTTGGACTCGATACGGACATTATGAGTTTGTGGTGATGCCATTTGGGCTGACAAATGCACCTGCAGCCTTTATGGATCTGATGAATCGTATTTCCCATCCGTATCTGGATCAGTTTGTGGTGGTCTTTATTGATGATATTCTAGTGTATTCTAAGACTCCAACAGAGCATGATAGACATATCCGGATGGTGTTGCAAACCTTGAGAGAAAAGCAATTGTATGCCAAGTTGAGTAAATGTGAATTTTGGCCGAATAAGATTGCTTTTTTGGGATATATTGTATCAGCTCAGGGCATTAAGGCCGATCCTAAGAAAATTAAAGCAATTCTGGAATGGAAGCCTCCAAAGAATGTCATTAAGCTTAGGCATTTTCTGGGCTTGACAGGTTACTATAGACGGTTTGTGAAAGGATTTTCCTCAATCGTAGCTCCGTTGACCAAGTTACTCCATAAGAATATTAAATTCGTGTGGAATGAGAAATATCAGGGCAGTTTTGAGAAATTGAAGACGATGTTAGTCGAGGCTGCAATCCTTACTCAGCCAGTTTTCGATAAGGATTTTGTGGTTTATATGATGCCTCACATAATGGACTTAATTATGTGTTAATACAGGATGGAAAAGTAGTTGCCTATGCTTCTAGACAGTTAAAGAATCATGAGAAGAACTATCCGATGCATGATTTGGAGTTGGCAGCTATAATCTTTGCTTTGAAAATATGGAGGCATTACTTGTATGGAGAGAGATGTTATGTATATATAGATCACAAGAGTCTCAAGTATCTACCTACTCAAAGAGAGCTTAACTTGAGACAGAGGAGATGGATGGAGTTGCTTAAAGATTATGATTGCATCATTGACTACCATCCAAGAAAAGCAAATATGGTAGTTGATGCCTTGAGCAAGAAATCCTTGGTTGCCTTAAGAGCTATGAATGCTCAATTAAGGATAACAAAAGATAACGCACTAATAGCAGAATTGAGAATCAGGCCCAATCTATTTTAGCAAGTTCAAGAAAAGCAGAAGCAAGATGAAAAACTTATAGTGATTAGTAGACAAGTCCAAGATGGGAAGAAAACCGATTTTGCAATTAGAGAGGATTGCTTATACTTCAGAGAAAGAATCTGTGTTCCAGATGATGATGAGTTGAAAAGGGCAATTCTTACGAAAGCTCATAGCAGTTCTTACGTGATGCAGCCAGGTAGCACAAAAATGTACAAAGATCTGAAAGCTTAGTATTGGTGGGCCGGTATAAAGAAAGATGTGGTAGATTATGTAAGCAAATGTGAAAGGACCCAACCCGGATTACCCCTATAGAGATCCGAGTGGAGCCCTCCCGACACCATACAGAATCCTTACAGTCTTTATGCAGGTGACTCAAAAACACTCTATAAAGCAAAGCCGTAAAACAATTTCATTCCTTAATCATAAAAAAATTAGGGTGGAAAAATTTCGACAATACAACAACTGTTTCTCCGATATTTCCAACCTTTTCAAACACCTGTAAAATAATTTATAAACATTTCTAAATATATACATTCTTTTTCACTTCCAAATGGCACCTCAGGTCCATCTCAAAATCAATGTTCAATCACAAACAAGTATTCAAGACAAAACCATTTCAAACTTAAAACACCTCACATGTGTGACATCGTAATCGTTATTATAAAACTTAAACATTTACATTACACTAAATCCGTTATACATCAAAACATTTACTTTAATTTCATAGTGACGGTCATCTGATAAGCTCGCCTAACTTTAAACTGGAGATTTATTGCCTTGAGGACTCATGCCTGCGCTTGGGAGGTTTTTCATAAAAATAAACAAGAAAATAATGAGCTAAAAAGGCTCAGTGAGGTTACGGATTTCTAAATAAGCTTTCCTTTAAAAAAATATGCTCTTTAAAATCCTTTGAAAAATTCTAAGTTCCGTAATAAGCTATTCAAAACATGAATTTTATGCTATTACATAATCATTTATATACATATTTGCTTAAAAACAAGATTATATACATCGTAAAAATTCATTCCGTAACATACCTCATTTGAAATTCATTCATAACATAATCATAAATTCATAATCGCATTCTCAGTCATAAAACATGTATCCAATGGGACCCAGGGAAATCATGATCACCGCCCGGTCCTAGGACACCGGTGGTGGCGACGGTCAATCTCAGTCATAAACCAGTATACCGTTGAATGTTACCTCGCTGCACATAGGGCATAAGTCATAATAATACCTTATATACGCGTAGAGGGCGACATGACAGACTCGATCCCCCCATAGTTAGTGGACTTTCCCCCCCACAGACATGCCATACGTGCAATAAGGCACTTCGGCCGCATAACAGTCATATTTCAGTCATATCATGAGGATTAGGGTAGCCATCGGTTTTAAAAATTTTCTTTAATTTTTTCTTAAGAATTATATCTACAGGCAAAAATAATTATTGTAAAACATATTTCTTGGATTAGATATTAAAACATAAAAGCGCATTTCAATAAATAATTCACACAATCAATATTTCTTTAGATGCATATATAAAAACATTTATAAGCGAACATTGTTCATATAAATTCATTTAATATTAAAAATGCTTCATTCTTTCATGAAAACATACGAATCATAGTGCATTTATCATTTCATAAAACAATTTACACTCACTGATTTTTAACTCACGGAAACTTTTCGATTTTCTACCTCGCGATACTTCCTCAATTTCGATTTCCTCTGCCTTATCGATACCTATATAATTTAACATTCTAATAAAAACCATAAACATTAAATATTTTGCGATTACAAAAAGTTTTATCGCGAGTTATTCTTTTTAACCATTAGCGTGATTCTTTCTGTTTCAATTCAAACCTAACATCAAACAACTTATTATTTCATTCAATACATGTAAAACTAATATTCGAACACTTCGATACACATAAACGGAAGTCATGGTAGCTTACTAAACACGTTCATATGAAAACAAACGTTATCCGAATCACCCGGAAACGATTTCTCGATTAACGAATGACTATTCGATCCTTTAAAATACACCATTATGCATCATTTGATGACGAACTTGAAAGTAAAAACATAATATAATAGCCCCTAAATCTTCTTATAACAGCCCGTAATCAATTTCACAACGGAAATAATCGTGGACAATATCATTCAAAAACATAACCAAACAATATAGAGCGAACCTCCGCACTAACGAGGTTCTAAATCCTAAAACTCAATCATAACATAATCAAAAATCATTCTCAACTCATCCTAATCATTATCCATCCAAACGAAATCACTAAAACTCAATGTACCTTCTGAAATTCACTTCGAAACTTCGAAACGATTGCGCAAACGTGATGCCCACATTAAAGCTTTTATCCGCGAGTTCCCTTCAATCCAAATTAACATGCAACCAATAAAAACTAATCGAAACGTCAACACGAAACCAAACGGGATAGCACTTACCTTTGCGTGAGCTGTTCTTCACTTCGAAACAGCTCTCACGCGTTCGCGAAGGCAAAATGGTGTCAAGAGGTCCTCACGGTCTGCACACAACACACACTCAAGCTGAAATCACTTCAATGGCACTCAAAAACTCACCTGACAGCACTCACACTCACTCACCAGCTCACTTCCTTCTTGCTGCAGGTCACGGACAGCTTGGACTTCACTCTCGGTAGTAGCTCACGGCAGCAGCAACTCACCCATGGCCTGACAGCAGCTCACGGCGGCAACGCACCCACGGCAGCAACACCTCACGACAGCACCAATTCACGGCCTGATAGCAGCTGATCGTCCTTCTTTGCCTGCATGCGCGATTAGATTCCCTCCTGGTTTGCTTTCTGGTCTGCACTGGACAGCTCACGGGCAGCTTGTTGCACTTCCACAACTACACCAGCTCACGATCTGTATCTAGTCAGTTCACAGTTCAGCTTGCACTCACCGAACAGATTCTCCTTTGCTGCACACGGTCTACCTCTAGCTCGGATCCTTCTTGTTCTTGAGCTGGTATACTTGGATCTGTCCTCAAACTTCACATGCAACACTCTCGGATTGATGGTAAGACCGAAGAAGGCAAGCACGAGCTGCACTCGTCTCTCACTCTTCCTCCCTCTCTTGGTTCTCTCTCTTTCACGATCCTCTCTCTCTCGACTTTGGCTCTCGGCTTTTGCATATGAATGGAGGACCGAATATGGGTTTTGCTTTAAGCTCTCTTACTTCTCACTTTAAACTCTCTTCCTCAATCTAAAATCTCTCTCGGTTTCAAAACAAATGAGAGGCCGAATGACTTGTTTTATCACCTCTTCTCTTTTAATTGATTTATATATATATTGTTTATTCAATTGATTACACATGGTAACCATGCATGTCCATCTCATGCCACTTGTCCTTGCTCATCTTTGCATGCCACCAATTTATTTTATTTATTTCTTCCATGCATTCTCCCATTTTGATTTTAAGCTCGAATCCGTTTCCGTCTGTCCATCCTCGAATGTACTTATGATTTAATCTCGACTTCGCACACTCGGGATTATATTATTATTTCTTTTCTAAAACTATTTCGAGTGATCCGGAATCGAAAATTATATTTTTTCGAGTGAACACGCAATCCATATAAAAAAATAATTTGCTCTCTGACGAATGAGGTTTTAGGTTTTGCATTGCGAATATTTATTTTATTACCTCAATATTACGGTCATACAATATTCCATCATATACCGTACTAGGATCAGGAGTGTGTGTTATAATTCTCCCCCCTTATAAAATTTTGTCCTTGAAATTTCAAAGATCCACTTATCTAAAAAAATACACTGAGGCGCATAAACCAATCAAAATTCAATCATCAATTGTTCATAACAATTTTAATTCACCAACAAGTCAAAGATATAAACACTAACTACGAAGATCATACCCGGAATTATTTTTGGAGTAGCATATGCGTCCTGCTGGGTCATTACAAAAACTCTAGCTTGAGTCTGGGGTCTGCCTACCGGTCCTTTGGACGATTGATCCCTCTTTGCTAGTTCGCTCGGTTTACTGGATGAAGTGGGGCCTTTAGCCTGTGTACCTCTCTGCTCCTGGCCTCGCCCAACACTAAATGGTCTCGGTCCTGCTAATCCCACATCTGGTCTACCACCGAAAACTAATTGTGGGCAATCCCGCACAAAGTGGCCTCTCTAACCACATTTGTAACATACATCTGAGCCCAATCTACACTCGCCAGGATGACATTTACCATATTTCACACATTCTGGCCAGGTTCTCTGCATGCTTCCAGTATTTTTGAATCCAGTCGGTGGTTTTATGAAGCCTTGGCTGGATTGTGTCCTGTATCTTGACTGATGACCATCAACCCACTTTGACTTTCCTCCACTTTTAGCTTGCTTGCTATCTCCTTCTTGTGTCCAAGTTGATCCACTACGCTTCAGATTTTGGGTGCCACTCTGAGGTTTCTCTCCCATACTCCTTTCAACCCTGACTGCAGCCTCTACCAATTGACCATACTGATCATGTGCAGTCGATGCCACGTAAGTCCTGATTTTTGGGTTTAGACCTACTGTGAATCTTTTGCTCTACTGTTCTTCATTATCTTGAATAAACGGAACATGTTTCACCAATTCTGAAAATTTTCTCTCATATTCTGATACAGAAAGGGTACCCTGTTCCAGTTTGAAGAACTCCTCAATCTTAGCATCTTTATAGCTTTTAGGAAAGAATTTATCCGTGAACTCACTTTTGAATTGAGTCCAGGATACCCCTTATGGATTTTGTCTCTACAATGCCTTCCACCAGTCATTGGCCCTATCTTTCAATAGAAAGATTGAAAATGCCATCATCTGTTTTTCTGAACATCCCGTAACCTCAAAGATCCCCTCATTATTCTCTAACCAAGATAGAGCTTCCTCCGGTTCACTAGTTCCATCAAAATTTCTAGCTCCTAACTTTCGAGCCCTTTCAATAGAACCCCCTACTTCTCGCGGCTGGCGAAGTGTCACGGCTAATAATTGAGCCATCTGTTCCATTTGTGCATTTCCTTCTTCAGGTTCTGGGGGCTGAGATGATCTTGATTGGGACGATTCGGAGGGGAGTTGGGTGGAACACCTCCCATTGATAGAATTTGTTTGTAATAACAGCTATTGGTCAAGTATAGACATGGCACCCTATAAAGCTCTGTATGGAAGGAAATGCTGGACACCCTTATGTTGGATAGAGCTTGGCGAATATAAACTGGTAGGGCTTGAATTAATAAAGCAGACTGAGGAAAAGTTGAAAATTATTAAGGAAAGGTTGAAAGCCGCATTCGAATGACAGAAGTCCTACGTGGACTTGAAGAGAAAGGACATAGAATATAAAGTGGGAGATAAAGTCTTCCTCAAGGTATCTTCGTAGAAGAAAGTGTTGAGATTCGGAAGGAAGGGTAAATTAAGTCCTACGTTTATCGGTCCATACGAGATTATTGAGCGTGTGGGACCGGTAGCCTACTGGCTAGCTTTACCACTGGAGTTAGATAATATACATAATATGTTTCATGTATCTATGCTGAGGATATATCGATCGGATCCTTCACATGTTGTCTCAATCGAACCTATTGAGGTGCTGTAACGACTCAATATTTATTTCTGTATGATTAGTATTTGTTGATTAAATAAGAAATTAAGCAGATTAGTACGATATTATATATTTCGTTATTTATTTAAGAATTTTGTTAATTTTCGAAAATATTTTTTCTCGGTAACGGATTTAATTAGAGATTCAATGAAAAAGATTGAGTGATGGAAAAATATCATTAGACAATCAAGTGAGTACAATTGGAATGGATGGCATGAGAGTAAAGTTGGGACCAAAGAGAGATTTTTAAAATTTAAGTGAAAATCAGATAAACTATTATTATTTTTGGATAAGAATGAGTTTATGGATAAGTTTGAGAGAGTTAGTCAAAGTGTGAGTTGTCATGGGTGTCCAATGGAGATTTAACAAGTATGATGTGGGGTCAAAATGTAATTAAAGAAAAGTTGGGGCATAGATGCAAAATTGAGAAGTTGGTTAGTATAAATAGGTGAAGTTTTTTGAAAATTTTCATTTCCTTCTTCTTTCTTCTTCTGCCAACCTTCTATTCTCTCATTTCTCTTGGTTTTTCTTCTTCTTTTGCTCATTAAATCATCAAGTCTTCTTGCTTTACTCATCACCTACCCATCCAAGAGCAAAAACTCATCAAAACCCATCCAATTTTTAAAGTGACTTTTGTTAGAAAATGTTGCAATCTGAGCCATGTGAAATGGGTTTTTGATTTTGTATTCAATATGGGTTAGATAGGATCTAAATAGCCTTTTGAGCATGTAGATAGGATCATTTGTCCATTAGATTTTGTTGTTTTGATTGTTTATGTTGAAATTTGTCCATTTTGAAACCCTAGGTAAGGGTTTGGGGCATGAGGTCTTAGGGATGGCTAAGGAAACGTTAAAATCCCTCCTTGGATGTGTAAAGCTTAAAAGCAAGCCCCTAAATGTTGGTGTACATAAACTTTATAAATTTGATTATTTTAGTAAGCATAACAATGAGGTTTTTCCATGTAATTTGTTGATTTTGCTTCTTTGATATGAAAATTAGATATGAATGATGTTTATATGTTATTTGAGTGTTTTTGGAATGAATTTTGAGATTAAAAATATTTTGGAACAAAAATTTTAAAATTTTATCCCATTTGGCCGAATAGTACCCATACAAAACTTTAGGGGTATTTTCATCATTTTGCTTCCATTTACACGCTAATTATATGATGTTTTGATGATATGTTTGATGGTTCGAGGTTTTGTAATGAAAAATTTGAAAATTCTCTCTTTAGGGTCGATTGAAAACTAGAAGAAAATGATGATGTTTTGTTAAGGTGTGAGATGGAAATTAGGGGCAAAATGGTCATTTGTAATGAGCTAAAGTGATGCCTCGAAGAATTTCGAAAAATGGATGTAAATATGTATTTAAAAGTTTACGCGATTACAGTTTTATTAAAAACTGAAAATTTCTTTGAAAGATTTAAAGAGCCCGCATAAAATTAGTCACCGGTAGATGGAGATTGGTAGTTGGCTAGCCAATAGGTTGATTATTAGTAGTACTGCCTTGTTACAATTGCTTACCAATGTTGTACAACGAACTTTGAGAGGCATCGAGTTTCCGGTCCAGAAACGGAAATAGATTGTGATGTGCGACTCGACCGACAGTCACCGAGTGGCCGATATCGAGGTCGCCATTGATTTTGATAGGTAGCCACCGAGTGGTCGATGCCATGAAACTCATTGCTGATCTATGGTATTATGATAGATTTTAACAAAGGGCTCTAAGAAATTGTAATAAGGGAAATTTCGTAAATTCATGCGATATTTGATTTTATAAGGGTAAAACCGTAATTGTGTTTATGATGAAATGTTTTGAAAAGTTATATGGTTTATATGTAATTTTGTGTACCTGTGTAATGTATGTATTTTCGAAAAATCGATTGTTGTGCATATCATTTTGATTTATGATTGAAATTTCGAGAATAAATGGGATTTCAATATTTTATGTGTACACCCTCTAAGTAGAAATATTTAACGCGTTGGATTTACCACGCCCAAGTAGTTGAGTCAGGTTTGAAGTTAAAAACAAAGATAAAGTACCTGTAGTCTTTTACGAGTCACATCCAATGTCACATTTTGGGTAACAACCATTTTTTGTATCATACGTGCATAGACTTATGGGCTCCATCATGTATTTAAATTTGTAAAGTGTAATTTGTATTAAAGTTTATAATGTTTTGTAAACTATGTATTAAGTATGTTATGGGTTGTGTTAATTTTGTGAAACTTGAAATTTAAAGAAATGTTTATTATATATGTTTGTGTGTCGAAGTGATTTGGAACCGGACAGGAGGTCCGAAACAGAAGTTGAGAAATGGATTTATTTAGAAGTGTGATTTTCTTTGTAGGTTTTAAAAATTTGGATTTTTCTAAAAAAACAAGGGAAACTTTGTCGGATCCCTCAAATGCGTAGAGAATTGAGGGTGCTGATGAGAGTAGGCAGGGCAGTCTTGCCAGTGTAGTCGGAGGAGACGACGGGACTCAAGGGCTAGGGTCAGCCAACCTTCATGCAGCAAATGGCGGAGTTCTTTCAATAGATGGCCCAAGCTGCATCACAGAGGTATGCGATCGAGAGGCTTGCAAAATATAGGCCTACAGACTTCCACGACCAGAAGGATGAGGATGCGTTCGCAGTAGAAAATTGGTTAGAGTGGAAGGAGCGGATTCTCCAATGGCTGCACTGCACACCGAAGGAGAGTTTAGAGTGTGCAATATCTTTATTACAGGAGGACACGTACCAGTGGTGGGCGTTTATATCCCATCCAGTACGGTCGGAGGAGCAGACGTGGGAATTCTTCCAGAGGAAGTTCCGAAAAAAATACGTTAGCCGTATTCATATTGATGCCATGAAAAGAGAGCTCATCAATCTAAAGCAAAGACAGATGACCGTGATGGAGTATGAGCGAGAGTTCATTAGATTGAGCAAGTACGCCCAAGAAATAGTGGTGACGGAGGCGGATAGATGCCGAAGATTTGAAGTTGGTCTGAATGATTACATCCGCTTTCAGCTTACTGCTTTACAGATTGAGGACTTTCCTAGACTGGTTTTTGGGGCCCTAAATATTGAAAGAGTGAAGAAAGAAGAGCATGCCCTAAAAGACTAGAGCCAACAGAGGCGGGGCCCAAGGCAATCCAGTTTATCTTAACCACCCAGTAAGAAATTTTGGGGTCCTTCATCTGGTGGCCAGTCTCAGCAGCATCAGAGGTAGGGTCGAGGATCCTCTGTTAGACCCGCCCAGTTTACAGCTTCAGTTGCTAGTTCCCTAATCAATACAGCTAAGGGACCAGTCTCGTAGACCTATGAGCATTACAGCAGGAGACATTCGGGGGAGTGCTAGAAGCTGACTGGAGCATGTTTCAAGTGTGGGTCCTGTGACCATTTTTAGAGGGATTATCAGAGGAATAGGTAGCCCTACTGATCAGCCCCAACAGCTTCAAGAGGTAGAAGACCTAGTCAGTCGAGGGTGAGGGAAGCAGTCGGAGAGAGGCCTCAAAGTCAGTAGGGATATCAAATTCCTGGATTCCAGCACGAGCCTATGCTATTAGGGCTTAAGAGGAGTAGGATGCGTTGGACATGATGGTTGGTACGATTTTCATCTTTGATATTTTTGTGTATGCATTGCTAAATCCAGGATCGACCCATTCATACATCTGCATTACCATCTTGAGAGAGAAGAATCTACAGCCTGAGGCTACCGATCATGAGGTGCTAATCGATAACCCTTTAAGTCACAGCGTGATTGTGAATAGAGTATTCAAAGAGTACCTGATCAAGATTCAAGGGTATGATTTTCTGGGTGATCTGATGGAATTGCCGTTTCGAGAGTTCGATGTGATATTGGGTATGGATTGGTTATCCAGGCATTAGGCTGTGATCAATTGTCGTTTGAAAAGATCAATCTTGAAGACTGGCGATGGAAATGAGATCACTATGGTATGAGAGAGGTCGGATTACCTCTTTAATGTCATTTCACCCACAACCGCCAGAAAGTTGATTCAAAAAGAGTGTGAAGCATATTTGGTGCATGTGGTTGATTCCCAGAGGCCTCTAATCTAGGCTTCAAGATATTCCTACCATATATGATTTTTCGGATGTATTTTCGAAAGAGTTACCGGGTTTACCGTCGGAAAGGGAGGTAGAGTTTGTAATTGATGTGATGCTAGGGAAGACTCTGGTAACCATTACTCCTTATAGGATGGCACCCACTGAATTAAAAGAATTAAAGGTTCTGTTGTAGGAATTGCTAGACAATGGATTTATATGACCTTGTGTGTCGTCGGGAGCACCAGTGTTATTTATGAAGAAAAAGGATGGATCGTTCAGATTGTGTGTTGATTATCTGTAGCTGAATAAAGTCACAATCAAGAATAAATATCCCATGCCTAGGATCATTGATCTATTCGATCAGTTGAGAGGAGCCAGTGTATTCTCAAAAATAGATCTTTGATCAGGGTACCATCAGTTAAGGGTGAAGGAATCAGATATTCCGAAGACAGCTTTATGGACGAGATATGGACATTATGTGAGAGGACCCTTCCCAGACTCCCTAACTCTCTAGTCTGAGAGGAACCTCCTCGGCACTCCAACGGAATCCCCTACAGTCTTCTTAAGGTGACTGGAAGGGATCTCCATAGAGTAATCCTAAAACCTCACTCTAACTTCTATTTAAACCCTTTTTCTATATAATTATTTAAAAATCTTTAATGGAAGTGTACATTTGTAAAACTAAAATTTATAAAAATTTCGACAGCACAACGACTGTTTTTCTATTATTTTCAACCTGTAAATTTACAAAAAATTGTACACTTCTAAAGAAATCATATCTCAAACTTCAATGGGCCTCAGGCCCTCTCAAATTCTTTCCACAAACAATCTCAAACATGCCAATAATTTATGAAAGCAATTAAATTAAAGTACATTTATAAAAACTTAATCTTATTTACAAAATAGTTACAATGCAAAACAAAGTTATGTAAATATATACATGATATGCTAATCTCTCAAAAAGAATGAGTGACCCACAGGTGTAGTAGAGACGTAGTTCTCAGTCGATCTACACGTCTGGCTGAGCACCCTCGCTAGTCTGACTCGTCCCGGCACCTGAGGAGGATTTTTCAAAAACAGTTCAAATACAATGGTGAGTATAACTCAGTGAGTGGTAATTTTTTTTTTTTTTTGGAATAAATTAACTTCTCAATTAATATATAATCCTCCAAAAATAATTTAAACATCAAACTCATAAATGCGCATATTTAGATAAATAACAAAAGTTTACCTTAAAAAGGTAATACCAAAAATATTCTTTTTCTTTTAATTTCTTTTCTCAACTCGCTTTCAAAAACTTATTATATATATACTTTCTAAATTTTCACCTTATAGGCAACCCTGGGAAACTATGTCCTGTCGTGGCAAGAAATCTGTACCACTAGGATCTGGGAAGCTACCTCGTGTAGTCGTAGACGCGGGAATCCTGTGGGATTGCAGATCCCTCCCGCTATCGACTGATCTACACTACCATGTACGTGTAGAGGACAACCCACACTCGGACTCGACACTCGGTTAGTAACCCTCACTCTTGTGTCATACACGTACAGGTATTTCGGCCAGGTATTCTGGGGATTAGAGTAAACCTAAGGCTTTTAAAAATTCTATTTCCTTTCTAAGGCATAAACCTAAAATAATATTTTTCTCTTCTAAGGCATAAGCCTAAAATTAACTTTCATTAACATATACCTTTATGTTTTCTTACATAATATACTAAAAATAATTAGAATTATGAATTCTTGCAATATACTCAAACTTGAATGAAATTTAAATTAATTAATAGGCTATCAATAATTGAAATTTAAAATCAATTTCATAACCATAATATAAACATTAAACTTCATTAACAAAATCATTGATAAACAAATTATTGTAACAAATGAACCACTCACAATCCGTCACCCGTCTAGTTTTCCTCCTTCGAATTTCTTTCAAATCCTTTCTCTTCCTCAACCTTATTTCAATAATCACCTTCATTAGGATTGATATAATAATCAATACACACATTAAACATTAAAATCTACATATAGCTTAATTTAACCACTTACTATTATTTTCTCAAAATCACTTTATCCAATGTATTTTTAATCACTTTCTTGCATGACATATATTCAATTTATGCCATAGTCATTCAAATGAGCTCAATAAGAAATTTACTTAAATGCCCTTCACCATTCCAACCACACAATTATGCCAATTTTAACTCAATTCAATTCAATTTCATTTCGATTCCTTTCAATTTCTGAAAGGACCCGACCCGGATTTCCCCCAAAGAGATCCGAGCGAAGCCCTCCCGGCACCCCACAGAATCCTTACAGTCTTATACAGGTGACTTAAAAGGACTCTGTGAAGCTAAGCCGTACAACAGTTTCATTTCTTAATACATAAAAAAATTTAGGGTGAAAAATTTTCGACAGCACAACGGCTGTATCTCCAACATTTCAACTTTTTCAATCACCTGTAAAATAATTAATAATATTTCAAAATGCATACATTCATTTCCACTTCCAAATGGGACCTCAGGTCCATCGCAAAAATCCACATTTCAATGCAATTCGAGTCTTTAAAACTAAAACCATTTCAACTTAAAGAAAACATTCCACATGCATGATAACGTAATTAAAGTTATAAAACTTAAATATTTACATCACATTAAAATCCGTTATACAACAAAAATTTACTTTGATTTCACAGTTTCGGTCGCCTGATAAGCTTGCCTACTCTTGAGCTGGAGATCTGCCGCCTGGAGGACTAGAACCTGCGCCTGAGGAATTTTATAAAATAAACAAGAAAATAATGAGCTAAAAAGGCTCAGTGAGTGTTATGCAGTTCTAAATAAGTTTCCTTTAATACCCTTTTCAAAATCTTTTGAAAGAATTCAAGTTTTGAAACAATTTACGTAAACGTGAATTTCATGATATTACATAATCATTTTTATAAACAATTTCTTGAAAACAATATGCAAGATTATAAGCATCATAAAATTTATTCATAACATAATCATAAGTTCATAAATAAACTCATAAAATCATAATTGAATCCTCAGTCATAAAACATATATCCAATGGGACCCGGGGAAATCATGATCACCGCCCGGTCTTAGTTCACCGGTGGTGGGGACGTGCAATCTTAGTCATAACCACTATGCCGCGGTATGTTACCTCGCTGCACATAGGGCATCAGTCATGATAGTACCTTATATACGTGTAGAGGGCGACATGACAGACTCGATCCCCCCCCATAGTTAGTGGACTTTCCCCCGACAGACATGCCATACGCGCAATAAGGCACTTCGGCTGCATAACAGTCATAATTCAGTCATATAATGGGGATGGGTAGCCATTGGTTTTGAAATACATTATCATGCTAAAATAATATTTGTAAAACATGTTCCTTCGCTTATAAAACGAAACATAAAAGCACATTTCCATAACGAGTTATACGATCAATATTGCTTTAAATACAGATATAAAACATTTCGAAACGTATAACATTCCTGTAAAGCGTATATCATTCATATAAATTCACTTAAATATTAAAACGTTTAAATCTTGCATGAAAGCATAGAAATCATATAAAAATCATATTGCATTTATCATTTGATAAAACAAATTTCACTCACCGATTCCGAACTCACGGAAACAATCGGATTCTCTATCTCGCGCTACTTCTTCAACTTCGCTTTCCTTCACCTTATCGACGCCTATATAAGTTAACATTCTAACATAAGCATGACGGAACTACGCTAATCGAATTCCAAAGCAACATCATGAAACCAATATCTAATGGATTCAATAAAAGAATAAGCGAAGCTAAACGAACAGCATAAAACTTATGCGATTTAACTAACTATCGCGACTTATCGATTTTAACGTTTCGCGCGTTTCCTTCATTTCCAAATAAACTTATCGTCCATATTACTCGTGACTTAACTTAAATCAAGGCAAACAAAGATTCAAACATGATAAAGCGTAAACGAGAAAAATATGGCAGCAAGCTTAACAAATATACCTTTTTCCGATTCAAGTCCAAATTTGACAATTTAACGATTTTGCGCGAAACTAAAACTATCCGATTAACTTAAACGTATCTTAAACTATCCTAACATCGACTTAACACTAAAATGGGCTTAAACACATCTCAAGGTAGCGAGTTGAC
The DNA here is from genome assembly GCA_022984855.1 of Dimocarpus longan. Classification (NCBI taxonomy): domain Eukaryota; kingdom Viridiplantae; phylum Streptophyta; class Magnoliopsida; order Sapindales; family Sapindaceae; genus Dimocarpus; species Dimocarpus longan. The sequence goes on along the minus strand of CM041022.1, from coordinate 2,511,080 downwards.
ATCATAAACACTTGCCTAATCGACAACTAAAATCATAAACTAAAACCATTCGCAATCGAGGAAAACTTAACCGAATCACTTGAAAACAATTTATCAACACCCGAACGATATTTCGACACTTTAAAATACACTAAAAAGCATCATCTCTTCATGATAACATACTTGGAAATAAAAGTACAACATAACAGTCCCTAAATCATAACATAACAGCCCATATAATAAAGATTTCACGAACTTTCAACATCGACAATCAAGCATCAACACACCGAAACAAACGAACGAACCTCTGCACTAACGAGGTTCTGGATCCTAAACCCCAAACATTTCATCACGATTTTCATTCATTATTACAACCTAAACGCTTCCAACAAAAATGGAAATCTTAAAACACAAACTTACCTTACGAATAACAATCCACACGCTTCGAAACTTATACGCGAATAGCTGTCCATTATCCGATAATTAACTGAACTTATAACAGCCCCTAATTAGCCAAAATATACTAACTTTTCAACATCCAAATTCTTCCATAACACTCCAATACACTATATTCCATAACAATTAACTTTTCAACCATAAAGTCACTACCATAAGTGAACCAACATAAACATTTGTCATCACATTTTCAGTAACCATCACACTAACTTCACATGCAACACAAACTATCCTAATATAATCACTTCGTCCGAGTTCCCCTCAATCCAAAAAAAAATAGACATGCAAGCTTTTAAAATCATTCAAAATCAGCTAAAAGGAACTGCTAAAGCATCATTTTACCTTGCATGTGCTGATTTCTTCAAAAGAAACAGCACCCAAACTTTCTTGACAGCAATTTAATGCCAATGGAAACTCACGGCAGCAGCTCTTATGATAGCACCTCTCGCGGCAACATGACAACAGCTCTCGCGGCAGCAAGACAGCAGCTCCACGGCAGCAGCTCCTCCCTAGTCCTGACAGCAGCTTACCTTACCTCACTTGCATGCACAATTGAACCACTTAAACAGCTGTCAAACTCCTTTACCCACTCGGCAGCGACAGCTCTTCCTGGCAGCAACACTCCTCCAAGGCAGCAGCTGACAGCTTCAACTCCACGCCAGCAGCTCACTGCTTCCTCAGGCTTGCATGCACACCCTCTGGTTCAGATCTGGATCAACAGACTGCCAAACCTTCCCTTTCACAGATTTCACGCTTACATGAGCTCAGATCGGTGCTCTAACAACTCACCATCAGTCCTCCCTTTGCTCCATCAACTCACAATCAGCTCACAAACACAACTGGATGCTTATGCAGGTCACGGCAGCTACTCTCTCTCGGTCAAGAAGAAAGAAAGATGAAGAAGAAGGTCGCATGCAAAAGCTTCTCGCTTCTGGTTTGTGTTGGTTCTGTCTCTCTCTCCCATTCTATTCCTTCACTCGGTCCTCTCTCCATTTGGCTCTCGACGACAACAAGGTGACTGAAATCTCTTTTAAATTTTTACTCTCTCGGTCAAAGATAAAGAGGCTGACCGAATTCAATTTTCTTGAATATTGGTGACCATGAGATTACTTTATTTATTTCAATATTATTTCATGCTCAATATATAATTCATGCTTTTTGGCCACTTGTCACCATTCCTATATGCATACATGACATTTGTTTTGCTTCCTATCCGCATGCTTGACACGTGTCCCATATGCTCACTAATACCATGCCACTTCTTATTTCATGCGCTTTCCTATTTCGATTTCAGGCTCGAATCCGCTTCCGTCCGTCCGTCCGTCCAGGAATCCGCTTATAACTTGATTTCAATTCCGCACACTCGAACTTATTTCTACTTTTCGAATCTGTCTTAACGCTCTCGAAATTAAATTTATTACTCTAAAATAATTATTCCGAATATTATCGAACTCGAGAATTATATTAATCCAATCGAAAACGCGATCCATCTGAAAATAATTCGCTCTCCGATTAACGAAGATTTTGGGTTTTACAATTTCTTTTATTTTCTCATGCATAATTGGCATTCAAAATGCCTTAAACTCACATCAAATTATATCAAACAACATCACACCATCTCATTTCCTCCTTGGCCAAAGCTAGCATCATATCATACCATTTTATTTTTTTTTCAATTTCATGCTTCAAATCACCTTAATTCCATGCCAATACTATACTTCAAACATTAATTAAATCAATTATACTTTCTATCTTAAAAATCCATCAAAATCCTAACTAATCACTTACTACTTTTTTTTTTTTTTTTCAAATCTTCATTCATGATATTCCTTTGTTAAACAACTTCAAATATAACTTTAATACACTTGATTTATCACAAATAACCCATCACTTGAAATTAAACATCATCACAAACCAATAAACCCTAAAAACCCTAACAATTTACATACTAATTTATATCAAATCTTCATTCAAGCCATTTCTTTTTCAATTAACTCTCAACCAAGCATTAACACACTTAATTTATGGCATCCAAACCATTATTTACAAACAAACATCAATCCAAATCAAATAACTCAAAATTACACTTACTAGTTTCAAGCAACTTCACTAATTTCTTGCTTCCTCCTGTAAATCCTTGCTTGACCAGCTTTCTTCTACTTAATTAAAGCCTTTGGACCTTGAATTTTATAAAGAAATCACATAGCCCCCACTTGCTCAAGCTTGGCCGAATGTGCTCTCAAGTTTCTCTAAATCTTGTTTGAAAATTTTCTTTGCTAGTTGGCTTCATGTGTTGGATGGCACCCCACTATATATAGGCCTTATTATTTTTTTTTTTTATGCCAAAAGTTCCCTCAATTGTCCTCTAATTACCAATTAAATATGGGTAAAAAATGAGGTCATATGATTGGTCCTTCATCAAATTTAAATTTAACCTCTACTTAACTTTAATGTATTCTCTAATCTCATAATCATTTCAATCCTTCACTTTGTCATTTGTTGATTGGTTCATTCACCTATCACATGGATTGTGCTTCTTGGAAGCATTCCACGTGATACTCACACCAAATTTGGGTGTTCGTTTAATAAATATCTCACTTTAATTCTATTAATAACAATTAATACATTTTTCAATACGATCCGAATTTTAAAATATTCCTTGGTCATCGAAACTTCAAATTGACCTTGCAATACTCTAATTGGGTCCCTTAGCCTTGGATCCCATGCTTTGGAATCACTCAATTCGGATTTAAAATCGTTTAATTCCATTATCCGAATAATAATGTATGAATCCTTTAAAAACTATCCAAACGAACTCATTTTCACTCCATTTCAATTCTACTTATCTTTATTACTTATTCCGGGCATTTTCGACTATTGGGGTCATTTTTCAAAAAATCACTATTTATCTGGAATCCGTCCATCCATCCGAAAACACTACTCACTAAAAATTTCCAGTTTCATACGGAAATGAATTCTAAGATCTTTTATAACTAATTCAGGTCCTAACCCCATCCTTAAACCTATTTTCGGATATAAAATTCACTATCCTAAGCACATATAATAATATAACTGGGAATCAGGATTGGGGTCTATCATTATGAGTTTGTGGTGATGCTGTTTGGATTAACAAATGCGCCTTCAACCTTTATAGATTTGATGAACCATATTTTCCATTTGTATCTGGATCAGTTTGTGGTGGTCTTCATCGATGATATCTGAAGTCCCAAGAAGAGCATGATAAGTATCTCCGGATAGTGTTGTAGACTTTGAGAGAGAAGCAGTTGTATGCTAAGTTGAGTAAATGCAAATTCTGGCTGAATGAGATCTCATTTCTGAGGCATATCGTATCTGCGAAAGGTATAAAGGCTGATCCGAAGAAGATTGAAGCAATTCTGAAAAGGAAGCCTTCGAAGAGTGTTACGGAAGTCCGCAGTTTTCTGGGATTAGCTAGGTATTACAGGCGATTCGTAATAGGATTTTCGTCCATAGTAGCTCCTTTGACCAAGTTACTCCATAAAGATGTTAGGTTTGAGTGGACAGATAGATGTCAGAAAAGCTGTGAGAAACTGAAGGCAATATTGGTTGAGGCTCCGATTCTTACTTAGCCCATACTCGGTAAGGATTATGTGACCTATAGTGATGCCTCTCAAAGTGGGCTTGGTTGCAAGTTAATATAGGAGGGTAAATGATGAGACCTGAACTAGATTCTCTCTAATCTCTTATCTGGAGGGTCTCGTCGGGCATTCCAACGAACCTCTCGTAACTTTACTAGCTAGGTAGAAGAGATTAGCGGAGCGGACCCTTTAATCTTGCCCGTTTATTTTACTTTACTCAGGTTGAAATTCGCTTTTGTGACAATAGTTGAGTGGGTGTAAATTTTTTTAATTCAGTTTAAAATGATTTTACTAAAAATTTTGACAGCATAACGGTTGTATTTTTAACATTTCCAAAATTTACCTGTAGAGAAATTACATTTCAAACTATAGAAATCACCATCCAACTTTGTTTGGCCATAAACATGCCATTTCTCATACAATTTCACACTTATGCATTTCCGCAGCATACATTTTCCACAAGCATACATTTCAACAAGCATTATGAAGTAATTCATATGCATTAATATATATATGTGAAAGTGTCATATGTCGGTGTGTGTCATGTGCAAATATTCCAACTACATATACATATCAAAATGTGGTTTTACAGTTTTCAATTACCCATATATCAAATATGCGATCATTTATTTATGTTATTTACAATAACAAAAAGTATGCTTTGTTTGATGAATTCTTCGGTTTCGCCCACCTATATGAATGATGAGGGTCTTTTCGAACACCCAATTACCTATAACGACTCCCAAAATAATGTACAAGCTACACAATAAGTAAATATGTTAGCGCAACATTAAAAGGCAATATAATTACATAACTATATACAAATTCATAACTTATTCGAATATTAGCATTTTTCGATTTGTTTTTAAAACTTTTCTTTCTAAAAACTCCATGTTTACTGCTAATGCACTCGACCCATCACGTGACGGTTTTCGACTGATGCCAAACGTGAAGCTATTGAGATATCTCAACCACTATAATGAGGAATTTGCTGCATCACAAAAGTAGTGTGAAACAATCTCAAATCTGAGCAACTACAATGCGAAATTTTCTACATCCCAATTATAGTGCTATAACTCTGGGCAACTACGAGCGGAATTTGCTGCATCGCAACGTAAAACTACAAATCTAAATGACTATGTCCGAAATTTTTTGTATCATAACGTGTCGTAGAAATCTCTCTATATCTCAGCGACCATATACGGAATTATCTGTATCGTACATATAGCGCTAGATATTCTGAAAAACTGAGCGACTACGAACGAAATTTTCTGCATCGCCGCTTAACATTAAATCTCAAATATGCTAAGGGTATATACATGGGCTTACAAAACTCTTTACTAATCTCTTTTCGAAAAAATTTTATTTTCAATTTCTCTTTTCTAGATCCGACATAAGGATCATTTTACAATACTTTAACTCATAGTTTTGAAAATCGTTTTTGAAATTATCAAGTTACAACAATATATATTTAAATGAAGGACTGAAACAACGTAAGTGATAGAACACTTACCTAACACCTTATTGTAAAGCTCACAACCTATTCGATATTTCCTTCGCGTTATCTATACATTTAACGTTAACACTTTAGGTAACGTCATAAGCGAATTCAATTGCATAATCAATTATATAAACACATTCGCACAATGCATTCTCTTTCGAATTTCAAAGACTATATAAAACACTGCATAACGGTTTTGAAACACCTCCAAATGATACTCAAAATAGCACACATATCCAAATAGCGCGTCATGCTCAGTCGAAACCATGATTAACACTAAAATGGCACATGTCATTCATATCAACAGTTTCGACTTAAAAACAGCACGTAATATCTCTTCAAAACAGCTTATAGTCGTTGAAACAGCTTGCAAAATCATTTGAGATAGCTCAACACAAAATAGCCCATGATTTTTAAATCACAACAACATGTTACAGCACCTTAACAGCTTCTAGAACAGTATCATAACAACCCCAAAAACAGCATACATAATAGCCCATGACAATAAAAAAAATAGCCTGTAACGGCCCATAAATCAGCATACTAACAACCCACAAAAACTGCATGATAACAGCTCAGAACAGCCTTTAAAATACCTATAAAACTGCATGCTACAGCTCACAAAACAACATGTAAGAATAGTCCATAACACACATTGCAATGCCTTTCGATTTTTCATTTGAACTCTAAAAAAAAAACTCATCAATTAACAATTAATCGAGTTTGCACGCAACGAAATTCACCGAGTAACTTTAACTTAACTTAAACCATCTTAATATCATAATTTAACATTTTAATGCTCCTAAACGAGAACCATGACAGCCTATACATCTCATATACATTTTCCAATTCAACAACGAAAATCGCAAACTAACACATTCGTATTCACATAAAACTTATCCGAATCACCCAAAAATTATTTTTTGATAATCAAACAATTATTCGATATTTTAAAACACACCAATAAGAATCATTTTTCACGACGACAAACTCAAAATTAAAAGTATAACATAACATCCCCTAAATCTCAACATAATAGCCCTTATAACATATTTTTCACACAATTTCAATATCGAAAATCTATCCTAACTCATTATATTTCATGGTAAAATCATCAAACAACATTTCAATCACAAACATCTCACTTTGGACTAACCAACACAAGCATCTATCATCAATTTTTTTCCATCAACATCACACTAAGTTCGCATGTAACACATCAACTATCACTTTAAGATATTAATCATTCAGCCCAAACATAATCTCACATAATCCATGCACTTACACAATTTAAACCATGAAAACTAGTTTATTATCTTCTCAAATCAACTTCAAATGGATGGTTTTGGCTTCAAGACTTTCTTACAAACTTGATGGACTTGAAATTCACTTGAAAAGGCTCTCAAAAATTCAAAAAAACTTGCTGCCTTCTTGGTTGATTCACGGTAACACACATGCACATCCCTCACACTCTCTCATGACCGACCACTTCTCTCCCTCTCAAATACTTCTCTCGGTCCAAATACACCCCCCTTAAAGACCAAAATGACTTTTGCTTTTGTTTGTTTTTCACTCTCGATTTTTGCTCTTTGACTGAGTCTCTCACCTTTTTCTTATATGCTTTTTGTTTGCTTTTCTATCTTAATTTTGTGTTGTTTGACCGAGAATCTCTCATGCCTATCTCTTCATTTATTTATTTAATTTTTTTTTTCTTGTTTGTTTGTTATCTTACTTCAAATGACACTTCTCTTTGTTTGATATCTCTCTCTCGGTATTTTGTGTTTGACCAAGAATACTTTTTTTTTATCTCTTGCTTTTCATTATTTAATCATTACTTATATATGGACCATAAGATCAAGACATGTGTCAAGTATCCATAACTCCTCCTTGCCACTTGTCACCAATCCATTCCTCCTCTTTGCCACTCGTCAAGCATCCATTCTTTCTTCATTTCTTAAATTGCTAAGTGTCCTCTTTCTCACCTTTCCATGCATTCGTTTCATTCTTTTACGTTTCCATGCTTGAATACATTTTCAATCCATCTGAAAATTATACAAAAATTAAATTAACACTTCTAGAAATTTATTAAAATCCAGTTAACACCTAAGGCTCTAAAATAATTATTTTATCACTTTGGAGACGAAATCACTCACGATCCTATTCGGAATTCTACAAAAATTTATTTTTCACATCCGATTACTAAAATTTATTTCATTTCTCTCTAACTACTACATACAGGACACTAATCGAATAGAGTACTTCCGTCCAATATACTTCGAATCTATTCGAAAGGACTTATGTTCGCTTCGCTTTAGTTATCCTTTTTATAAAATAACCCACTTTCTTACCCAATTAAAATTCAAAACTATTCTATGATCACTCAATCCTCTAATTAGGTATCTTACATTTCAATTGCATCATTCAAAATTTTTTTTATTGGATTAAAGAATATTAATATCTAATAATCACCAAAAATTGTATTTTATCTGATAACTTTTGAATGCTTTGAAACTTACTTAAATGGGCTCCTTTTCAATCCGTTTTAGTTTAACTACACTCTCCTACTATTTTCGGACCTAACGTTTATTTTCGAAAATTTTACCATTCATCCGAAAATTTCCGTCCAAAAAAATACTATTCACCTAAAACTTTTGTTTCCCATCGAATCTCAATTCATGACTCTGAACAATATAATTGGGTCTAAATTCAATCTTAAACACTAATTTTGGATCTTTTTCGAAAAAATCACTATTCATTCTGGATCCTAATACTATTCATTAAAAATTCTCATTTCTTTTCAAAATGATACTCAGCGCCTCATAAATATAATTGAGTCCTGAAATGGCCTTTAGCACTCTTTTTGGACCACTTATCCACTGTCCTAATCACGGAATAGATTTTTTGAAAACACTAGATACAGTAAGGTGGTTGCTTATGCTTCCAGACAGTTAAAGAATCATGAGAAGAATTATCCAACGCATGATCTGGAGCTAGCAACCATCGTCTTTGCATTGAAGATATGGAGGCATTACTTGTATGGAGAGAGATGCTATATTTATATGGATCACAAAAGCCTCAAGTATCTGTCCACTCAGAAGGAGCTTAATTTAAGGTAGAGAAGATGGATGGAGTTGTTAAAAGATTACGATTGCATCGTTGACTACCACCCATTGAAAGCAAATGTGGTAGCGAGCAGAAAATCCTTAGTTGCATTGAGATCGATGAATGCCTAGCTAAAGATGATAAAAGATCAAGCAATGATGGTAGAACTGCAAGTTCAGCCCAGTTTCCTTCAGCAGATTCAGAAAAAGCAGAAGCAGGATGAAAAACTTGCGGAGATCAATAAACAGATCTAAGAAGGAAAGGAGACTGAGTTTGTGATCAAAGGGGATTGTTTGTATTTCAAAAATAGGATTTGTGTTCCTAAGGATGATGAGTTGAAGAGAGCAATTCTATTGAAAGCCCATAGCAGTCCATATGAGATCTGAAGACTCAGTATTAGTGGTCTAGCATGAAGAAAGATGTGGTGGATTATGTGAGTAAATGCATGACATGCCAGCAGGTGAAAGCTGAACATCAGGTTCCTTCAAGTTTACTGCAGCCAATATCCATCTTGGAATGGAAATGGGACCGTGTTACTATAGATTTCATCACCTGGTTACCTCTAATGCAGAGTAAGCATGATACGATTTGGGTGATTGTGGATCGGTTGACCAAGTCAGCATATTTCCTACCAGTCAAGACAAAATTACTCATTAGATTGATTAGCAAAGCTGTATATCAAGGAAATTGTTCGACTGTATGGAGTGCCCGTTTCTATTATATCAGACAGATATCTGAGGTTCACATCCAGATTCTAGAAGAAATTTCAGAAAGCCTTGAGTACGCGATTGAGCTTTAGTACAATGTTCCATCCGCAGGCTGATGGGTAATCCGAGAGGGTGATTCAGGCGTTGGAAGATATGATTCGAAGTTGTGTCATTGATTTTGAAGGAAGTTGGGTAGAGCATCTTTCGTTGGTAGAATTCGCTTATAATAACAGCTATTAGTCGAGCATCGACATGACACTGTATAAAGCTTTATATGGAAGGAAATGCAGGACACCTCTGTGTTAGACTGAATTGGGTGAAGACAAGCTGGTAGGGCACGAATTGACAAAGCAGACAGAAGAGAAGGTAAAGATTATCAAAGAAAGGTTGAAAGCCGCATCCGATCGACAGAAGTCCTATGCGGACTTGAAAAGGAAGGACATCGAATATGAAGTCAGAGATAAAGTCTTCCTCAACGTATCTCCGTGGAAGAAAGTGTTGAGATTTGGAAGGAAAGGTAAGTTGAGTCCTAGGTTTATCGGTCTATATGAGATTATTGAGTGTATGGGACCGGTAGCCTATCGATTAGCTTTACCCCCGAAATTGGAAAAGATCTATAATGTATTTCATGTATCGATGTTGAGGAGATGCAGATCGGATCCTTCTCATATCGTGCTAGTCAAATATTTCAAGGTGCAACCTAATATGTCATATGAAGAGAAAGTTGTGAAGATGTTAGACTGGGAAGTCAGAGAGTTGAGAAACAAGAAGATTCCATTGGTTAAAGTTCTCTGGAGAAATCATAAAGTCGAAGAAGCTACATGGGAAAGCGAAGAGACGATGCGACAGCAGTATCTGCAGTTATTCGAGTAAGGTAAATTTCGCAGATGAAATTTTGTAAGAAGGGGAGAGCTGTAACGCCCCGATACTTATTTCCATATGATTAGTATTCGTTGATTTAATAATTAAATTCGATAAGTGGGATTATGTAAACCCCTGTATTCGATTTTATATTTCCTAGCTTTAAAAAAATTAAGTTATCGAATAAAAAGGGCGAAATGGTCATTTAGTGAATAAGAAATATAAATGGATGACAAAGTTGTAAAACTTTAGTTTAGTGAATTTAATATTCAATTTTATGAGAAATAGGACGAATGACTTAAAAAACCACTAATTTTTATTAGAAAATAAAATGACCAAGGACAATATGGTAAATTAGGATAATAAAAGTAAGTTAACAAGGACATAGGGGTCATTTCTTTAAAAGCTTGCTATACATATAATGGGGTATGGGTGTTACATGGGTAACACTTAACAAAAAAATTAAAAGAAAAAAAAGAGAGAGTTGAGAGAGAGCAAGGAATAGGCGGCAACAAGAAGAAAAGAAAGAGACCAAGCAAATTTCCATCATTTCTCAAGCTTCCAATTCATCTTTTTAGTTAATTCAAAACTAATACATCAAGTCTCAAGCACAAATAAGGTAAGATATCCATGTCTCTACAAGTTTTGATGGTAGTTAGAGTTGTGTAAAGTGTAATGTTGGGCTTGTGACATGATGATGAATTGGATTGTTTCTTTAGAATATTATTCATAGAATTTTGTTGCAATTTCATGCCTTAGTATGGGATAAATGAAAAAGGAAGCTTAAACAATAATTAGGCATGTGTATAAAGATAGCTAGGGTTTTGTAAGTAAACTCAAAGTGATGATTAAAACATGGTTATAGTCAAAGTTTTATTGTAGATCAAGTGTTTGATGAAATGATGTAGAGAAAAAAATAACATGAGAAATTAAAAGAAACTATGATTGTGTGTGTGCAAGTGAGGGTCATAGCCATATGAGGGATGTGTAATAACATGTTGTTTTGACTAAAATAAGCTTAGATTCATGCAAGATAAATGTTAGAAAAGCATGTAGAAGTGATAGGATTTCAAAGAGAGAAATATAGAGTTAAATTGGAAATCCCGAGCTTGATAAAGGGACTCGTAAGACCTGACCTATTCTCGCTTATTTTGGGTTGTTCTAGACCTCAAAACATGCCTCGGGAACATAGCAAACCATAGGAATTGGAATGGAATCATTCTGATAAAAATTGGCGAATTTATGGCCAAAATAATGCACGTAGAAAGTGTCATAGAGTAAAAGTGGAATCCCGAGCTCAAACCATGAGCTAGAGAAAACCTGACCAAGTCTGACATGTATGGGGGTGTTCTACACCTCAAATGATGCCTAGGAGTCATAGAAAATCATAGGTTTTGGAACGGATCGAATCCGACAAAAATTGCGCAAGTTATGCGCAAAATAGTGCCGTTAGAGAGTCGATAGGTGAAATAACTATGCAAATGAAATTTTTATTACGTGGAATAAGTTTAGATGATCATAATGAGGTAAATGAAGCTTAGATATGAAAGAAAAATTAGCGTCGCTAGTCCGAAACGAAAAAGTGCATAAAACGCACACTAAAAGTGCCCAAAAATGGGCGTTTTTCTTAGATTTAACATAGCAAACGATAGAATTTTTCAACGAAATTTGACATGTGACTAGAATGTGAGATAAGTGAACCGTAGGAAAAAGAATGAAAGGAAACGGAGCTCTGAGCAGGGCTGTGCGTAATATTCTGTTATAGGGTGCCAAAGTTGCTTAAATTTTTGAATTTTCGTTCCGGGCCTTCAAAAATTATACGAACCATATGGGGATGATCCTAGGGGTCTAAAAGTAAGACTTTTGTAAAGAAATTAGAATTTGAGAGTCTCGGTTAAGTTAAAATCGAGTCGGGAAAGTTATAGCGTAACGAGTTTTCAATAGGTTGATTTATATTGAAAACTCTAATGTTACGTTTTATTTGAGTAAAATATAATGGGAAATTAATGTGTAGGTGACGAGCACGGAAGCGAGGCACGAGAGGCTCGTTGAGATCGTTGCATTTACGCGGATTGAGGTAAGTATTACATCACTTACACTAGTTCAATTGTAATTTCAATTATTGTAATTGTTGCTAAAGAGTTTTATAAAATAACTTTCTGATCGTAAGTTTGGTTTAAGTAAAAACCTTGGAAGAAAGGAAATTTTGTGCTTTTGCACATAAAAGAAAAAGAGTTGTAAAAACCATGTGTAATCCCTTGATTTTTAGAGTATATATCGATATGTTGCGACGTAGTAAATTCCGCACGTAGTCGAGTATATTGAGAGCTATTGGCATTACGTTGCGATCTAGAAATTCCGCACGTAGTTGCCAAAGTTTGATTTATGGGCACTATGGTTGCGATGAAGAAATTCCGCACGTAGTTGCTAGAATTTTAAAAATTTAGTACTACAAATGCGATGAAGAAATTCCGCATTATAGATGTTTACAACTGAGATGATTTCACACCACTCGGGCGAGGAAGTAAATTCCGCACATAGTGGTCGAAATACTATAGTAGCTTCAAGTTGGCGTCGGTCGAGAAATCGTCACGTGATGGTTGGAGTACATTTGTGATGCACATGGTTGTTTTATAAGAAATAGTTTGCAAAGATTAACCTTTCAATATTTCTTTAAGTTATGCTTTAGTATGAACTTGAAATGGTTGTATTATTATGTAATGAACTAACAATTGATTTTGTCGTGTAGCTTGCTTGTTTCATCCAGTATAATTATAGGTGATTTTGTGGCCGAGGAAGCGACGTTCCACTTATAGGTGGGAAACGAATGGATGGACTATTTAAATATTAAATATATTTTGAGATTGTTGTATATGCTATGATCTAAATGATCGTATGTTTGATATATGAATGTTTGACAGATTGTAAACTTATATTTAAATATGTATATATAAAATTGTACATTCATACTTATTGCACAATACACATGACATATCTATATAGGTTGTGATACCTATGGAATATATATACATGTTGTAAATGGTTGGATATGAATGTCATATGACATGTATGGATGTGAAATTTGATGTGAATTGCATGTTTGCGGAAAAATTGAAGTTAGGTGGTGATTTCCATAGTTCGAAGTGTGTTTACTTTACAGGTAAAATTTTGGGAAATGTTCAAATTTCAGCCGTTATGCTACTGAAATTTTTATAAAAGTAATTAAAACAAAATCACGAAAAAAAAAAATTATCACTCCTAACCAGTTTAAAGAAAACTGAGTTACTAAGTTTTAAACGAGTAAATCGGCTAAGAAAGTTAGGGTCGCTTCTCGGATTAATTCGATCCGACGAGTTGGGTTCGATGAGTCCATTGAAGTGCTCGATAGGATCCTCCAAACAAGAGCCTAGATAAGGTCTAGGAAGGGTCTTGTCAGATTAAGTTAGAAATCGAGCGGATTAGTACGATATTATATATTTTGTTATTTATTTAAGAACTTTGTTAATTTTTGGAGATATTTTTTCTAGATAGTGGATTTAATTAGAGGTTCAATGGGAAAGATTGAATGATGAGAAAATGTTATTGGACAATCAAGCAAATGCAATTGGAACGGATGACATGGGATTAAAGTTGGGACCAATGAGAGATTTTTAAAATTTAAGTGAAAATCAAATAAACTATTATTATTTTCGGGTGAATTATAAAAATTTCGGTAGTATAAGAGCTGCTTTTTTAACATGCCATCCTATAAATTTAAATAAAACACTTCTATGGCATGCATCTTTTTCAACTTCCAGGCCTCAGGCCTTCATTTTCACAATCAAACGCAAACATGCTTTCAGTTCAAAATAAATTTGAAAATAAAATCGTTTACATAATTCATCGTTTACACTCAAAACTTAATTTACAAATGAAAATTCTCAAAAGATTTATAAACATTTCAAAAGAAACAATTACAACATATTTATCAAAATATGAAATGTGATGCATGCTCAAAATTTTCAAAAGAATTACACAAGTGCAATAGTCTCGTGTTCGTAGCCCACCTACACGTCCGATGGAGCTGCGTCTGAATGTTGGCTTTTTCCTGCACCTAGGAAGGATTTTTCAAAAAACATAAAAATTGAGTGGTGAGTATAATACTCAGTGAGTGTGTAAATTTTTTCAAATACTTATTTACTTTCTAAATATAATAATATCCTCCTAAAATAGTTTTAGAAAATTTACGATTTTTCACTAAATTTTATAAAATTGAAAAGCTAGTATAAATACACATAACTTTTCTCGGAATTTATTAGTAACCTTGGTAAAGTATAAAATATATCGCATTCTACAATTCTTTTATTTCTAAACTTTGCGCCTAATGATGCGCTCTTTTTCTTTCGAAAACTAGCTAAGGCAACCCAAGGAAGCTTGCTTTGTCATGATGAAATTTTTCATCACCACTAGAGCTCGGGAATGCTACCAGTGTAGTCTCCGAGATGGAAAACTCTGGGGTCATGATCCCCTCCCAATCTCTAGTAGATCTATACTACCCCACTCGTGTAGAGGGTGACTCACTGACTCAACCCCCTAATTAGTGACTCTCCCAACCAGCTTGCCGTACACGCTAGGATATTTCAACCGGGTATACCAAGGATTAGGGTAAACCTTGCTTATGCAAATTCTTTTCAAGCTACTTAAAACTTTATTTACTCTTTATTTCAGAACACATTGATTTAGCTCGAAAATATTCTCTGGCATGTGTTTTATTGGCATGTAGGTAATCATAAGTAAATTGCTTTGCTTCTAAACTATATAAACATTTATAATATAAATTTTAGGAACTTACATGCACTATATAAAATAAAGACATGCTTCATATAAATCAATTAAATATAATAACTTGTATACTAAAATAAACAAGTGCCAATATCCATAATCAAATTAGAAATTCGTAAAACTTTGAAATTTAACCACACTCGTAACTTTTTCTCAACTGGTTGACCACTCCTTCGATTTGTCTCCCTCGTTCGATTGACTTGCTTTTCATCTATAATATATACCCTAGATTAAAATTTGTCACCCACTTAAATAAAATTAGAAATCCTTCACTTATTTTCCACTTAAAACACTATAGCCATCTTAAACCACAAAATTGATATAAACTAATACATTCATGATTCCATTCATTTTTTTTCCATTCTTTTTCTTGATTCCATCTCAATCCATTACATGTACATACACATTACAGCTCATCAAAATAATTAAACAATCATCCGTACATCAATCACTCTCTTGACCGAGATCACACAATTTTCCATCCATCAATTTTCTTTTCACTTTCTTGATTTAAATCACATTAAATCCTTGCAAAACTTCATTCAAACAGATCAAAATATTAAAATCAACTCACATGCACATTATTACCACTTTGGCCGAATTAACACAATGATCAAACACAAACTTTTTCTTTCAATTATAATGATATATATCAACTTAAAATTATGTCAAATATCATATAATTTCATCAAATCTCAAAATCAATTTAAATACATACCAAAACTAGTTCTGGCCGAACACTAATCCTAATGAACCCATTATATTTTCTTCACTTTCATAGTCATCAAACACCTTAAAATCACACTCTAATCCATCTAATACCCATAGCAACTCAAATGAGATTTTTCTAAAAAAAATCACATAAACTCTAACTTACCTCGCTAGTTTATTTGTCAACTTGCTTCCTATGTAATATCTTTTAATTCCAAGCTCAAATAGTAGATGATCAACCTCTAATCGCACCAAAAATTCCATAAATATATCAAACCATCACATATCCATGAAAACCCATGAAAATCCCAAGTAACTCAACACTAAAATTAATTTCTTACCACTAGATCTTTAGTTTCTTGCTCATTTTTCTTCCTAGCAACTTACTTGATAATTTTTTGGCATAAAAAATGGTTCAAACCCACTTGATTTTTCCTCCTCTTTGCTGGCAGAAACTGCCCTGATGTACCCCTTTTTTGTTTCTTCTTTTATCGTCCAAATGATGACTTTGAATGGTCATCCACTAACTTTATATATTGCTAACTTTGTTTGATTAAAATCCCCCTCCTTAAACCACCAAATGGCCATCAAATCCTTTAATTAATTTTACCTTAATGCCCTTAATTATATCTCACATCCATTTGACTATTTAATGGGCAATTTAGTAACTTATGTATTAAAGAGATAGTCATCACTTAATGCATGACAACTTACTTGATTTGTCACCCATTGATTGGTTAACATCTCATGACATGGATTGTGTTTCTTACTCAAGTTCATTCCATGTGATGCTCACACCATTTCCATGTATTATTTGATGATGAATTGACCATTTTGCCCTTAATGCATTTAATTGTTATTCACACTCAAATAAATTCCAAAAATATGTCATGGTCATCCTATCATCAAATTGACCATGTAATACTCTAATTAGGTATAAAACCTCTCAATCCCATACTTCAAAAAAAATTCAAATTGGTGTTAAATTACTACTATCCATTATTTCTCAAAAAGGACATTTTCATTAATTACATTCGGATCATGAACTCATTTTCAATCAATTATAGTTTCTAATAACTCTAATTCCTATTTTGAGACTTTTGATGTTCAGAGTCCATTTTTCAAAAATCACTATTCACACAAACACTTTTCAAACGAAAATACTATTCACCCGAAAAAATTATTTTTCAAGAAAATGGCACTTAGGGTTCTACAATTTCACCCCTCCTTATAAAAATTTCGTTCTCGAAATTTAAATAGACATACCTGTCTCAAATAATTACGGATATTGATTGCGCATCTGATCCTCGTACTCCCACGTGGCTTCTTCCACTGCACGCTTCCTCCACAGAACTTTTACCAATGGGATGACCTTATTACATAGAACCTAATCTCTCTTGTCAAGAATCTGAACTAGTGCTTCCTCATGTGTTAGGTTCTCTTTGAGTTCTATTAGCTATTTTGTTAACATGTGTGAAGGATCCGCTAAATATTTTCAGAGCATTGAGATATGGAATATTTTATGTTTTTTGGAGAGTTCTGTTGGTAACTCCAATCGATATGCCACCTCTCCCACTCTGCCAATCACTTCATAAGGGCCACTATATCATGGGCTTAACTTACCATGCTTTCCACATCGGATTACCCCTTTCCATGGTAATATCCACAGGAATACCTTATCCCCAACTTGGAACTCCAAATCTTTCCTGCACTTGTCTACATAACTCTTCTATCCCTAATAATCTTGATTTAATCTATGGTCATCTTGTGACGCCTCAAATTTTTATTCTGACATGATTAGTATTGTTTAATTGAAATTTGTATGTAAAAGTCAAATTTAATTAACAATTTATGCATTTAGGGTGAGATATTTTTTTTTATTTAAGGGATTTAATATTTTTGGAGGTATTTTATAAGTAGGAATTTAGTCAGAAATTAATTGGGAGAAATTAAGTGATGGAAAAATATGATTGGATGAGAACAAGATTCAATTAGTGTAATACCCTCTCCCGAGGATATTACTATACATGTGTACAGAATAAAGAAATGCCCAAATGTACCCTTTGAAGAAATAATAAAAAGGATTTTTTGTTAAGTATTTAGAAGTAAAAATTTAATGTTCATAAATTTTTGATAATATTTGGAATAAATCAAATTTTTGAAAAGTTGAGGGACATAAAAGAAAGATGTTAGATATTTTGTAAGAATAGTAAAATCGTAAATAAGTGAAAATGACAAAGACATTATGAAAATAGAGAACTCTTTAGAACGGGTAGAAGTGTAATTTTAAGTAACTTTAAAGGCTAAAGGCGAGCTTAACCCGCGTCTATAAATAAGCATGAGGTGTGAGTCGATGAAGGAAAAGAGAGAAGAGAAATTCGGAGAAAGAAAAAGGGAGAGAAAGAGAGGAAATGAGAGCTTTCAGCAGTAGAAGAGAGGAAGCTGCTACCGCTATTCCTAAAGCCGGATTCCTCCATTTTTTAAGAAGGTCAAGCTACTGGAAGATGAAGAACGGATTTGGGAACCAGAACTGGTAAGCAAGTGGTAAGGAGGTGGTTTAAGACGTTTTTATGGTGTAAAAGCTGTTAAGAATGGTCTGCATTTTAATAGAACTGACAAGATATTTGTGCGTAGTAGATCTGAAGATTTAAAGTAGCTCGCGAGCTGAAGAACAAGACAAAAGACTAAGGGAAGCTTGGTAAGTAATGTAGCTAAGGAAATGAGTTAATTGAAGTTATTTGTGAGTTAGAATGATTGGGAGCTGTTGTAAAACCTATTGAGGTCGCGACCTGGGTGAGATGGAGAGCTGAGTGGAAGAGCTCGTTTGAGCTAAGCTAAGTAAAGGAGCTCGTTTGAGCTGAGCTGAGTGAAGGAGCTCGTTTAGGTTGAGCTGAGTGAAAGAGCTCACATGAATTAAGCTGGATGCAAACTGGAGCTCACATGGGTAGGTTGAATGCAAGTTAGAGCTGAAGTTGGAGCTCGTATGGGTAGCTCGAGCTAAGAAGGGTAGTGCAACTCACTATAGCTCGAGTAAAGTAGAGTTGATAAAGTTGATTTGAAGTAACCCGTGAGCTAAGTAAGATTTCTTGTGTGACCAAGTATAGGTGGTGTAGCAAGCTATTCAAGAGATCGCTAAAGGCAGAAGTGAAGTAAATTAGGAAGCAAGTTATGAGTGTGCAAACATTTTTATTAAATGATTTTTCAGTTTATTAAGCAAATACTTTATAGCTTTCATTTCATGTTTTAGTTTATAAATGCCTTATGTCTTAGTATGAGTTATAATAGTTATTTTAGATAGTATGCAATATATATCTATTTCCTTTTATAACATGAAAAAGAAATTTATTAGAATTGTAGAAAAGAAAAGAAAAGGTTTTTAAACCTAGTGGACCGTCCGAGTATTTATAACGTGACCTTCTAGCTTAGACCCGCTCAGTATACCCTGCAGTGTATGACAATAGTTTGGGAGGGCTAGTGTAAGCCCCTAGTTCTAACTTTTGAATTCCCTAGTGCTATAAGATAGAGTATAGGATGAAATTGATAAATATTGTCAATAATGCCCTTATAAGTAATCCTAAAGCGTTAATAGAACTTATAGAAAGTGTTTAACACTAATAGCGAGATAAAGTCAATGAAGGGCAAAATGGTCGTTTTGCTAAATGAGAGATAAATAATTAAGTGGCGAAATTGTAAAATTTAATTGTAAGATGTTAAATATATAAGTTTATGAATAAATTATCAAAAGACTAAAAAACCAAGTTAACTAATGAAATAAATAAGGTCATTAAGGGTAATATGGTAATATGAGTGATAGTCAAATAAGTCAAGAGGTACATAATAAGCATTTTGTGAAAAGTAACTTATATATAAGTGACACTTAGTGAATTAGAAGAAGAAGAAAACGTGAGAATTGAGAGAGAGTAAAGGGTGTAAGGGACGGCAAAGGGCAAAGAGAAAGGGAGGAAGATCCAAAGCTTGTCCAACCATTTTTGAAGCTTTCAAACTTAATTTTCAAGTTGATTCAAGTTAGGATAGCAAACCCTAACCAAAACTAAGATGAGTTTTATCAATTCTAGCAAATTTGATGATTTGTTGGGTTTGTTAATTGATGTAGAGATTGGGTTGTTTGAGGTATGTTGTAATGGGTGTTTTACACTTAAATCAAGTGTAGAACCATAAGTGTGTGACATAGAAGTTGAGATGGCATGTCATTAGCTATGAATGTTAGAGTAGGGTTTATGGATAGAAAACACAAGCTTGTGGTTTAAGGAAAAGAAATGTCAAATAAGTGTAGATATCTTGTTTGATAAAATGTTTAAGAGAGAAATTTAGTTAAAATAGTGAAAAAACTTGAAAGAACCAAAGTGATATATTTATGTGTATGTGATTCACAGTCACTAAGGGGATGTGTAATCCCTTGATTCTTGATGCAAATGAGCATATATAAATGCATATTAGGGCATAGTAAAACATGTAGAAGTGATAAAATTTTAAAAGGAGAAACATAGAGTTAAGTTGAGAATCCCCGAGCTTGATGAAGGGGCAGTAGAGACCTGACCTATTCGAGCTTATTCAGGGTTATTCTAGACTTCAAAACATGCCTCGGGAACATAGCAAACCATAAGAATTGGAAGGGAATGATTCCGATAAAAATTGAGGAAGTTATGGCTAAAATAGTGTGTGTATGAAGTCGTAATGTGAAATGACGGAACCCTTCCCGAATCCCTCCTCTGGACCCGAGAAAGATCCCGTAGCACCCCGTCAGACTCCAACGAACCCTAACTTTGGCCCGAAGAAATCCCATCAGAGCACCGAAACTTACTTTAAACTTCCTTTTAAACTCGTTTACTAGGTGGCAGGGGTACAAATTTTTCGCTTTTTAATAAAAATTTCGGCAGCATGCCGTCTGTTTTCTAAACTATGCCACTCTGTAAGTTTCAAATACAGTTTATAAAAACACTTCTATGAAATTCATTTCTCAACTTCCAGAGCCTCCGGCTCATTTTTCATAACACAACCACAACCAAATAATTAAAATCAGAAAACTGATTCATGTAAAACTTTAATAAAACATTTTTAACTAATACATCCACGATTTCTTTAAAATACTTACAACTATATATATAAACATATACATGATCAAAATAACATCATATAAACATGTATTAGGTATCATCCTATACGTCCACCTGCACGTCTGACTGAACCTCGTCGGCTGGATGACTAGCTCCTGCATCTGTGGGAGAATTTTTAAGAAAAACATTTAAAGAAAAACGTGAGTATAACTCAGTGAGTGATAGTAACTTTTAAACTAAAGCTCATTTCTACACTTAAATTTCTCCCAAAAACAGTTTAATAAAACTAAAGTATTTTTCTAAAATACTTTCTAAAACTCATTTAAAATTGCTTTTGAATCTCGTTCTAAATTTCTTTCTAAAACTTTATGAAATCTTTTCTTAAACTCTTTTCTTAAAATCTTTTCTGGTGCTCACCCGAATGGTAACCTAGAGAATATCTACTCCCGACGTGGTAGCATATAAACTCTAGCTAACCATTAGGAGTGGGAAAAACTGCCTTTGAATCTCGTTTTAAATTTCTTTCTAAAATTTTCTGAAATTTTTTTCTTAAAAATCTTTTCTGGTGCTCGCCTAAATGGTAACCCAGGGAATATCTACTCCTGACGTGACAGCATATAAAATCTAGCTAACCACTAGGAGTGGGGATCTACCATGTGTAGTCGCCGAAAGCGGGCCCACGCTGCGGACCGACTACACTACCCTATACGTGTATATGGATCACTCATACCTCGCTCACACATAAGTCGACTAGACTCAAATCTCACTGACTGACTTCCTCTCATCTACCGTATCACGTATAGAGTATTCGGTCGGGTACTAAACTGGGGCTAGGGTAAACCATAGACTATTAAAATTTCTTTTTTCTTAACACACTAAAATATTCTAAATCTTAAGGCAATAAGCCTAAAATATTTAATTCTAGCACATTCTCATATATAGAAATAATAAACTAAAATCTTTATGCTAGAATAAAAATATAAATTCAATTAATAAATAATAACTATTTATAATAAATTCTTTTAACTTTAAGATGATATGAATAAAAACTTATAGTTCCACTCACTACACATCCTCGGATAAAATCCGATTCTCCTCCGTACGCCTCCGGAAGTCTCCGCTTTTACCCTAAAACATCAAATATCCATTTAGGGTCACTTAACTCATTCAAATAATATTCAAAATCAATAAAAATCCAATTATCTCTATGTATATCCTTTAACGCCTAAACTTTCGGATATGAATTTCTATTCAACCGGGGTTTTCGAAATCCGTTTTCTCTACATGAATCTTACTTATTCTTTCCTAGGAATACCTCAGAATACTCAATCTCATCGTCGAAAACTCGGAACCAAATTCAACCGGATTCGCTTACTAACGAAAACCACTTTTCGCTCCGGACTTTCGACAACTTCAAAAATCAATCATCTAATGTTCTAACACCCAACTATGATTAAATAAACTGTTTCGAACGTTAAATGAACGCATTTCGAAGGTTTTCAGAAACCACCCTTCAATTTGTCCGTTTAGCTCCGAAATAGATCCTAAACTTTTCGTTTTCGAAATCTAACTTTAAAAGATTATTCCTTAACCTCTAAAACATCAATCTAATGCTTTAGAATCGAAAATGGGATCAAATTCCATAAAAAACCCATTTTTCTCTACGACTTTCCTCTCTCGTTTTATCTGTTTTTCTTCCACCAAATCACTCCAAAATCATACCAAAATCATCCTCACATATCCCTCTTATTATCCCTAATCTCTGATTCAAAAATAAACGAAAGAATAAAAATGGGTTTCATATAAACATGTAAACTGAAATAACTCACCAAATAGGCAACCGTTTTGCTTCAAATTTGTTGGGTTAGCTAGAGGAGATGATGAGGAACAACTTTTGTGAAGAAACCATGATGAAAATCAGATCAGATCACCTTCTCTTCTTCTCTCTCTCTCTCTCGCGCGCGCTCGCAGCATCTCTCGGCCTCTCTCCCCCTCTCACCCGAATTCTCACTCTCTGTTTTCTCTCTTCTCTCTCTCTGTTTTCTTTTAAATTCACGGCCACACTTTTGTCTCAAATGAGACAAATCATATAAATATATATTTTATTGCTCAATTACTAAAAGATCCCTCAAGAAAATCTCACTTTATAACCTCAAACTTTCACTAATTATACTAGTGCTCAAAAATAAATCATTTTATATTCTATTGGTCCACTTGTCTTATTTTCATCCACTTATTTTTCCAACCAATCCATGGATGACACGTGGCACATCCATAACCATTACTTTTTAAATCACTTATCTTATTTCTCATTGGTTGAATTCCATGAGCTCACCTCGCTTGATTAACACGTAAATCTCGCCTAATCACTTTATAATTGTACCGAGGTCAGCCACACGATATCCGACTTGCGATATGAAAATCTAATAAGCCTCAAATAACACTACTGGAGGCATATGATTCGACCGTAACTCAATTCGAATATTTCTAGTACCATAAAATAATAAATCTGGGTGAGGGCTTACACTTGGTGAATTTTCATTTCAATAGAACTTTCAATACCTAATCCTTCTGAAAAATATTTCACAAATATTCTACACACATCTTATGGCCAATTTGACTTTATAAACTTCAATTTAGGTCTGATACCTCTCATATATACTTGATAAAGGAAATGTTCCTAATCGAAATATGATCGAATCAACCGATATCTTTTTATACGTATCTATAGCTTAAAAACTCGATTTTTACACTCATTCTCGTTAACTCATTCTCATTCACTTCGGTTACACTCCTTGAAACTTCTACATATCATTCTCATGCTTGATCCATGAATACTTAACTTAAAATGTCCATTTTGCCCTTTTTATGATATAATTTCACTTTGATCAAAAAATATTCTGAAAATATTCCATGGTCATCTAATCTTCAAATTGACCATGAAATACTCTAATTGGGTGTCTTATCTATCAGTCTCATGCTTCAAAAAAAATTCAATTGGATTTAAACTCATTAAAACCTATTAATCTCTCAAAAGGGCAATATCGTAATTTTCTTCGGATCGCTTAAAACTGATTCAAATGGTCTTCTTTTTGATCCGTTTTTGTTTCTCTATACTCTCATACTATTTTCAGACCTTTGCGACCCTTAAGGTCAATTTCTGAAAATTTTACTATTCATTTAAAAATTTCCGTCCGAAAAATACTATTCACCAAAAACTTTTGTTTCCCATCGAATCTAAATTCATGACCCTGAACAATATAACCGGGTCCAAATTCGATCTTAAACACAAATTTTCGGATCTTTTTAAAAAAATCACTATTTATCTAGATCCGAATACTATTCACTGAAAATTCTCATTTCTTCCTAACACGATACTCAGGGCCTTATAAATATAATCGAATTCTAACCGGACCTCTTGCATTATTTCTGGACTCTTTATTCTTTATCTGATCGTCGAAAATGAATTCTTTGAGCAAACTAGGATCGAGGTCTATCATGAAATATGAGTGTAAATGCATTCTTCAATGCATGAAATGAATGTATTTGATTATAATTAAGTAAAAGAACCTTATATATGAAAGAAATAAATTTTCCGCATGTAGGATGCAAAAATGTGTGTCAAAAAGTGTCGAAAAATAGGCGTTTTTCTTAGGTTTCGCCCTTTAATACTTAGAATTTTTCGAAACCGTTTTACGGGCGACTTAAGTGCGAGTTAGGGAGATGATTTGAGTGAAAACAAAGTGAAGAAAATCGCTAAAAATGACTTAATTCAATCTTGGTTTTAGGGGGGTCAAAAATAGCAACTTTGTGTTTCGGGCTTCTGGTGACCATTTTAAGCACTCCGGAGAGTCCCTAGGTGATAATAAATAAAGCCCGTGCAAAGAAATCAAAATTAGAGAGTCTTGGTTGAGTTAAAATCGAGTAAGGAATGTTATAGCGTTAAGGGTTTTCAATA
The DNA here is from genome assembly GCA_022984855.1 of Dimocarpus longan. Classification (NCBI taxonomy): domain Eukaryota; kingdom Viridiplantae; phylum Streptophyta; class Magnoliopsida; order Sapindales; family Sapindaceae; genus Dimocarpus; species Dimocarpus longan. The sequence goes on along the minus strand of CM041022.1, from coordinate 2,486,292 downwards.
GATTAATTTATATTGGAAACTCTATCATTAAGTTTTAAGTTATGAAATTGAGCAAAGTATAATGAGAAATTAATATGTAGGTGATGAGTGAGCAAGCGAGGCACGAGAGGCTCATTGAGATGCTTGACTTGAGCTTACGCGGACTGAGGTAAGTGCCTTATCACTTGCACCCATTTAGATTTCTATTTTTAAACTTTGCGAATTGTAATTAAATGAAATCAAAAACAATTTTCGAAATTCTAAAACTAAGTTTTGAATATGTGACTTCCATATGAAATTCACAAAGTCAAGGAATCAAAATAAAGTCGATTTCAAAACATCTGAATCGAGAAAATTTTAAGAATTTGAAAAGTAAAAAGTTTTGTACTTTTGCACTTAGTGAAAACAGTTTCGAAACCCATGTATATACTCTCAGATTTTATGAGTTTTAGCGCTATGTGACGATGTAGAAAATTTCGTTCATAATCACTCAGCTTACAGAGTATTTAGCACTATGCAATGATACAGAAAATTTCGTCTGTAGTTGCTCAGTTTTCTAGAGTATCTAGCGCTACTTTGCGATGTAGAAAATTTCGCAAGTAGTCGTTTAGATTCACAGTTTGGCACTATGTTGCGATGTAACACATTCCGCTCATAGTTGTCCAGAGTTATAGCACTACAATTGTGATGCAGAAAATTCTGCATTGTAGTTACTCAGATTTGAGATCGTTTCACACTATGTTTGCGATGCAGTAAATTCTGTATCGTAGTGGTTGAGAGATCCCAGTAGCTTCACGTTTGGCATCAGTTGAAAACCGTCACGTGATGGTTAGAGCTAAGTAGGGGTATACATGGATTTTTAGTAAGAAAGGTTCTCTTTTAAATCGAAAATTTTACTAAACAAGCAAAATTATAAATATTGATGCAATGTATATTTTGATGTTATTATGATTAGTTAAACTAACCTTCTTACCATTGTGTAGCTTATATATCATATTAGGTACTCGTACAAGTGACCCTGCTTTCAGAAAACCTTGTTGACCACTTTAGGTGGGCGTCGTGTAGATGCATTGTAAAAAGATCAAACATATTTTGTTGTTGTAAATGATTTATCTAAATGATGGCATGACTTAAATATGAATGTTTAAATATTTGTAATTATTGTTTTGACATATATATATATAGTTGCAATACCCGCACTTGATACACACCAATCACTAGACACATTTATGTATATATTTGATACATATGTGTAGTATGTGAAATGTTTATTAAGTTGCATGTTGCAGAAATTGTATGTTTGTGAAAATATGTATATGTGAAATTGCATGATTATGATTATGAGAAGTTGGGAGGTGAATCAATATAGTTCGAAGTGTTTTTCTTTACAGGTAAATTTTGGAAATGTTCAAATTACAGTCATTATGCTGTCAAATTTTTATAAAATGCGAAAAATTTACACCAATCCCAACTACTTTAAAAGAAAACAAATTTTTTTTTTTTTTTTGTAAAACAAGTAAACGGACTAAGTAATTTAAGGGGTTCGCTTCTCAGCTTTCTTCAATCAGACGAGTCAGGTTTAGAAAGTCCGTTGAAGTGCCTAGCGGAATCCTCCAAACAAGAGTCTAGAGAAGGTCTGGTTTGGGTCCCGTCAAATTTTTATCAAAACCCGGTTTTTCAAAAGATTTGAGATTAAGTTTCCGAGAAAATATTTGAACTATTTTATGCATGAGAAAAGATTTAAGAGCTCAGTTGGTACACAACTTGCTTCCTAGTTGTACTTAAGCCCTCAAGTCCTTGGTTCGAGAAGTGTGGGAGGCATAGAAAACCCCTTGAGGGAGGGGATAGTACCTGCCAGGTGGTTGGGTCCTAGCCGCCCGATGGTAAGCCCTAACCTAGCCGGCTGAGGTCAGGGCCGGCCGTAATAGCTAATCCTGCTAACAATTGGGGGATCGAGTCTGTCAGTCACCTTCTACATTTGTGGGGTATTTCTCGATGCATGGTGAGTGATGATAGTTCTACTACACTTGTATACGAGATGTCTTAGTAGCTTTGTCATGATGAGCGAAGCTAGCCTTTGCCCCACGTGACCCCTACATTGAGCGGAGCTTGTCCGGATACCTTTGTAGTTTTAGCTTCCTTGGGTGGCCATTAGAGATTTTTAGAAAAGCTAGCATACCATTAAAAACAAATTCCAGAAAGAAATAATTTTCTGAAAAATTTAACATTTTTAAACAACTTGTTGAAACTTATGAAATTTTATAAAAACCCAAAGCTTTTAGAAATAAAATTATTTTAAAAGAAAAATGTTTTCAAGAGGAAATCTTTATAGAAATGCATACACACTCATAAGGCTTAATAGCTCATAATGTTTTATTTTAAAAACCTCTCCAAGTGCAGGAATAGGTGATCAAGTGACGCGACCCAAACCATATTCTCTCTAACTCTTATCTGGAGGTTTTCGTCACGCACTCCAACGGACCTCTCTTAACCCTACTAGTTGGGTAAAAGAAATCCGCGAAGCGAACCCTTTAAGCTTGCCTGCATATTTTACTTTTAAATTATTTGATTTTGATTTTTTTTTTTTAAAAAATAGTTGAGTGGATATGAATTTTTCGAGTTCAATCTAAAACCATTTTAATAAAAATTTGACAGTATAACAGCTGTATTTTTAAAGTTTCCAAAATTAACCTGCAAGGAAAATGCACTCCTGTTATGGGCATTTTTGAGATCATAAAAAGTGGGCTGACAAAGGCCTAATTATGAACCCAGTATGCTGTTTTAATGGGAAAAGCCCAAGGGGCTGGTCCAATAAGGCTGGTCGTTTATGTTACTATGTGATAGATTATATTGTTTGAATTGTATACCTAATGATGTGTTTGATTGCGTAGAGGTCTAGTCGCATGTTATAATCACTAAGCTGATCTGATCATGGTCCAAGAGCTGTTCGATAGTATTCTTTAAAGGCAATCAGAACGATCAGGAGGTCGTCCATGGTGCGACCAGATATCGTGATCTCTCCAGAATACTTAACAAATCATGAATTGACTAGTCATCTCCTAAACTGCTCACTGGGTGCAATATTTGATTGCTTGGGTAATTTGTTTGCTCAAGATGCTCACTAAATTTGAATGGTTGACCGTCTAGAAAGCCGAATCAGTTTAATTCAGGAAATGAGTCAACTTGCCTATTTCCATGCAAATTAAATCATGACATTCTCGACAACTGTTGCAGATACGATGGAGATAATCTTGGGAGATATTATCTCAATTAATGTATATTATTTTTTGCCTTATCTGTAAGATTCTTAAACCTATTCAAATTGTAACATCTCCTTTATAAATAGAGTATCAAATTCATTATAAAAGGGGAAGAGAATATATACTGTTACTTTGCAGAAATAAGGGTAGTAGTCATGAACGTAGGTCATTATTTTGTCGAACCACGTGAAAATCAGTATGTCCTGTTTGTTTTGATCCTGATCATTGTTGTTTCGTCTGTTAGTTGTTGTTTCGCAGATATTGGGCTTAAAAAACCGGGTTGACCAAAAAACAGTGTCAACAACTCCCAATATTTCTCATTCACAACCCAACTTCTTTGCACCACAATCTTATATCTCAATTATCATTTATACACCAACAACAACAATTTATAATCATATGTTATATAAAGTATGAAAACTTGCAAAATTGTTTACATCTCAAAATATTATAATACAAGTTTTGAAATGGGTGTTGTCGAAAGATGCAATATGATACATTTGCTTTCTTGATTCAAACTTCACAAAATATAAACAATGTTTATGTGATGCATTTGTTGATTTTGCCCACCTAAATTTTTAGTGAAGTACTTCTTTTACTTGATATCCCGTAGGAAGTACCTGTGACAATTTTATACACTACAACACAAAAAATTTTCGTTAGTTCAATCGATAAAACAATTATAATCATTATCACATAAATATTTATAACTTATTTTGATACTCATGTAGTTTAATGTAAAACTTTATTTCTAAAAACACCATGTGTACCCTTATAAACTCTAACCATACAACGATTAACTATGTCGCTCAATGTGGTAAGTCACATGGCGATTTTTAACTGACACCAACCGTGATGTTGCTGAGATGTTTCGACAACTACGTTCGAAATTTATTGCATCGCCAAACGTAATGTGAAATCATCTATACTTTGAGCAACTACATACAGAATTTTTTGCATCACATATATTATAGTGCTCAATACTATAACTCTTGCAACTACGTGGCGAATTCTTTGCATCGCATCGTAGTGCAGAGTAAACTATAAATCTAGACGACTATGTACGGAATTTTCTACGTCGTAAGCGTAATGCTAGAAAATCTGAAAACCTTATTAACTACGAGCAGAATTTTCTGCATCGCTACGTAGTGCTAACCAATATATAAAATTGAGGGTATACATATGGCCTTTGAAAACCTTTTTACTAAGTGCGTTAAGCACCAAAATTTCTTCTTTTGGAAGCCTTTAACTGACTTTAAACTCGAACCTTTCTAAAACACCTTGTTCTCGATTTTTATTTCTAAATCCGATATAAGGATCTTTTACACAAAAACACAAGCTTAGATTTTGAAACTCATTTCACAAATCCTTATTGACAATAAATATTTATATTTCAACTAGAATTGAAATAGAGTAAATAAGTAGTACTTACCTCGATCCAAAGCTATCTAAGGGCTTCAATGGGCCTTTCGTGCTCCGCTTGCTTGCTCCTCACCTACATAACATAATTTTACTCAAAATACGCTACAAATGACTACTCAAAGTTATAAAGAGAGCTTTCAATGCAAGTTACCCTTTTGAAAACTCTTTTGACTACAACATCTTCAATTGGATTCTAACTTAACCGAAACTTTAAAATTTCGATTTCTTTTTACGAATCTTATTTATTATCACCTAGGAACACCTGGTATGCCTGAAATAATTTTTTAAAGTTTGGAACAAAAAATCCCAATTTAAGACCTCCTTTGGCTGAATGGTGTGTGGGGACCAACCCCACACTTGTTTTCGCTCCGTTTTCATTCCAATCATCTCTTTAACTCTCATTTAGGTCACCGTAAAACGGTTTTGGAAAATTCTAACTATAGAGGGGTGAAACCTATAAAATACCCTTATTTTTCGACACTTTGTCATGCATATTTTTACCTTAAACATGCAATAAGCTTAGTTCTTTTATAACTAATGTTCTTTCACTCAATTATGATCAAATACATTCATTTCATACATCAAAAAATGTATTTTATATGAAATTTCGCAATGCTTTTCATTCTCAACTCATCTCTACACTTTTCCTTTTTCAATTCTAACATTTCTATATGTTTTTCTAACTTCTAATTTGTATGAATTCAAGCTTATTTGCATCAAAGCACAATGGTGTCACACAAGCCTTCTTGGTCGTGAGGCACACACACACACACATTGCATTTTTTCCAACTTCTCAAGCTACTCTATTTGTATTTCTCTTAAACAATTCATCAAACACTTAATCTACAACTTCAGCTACTTTGGACATGCTTCATTAACAAGTTAGGGTTTTTCTCCATAAACCCTAACCTATCATTCTTATATCATTACTTGCAATCTAAGCTTTCTTTGCACATATCTAGTGTTCTACACTTGATTTCAATCAAAACCATATCACTTACACATCAAACAAACCACCCAAACAATTCAACATACATACTCACTCTACTATCAATTAATCTTTAGAAAAGAAGGATAATTTACTTTGATTTTGATTAATTCTTATTCTTCTAGCTTAAATCTACTCAAATTTTAGGTTGGAAGCTTCAAATTGCCTTCTTCCTCTTCTCTTTCTCAAATTGCTATCCCTCACAAGCTCTTGCCCTCTCTATTTTGCTTCATAAAATGGCCAAGTGTTGGAAGACAACACTTATATATATAGGCATTCACTTATAAATTTGCCCTCAAACTTTGATACTTATTCACATGTCATGCCACTACTTGAAATTTAACCATAATGTCCTCCAATTTTGCTTAAATTCCTATGGAAACATTACTAACTTTTATCTATTTGTACAATTCATATATTTTGTTTATTCTAGTCACTTCTACAGATATGTATGGGACTCTTTATTTAGCAAAATGACCATTTTGCCATTCTTTTTGTTTTTGCATTAATCTTAAGTTAAATTAACTTATAAATTTTCACTAACATTCGCATGTCATTTCCAATGAGATTCTTTATGAAATTGATCATTTTAATCCTCTTAGTTGCTTACTATTATTAGGAAGTGCAAAATTTCGAAAAGGGCATCAAGGTTCCAGCGTGCCTTGTTCGGACTAGGTAGACTTCGATAGACGATGTTGCTTAGCCTTTTTGTGCAAGTTCGCAATTTAAACTTAGCCATGTAATCTAAATTTTTTTAGATTCATGAGCAGAAACTGTAGCACTTTATTTAAATATATGCATGTTTTAGATACTTACATTTTTATGATAATATGTAATTATTAAAATTTGATTTCAAGTATGCAGCGTGGGAATAATAATTGTTCATAAAGTGAAATAAGTGGTTGAAAAGTTTCGAAAATTAAATTCGAGTCGAATAAAAGTGGAACGACTCGAAAACGAATCTATTTGGATAGATTCCGAGCGATTCAAAAATTTATCGGACAGAAAAATATTTTTCGATTTTCGATCGTACAAAATATTTTTTTAGAAAATTAAAATAATTCTGAGTGCTCAGAGACGAATTCGAAATTTAAAAATAATTTCGAAGGTCAAATCAAGTCATAAGCAGATTCCCCAACGGACAAAAATGGATTCAAATTCGAAAGCACAATGAAAAGTGCATGAAAAGCAAGTGGCACGAAAAGAGGAGTGATAAGGTGCATGAAGGACACTTGTCGCTCATGCAAAGAAAGAAGCAAGGCAAGTGGCATCAAGTTAGCTTGCATGCATGCCATGTATCAAGAGTGCATTTAAGAAGCAAGACATGTGTAAAAAATTTATTAAAAGTATTTAAATCAAATGCAAAAGCAAAAGTTGAATCAAAATGCAGCAAACTCACGGTCATTCTTCATGCTAGCCGAGAAAGAGAGTGTAAAGTGAGAGAGAGAGAGCTTCAAGCACACTCATGGTCTTCTTTCCCTTTCAAATCGTGAAAGAGAGGGAACCAAGGCTCGTGCATGCAAGGAGAGATCTGAAACCGTGAGCTTATGTGTGTGAGTACAGCTCGTGAAGACAATAGCCAAGAGAGAAGGAAAACCTCAAGGTAAGTTCGACTTTTCATCATCCAAACCGAGACCATCATCTATTCTTTTTCCCATTAGCAAGCCGAGAGAGTGTGAAAGAGAGCTTGAGAGCTGAAATAGCTGTATGCACACCATTCCAGCTCCAAAACCAAGAAGAGAAAGTTCAGACCCATCCCTTTTCTTTCTTCATTCGGTCATCTTCATCCTCAAACCCATGAGCAAGTGAGCTTGTGAGGAAAATGGGCTTTTTTGGGTCTTCAACCAGTAGCTACAACATTCATTTGGAGGAGTTTAAGAGCCGTTTTTGAGTGGTTTCAGCTGTGCATGCAAGCAAGGAAGAGACAGTCCGGTCTTGAGAAGAGGACAACAGCTTTTTGAGCTATTTCAAGGCTATTAGAAGTGAAAAACAACTCATTCAATGGGTAAGTGCTATCCCATTAGCTTTGTTAAGATGTTTTGAGTGGTTTTTAAAGCTTGCATGTCAATTTTGGATTGAAGAAAGCTCGCGGATAAGAGAAATGATATAGGCAGCACCTTTGCGAGTGGTTTTCGAAGTTTTGAATTGATTTTCGAGAGGTACATTGAGTGTTTATGGATTTCATTTTGATGAAAAATATTTAGGTTGATATATGGATGAAATTTGATGATGATATGATTGGGTTTTAGGATTTAGAACCTCGTTAGTGCGGAGGTTCGTTCGTTTGTAATTTTGATGCGATTGTGGATGATTTTGGATGTTGAATTCGTTGTGAAAAATCTATCTAAAGGGGCTATTATGATGCGATGTAGGGTCTGTTATGTTGTGCATTTATTTTCAAGTTCATTGTCTTGAAAAATGATGCGTATTGGTATGTGTTAAAGTATCGAATAGTCGGTTGATTATTGAAAAATCATTTCCTGGTGATTCGGATAAGTTTTCCGTGAATATGAACGTGTTTAGTTGCAATTTTTGTTGTCGAAGTTGAAAATGTATATGAGGTTAACAAGCTGCCATGATATGTATTTAAGCTCATTAAAATGATAAAAATTGACGTTAGAATGGTTTAAGTTATGTTAAAGTTACTCGGATAAATTTGTTACGCGCGAATGCAATTAATTGTTGAAATTGGCAAAGTCGAATCATGTAGCTATTATTTTAATCGAATGCTTTTAAGTATTTAAATGTGTGATTGAAATTGCTTGCGGTGTTATCTAAAGAATTAATGTTAAATGTATAGGTAATGTGAAGGCAAAATCGAATAGGTTGTGAGCTTCACAATAGAGTATCCGGTGAATGTTATTAGATTGTTTCGAAACTATTGTTTAATTCTAAATCGTTTGAATTTTATAAATGTTTTGGCATGAATGAATTTATTTTAAGCCTTATGATTTAATGCAAGCTTATTTAAGTTAAATGACATTATATTCTATGATCAAATATGTCATGATATGAATTATATTAATTGTGATATCCTCCCTTACGAAGTTTTAGGTTCAAGAATGAAATGTGGATTTTATATGAAATGCAGCTTTGTAAATGTTTTATCAAGCCTATAGTATTCCTTAGGGTGATTTTATGATGTTGTCGGTAATGGTAGAATACCCTAAAGCGATGTAAGATTTCGCTTGGGAGTTACGATGTAGGATTCCGCCTCTCCTTAGGGTATATTATGAGCTAGCTTACTACCTGAGCGATGCAAGATTCTGCTTGTAACAATGTAGAATTCCGCTACTTAGTTACCGATCATATGGCCTTACGATGTAGGATTCCGCTTTGTCATATGCCTGATATGCCATTTGGTGATTAAAGTATTAGTGATTGACTTATTGCATTATTATGAAATGAATTTTTATCAAATTGTATACCACCACTTTAAATTGCAAATTATGATATATTGAAATAATATAAGCTGCTAAAGTTTGTTTCAGATTCATAAATTATGTTTTTTTTTTTTTAATGTGTTTAAAGTTAAGTGAAATGATTCAATCATGTTTATGAATAAATTTGTAAATGAAAGGGAGATGACTATTTTAAAACTAGATTTTATTTAGAAGAATATAATACTCACTGAGTTTATTATCTCACTTTATTATATGTTTACAAAACCAAACTCCTTAAGTCAAGGTGCAGGTTTAGGTGCTACAACTTCAGCCACTGGAACTCCGACCCATGATTAGCAGGATCCATTTACATGTATAGTTGCTATGCATTTTCTTTTACAACTTTTTGGGTTTTAAATATTTTTGGATTGTAAATATTAACACTTGAATTATATTAACTATATTTTGAAAAAGTTGTAAACTTATCTATATATGAATTCTAAAACTATTTTAAATATTGTTTTAAATTCCACTTTGATGCCTTTTGATTTTAATTACTTGATTTGAATTTGCCTCTTAAGTTTTGAATGTATGAAAATATATTTAAACTTCCGATTTTATATTAAATCTGGATTACCAAAACTATTTATATAGTTATCTTTCAAGTTATCAGGAAAGAGGCTTAGATATCCTCTGGATAGAGGCTTAGTTATCTTCACGAAAACCTTCCAGTTGGATCAGATATCCTTTGGAGAGCCTTCGTGGGATCGTCGGGTCGTATTAGGATAAGGTGAACAAGGCCTGTCAGGAATCCAGGTCAGGTTATGTCAATTAGAATGCATTGCATGGGATTTATGCATGGACCAATAGGAAATTAACAAAACAAAAGTTAAAAGTGATGTAATATAGTTGGAAAAGTGAGTGAGAGTGATGTCAAAATGGTTAGTGGAGTGATGAGTTGGATTTTTAACCAATAGGAAGTAAGTATTTATAACTAAGGATAAAAGAGTAATAAATGAGATAGTTAGAGGTAAAAAGAGCAATTAAGGGCAAATCTCATTAGTATATAAAACCAAACCCTAATCTTGCAAGACACTTCTTCTTCCTCACTTTTGCCATCCCTTCCCTAGCCCATTTCTCTCATTTTTCTTTTCACTTTAAGCCACCAAATCACTCATTTAACTTGTTTTCTACGTCATCTACACATCCAAGGCTTCAAATTCACCAAATCCCATCAAGATCTTAAGTTGGATTTTCACTAGTAAGGTTGCAAATTCAAGATATGTGATGTGGGTTTTTGTTTGAGAGTTAGATAGAGGTTAATAAGCATGTAGATGCACTCCTAAGCATAAATAGCTAGCCATGTTTGCATTTAAGTTAGTTGATTTGCTTTTAATCTCAATAAATGCATTCTTGAAAACCTTAGGTGGGGGTTTTGCTAAAGGGAGTCAAAAGAAGGATAAGGAGAAGTTGTAAGCTCTCCTTGAAGGTGTGAAAAAGCTAGAAATCAAGCCCAAAAGGTTGGTGTACACTTACTTTGCAAATTCATTTTTATTAGTAAAGTTTAGTTTTTGAAAATTTTAAAATTCTATGAATTTGATTCAATTAACTCGCTAATGATATTTGGATGTCGTTTATATGTTATTTGAGTGTGTTTTAAATGATGCATTGGATAGAAAATAAATTGGAAACAAAAATTTGAAAAATAAAAGGGTTTGGTCGAATGCACCCTAGAAAGATATCTAGGGATATTTTTGTCATTTCATACCTATTTATGTGTTAATCAAATAATATTTAAATGATTTATACGATGAATTAGTGTATGAAAAAAGGAAGTTTTAAAAATTTACCTCCTTAGTCGAATGCATGCTAGATTTGGATCAAGGGGTATTTTTATCATTTCATGCTCATTTGTGTGTTAATCGATTGCTATTTGAATGGTTTAAATGATGAAATATTAAGTTGAAAAGAAACATTGAAAAATACACCCTTTTGGTCGAATGATTGCTAGAGGATGATAGAAAGGGTTTTGATAAACATTGATACTAAAACTAGAGGCAAAATGATTATTTAAAATGGCCAAAAGTGATGCTCCAAAGAATTTCGAAAAATAGATACAAAAATGTGATTAATCAATTACGTGATTAAAATTGCATTTGATTTGAAAAATCTTCCAGTTAGCCTGACTCCACTTCTTGTCCTATCTTAATCAGCTGAGGATCTTGAACCTATAATTTTCAAATATAATCCACGAGTATTAGTCGAACCTGAAGTATAGCTAACAATGCACATGTATCTGTCACTTCCAATTTAACCCCCAAAGATCTCATCTCTACCAATAACGGAAAGTACCATGTTCTTAAGTGACCTACTAACCTGGTGGGTCTTCTGCTTAATGCATCTGCCACTACATTCACTTTTCTTGAGTGGTACTTAATGATACAATCGTAGTCTTTAATTAACTCTATCCACCTTCTCTGCCTCATATTCAATTCCTTTTGGGTGAATAGAACTAGAGACTCTTGTGATAAGTGAATATCCAACACGAAACTCCATATAGATAGTGTCTCCAAATTCTTAGTGCAAATACTACTGTGGTCAACTCTAAATCATGGGTTAGGTAGTTCTGCTCATGCTTCTTTAATTGTCGGGAACCATAAGCTATCACCTTTCCGTTCTACATCAAAACACAACTCAAACCATGTCTTGAGGCGTTGTTGTACACTGTGAAACCCTCATTTTCTATAGGGAGTGCAAGCACTGGAGCTGTAGTCAATCTTGCCTTCAGTTCATCAAAACTCTTTTGACAGGCTTCTGACCACTCAAATTTGGTTTCTTTTCTAGTTAGTTTCATCAATGGGATGATAATCTTAGAAAATCCCTCAACAAACTTCTTATAGTATCCTGCCAACCCTAAGAAACTCCTAACTTCCGTTATTGTGGTTGGTTGCTTCCGATTAAGTATTGCTTCTATCTTCTAAGGATCGACACTAATACCATCAACCGAAACCACATGTCCCAGAAATGTGACTCAATCCAACCAGAACTGACACTTTCTGAACTTAGCATAGAGTTGCTGTGTAACACCCCTCCCTCGATCCCCATTAGGATGAGAATCAAGGCAAAAGATATTACCTGTCTTACTAAAATTTATTTAAACCGTTTACAAAAATTCATTTATTCTTTTATTCAATAGTTTTATTATATAGAAAATCCCGTAGAGTTTCTTCTGTTTTTCTGAAAACCCAAAATTTGAACTTGTAAGAAAACATAACACTTCTAAAACATTCATTTCTCAACTTTCATTTCGGACCTCCCGTCCGTTTCTAATTACTTCACCACACAATATTTATGAACACAGCCTTTAATAAAAATCCTATTAATAAAAGTAAATGTCAATTAAAATAAAGGTAATAAATTTATTTACATAATCACTTTACAATATCAAAATCTTTTATACTATTTATATACATTATCATTTACAAAACCTTATGAATACATATTCGTGTACATATATGCATGCGTGTCAATACACGTTAACAAAAATACATAATACCAAAAGAATAACTATCTTAAAAATGGAGTGATGTGACTCGTAGGTAACGCAACAGCTGACTTCTCGTCAGTCTTTATTTACAGTGCCCAAATCTTGACTTACGTGTGGAAAATCGAACACGCTAAGTATTTCTACTTAATGAGTGTACATTTTATTTCAAAGTTACAAAACTTTATTGTACAACAACATAAGCTCACACTTTCGATATTTTTTAAATTTCCGAATATAACATAATAAAAAGTGAATAACTAGCGAAATTTAAAAGTCACTTTTAACAACTATTTTTAAATCTTATATCAAAAATGAAAAAAAAAAAAACAATTGTTTTTATGAAAAATATTAATTTTGCGGAACATTGAGTTTTAAATTTTTTTAGAAAACTCAAGAAATCCTAGATCCATAAAATAATGAAATAAAATAATATAAAAAAATAAAAATCAGATTTTTACCTTATATATTGATCTCTGTGGATTGCTCACCACCTAGCCTTCCTTGATATGTCTCTACACCAAGAAACAAGTGAGTGGGCACAATTATATAGAATTGTGCTCACTTTCTATTGATTTCTTTTCTAAAAAGAATCAACAATATATTTAAGAGGTGAGTTTATGTTTTTGGTTATACAGAGAAGAAAGATACATATTCTTCTTCTCTGTATTATGCTGTAAAAATAAACTTTTTCTTTCTGTTTCAAAGAACGTACAACAAAAACCAAAACTAATTTTTCTAAGCAAAAGAAAACTATTTCTTTTCTATTTATAGGCAACTACTTAGGGTTTTAATTAATCAAAATTAACATTAAACCCCAAGTTTATTAAAATTAAACTTTTGCCCCATATAACATAATTAATTCAAAATTAATTCATGTTATATTTTAAAATTAAACTTGTGACCTGTAATTAATTCATAATTAATTTATACCATGTCACAGTTGAGAATCAAATTCAAGACTTCTTATAAAATTAATTAAATAATTATTAATTCATAATTAATAATTAACTAATTAATTATTAAATAATTTGAATAATCAATATTATTTAAATATTAAATGAACATAAATTTTGCTACTTGCATAACAATTATAATTAGACGGTCCAATTACAATATTCTATATACAAGTTTCTTATAGTGAAATGAGCTATCAAGGAGACCCGATGGACCTACAGTTTTGAGCTCCAATAATATCGGAATTGAAAGGACCCAACCCAGATATCCCTTGAAGAGATCCGAGCGGAGCCCTCCCGGCACTCCACAGAATCCTTACAGTCATTAAGCAGGTGACTTAAAGGACTCTGTGAAGTTAAGCCGTAAAACCGTTTCATTTCTTAATCATTAAAAATTTAGGGTGAAAAAGTTTTGGCAGCACAACGGCTGTTTTTCCGACATTTTCAACTTTTTCAAAACACCTGTAAAACAATTAATAGTATTTCAAAATGTATACATTCATTTCCACTTCCAAATGGGACCTCAGGTCCATCGCAAAATCCACATTTCATTGTAATTCGAGTCTTTAAAACTAAAACCATTTCAACTTAAAGAAAACATTCCACATGCATGATAACGTAATTAAAGTTATAAAACTTAAATATTTACATCACATTAAAATCCGTTATACAACAAAAATTTACTTTGATTTCACAGTTTCGGTCGCCTGATAAGCTTGCCTACTCTTGAGCTGGAGATCTGCCGTCAGGAGGACTCGAAGCTGCGCCTGAGGAATTTTATAAAATAAACAAGAAAATAACGAGCTAAAAAGGCTCAGTGAGTGTTATGCGGTTCTAAATAAGTTTCCTTTAATACCCTTTTTAAAATCTTTTGAAAGAATTTAAGTTTCGAAATAATTTATGTAAACGTGAATTTCATGATATTACATAATCATTTTTGTAAACAATTTCTTGAAAACAATATGCAAGATTATAAGCATCATAAAATTTATTCATAATATAATCATAAGTTCATAAATAAACTCATAAAAATCATAAATGAATCCTCAGTCATAAAAACATATATCCAATGGGACCCGGGGAAATCATGATCACCGCCCGGTCTTGGGTCACCGGTGGTGGGGACGTGCAATCTCAGTCATAACCACTATGCCGCGGTATGTTACCTCGCTGCACATAGGGCATCAGTCATGATAGTACCTTATATACGCGTAGAGGGCGACATGACAGACTCGATTCCCCCTATAGTTAGTGGACTTTCCCCCGACAGACATGCCATACGCGCAATAAGGCACTTCGGCCGCATAACAGTCATAATTCAGTCATAATGGGGATGGGTAGCCATTGGTTTTGAAATACATTATCATGCTAAAATAATATTTGTAAAACATGTTCCTTCGCTTATAAAACGAAACATAAAAGCACATTTCAATAACAAGTTATACGATCAATATTACTTTAAATACAAATATAAACAATTCGAAGCGTTTAACATTCCTATAAAGCGTATATCATTCATATAAATTCATTTAAATGTTAAAACGTTTAATTCTTTCATGAAAGCAGAGAAATCATATAGAAATCATAGTGCAATAATCATTTCATAAAACAATTTACACTCACCGATTCCTAACTCACGGAAACGATCGAATTCTCTATCTCGCGCTACTTCTTCAACTTCGCTTTCCTTCACCTTATCGACGCCTATATAAGTTAACATTCTAACATAAGCATGATGGAACTACGCTAATCGAATTCCAAAGCAACATCATGAAACCAATATCTAATGGATTCAACAAAAGAATAAGCGAGCTAAACAACCAACATAAAACTTACGCGATTTAACTAACTATCGCGACTTATCGATTTTAACGTTTCGCGCGTTTCCTTCATTTCCAAATAAACTTATCATCCATAATATTCGTGACTTAACTTAAATCAAGGCAAACAAGGATTCAAACATGATAAAGCATAAGCGAGAAAAATATAGCAGCAAGCTTAACAAATATACATTTTTCCAATTCAACTCCATATTCGACAATTTAACGATTTCGCGCGAAACTAAAACTATCCGATTAACTTAAACGTATCTTAAACTATCCTAACATCGACTTAACACTAAAATGGGCTTAAACACATCTCAAGGCAGCGAGTTGACATCATAAACACTTGCATAATCGACAATGAAAATCACAAACTAAAAACATTCGCACTTGTGGAAAACTCGACCAATTTGCTCGGAAATGATTAATCAACGCTCGAATGATATTTCGATACTTTCAAATACACTAAAATGAAGCCTTTTTCGTGATAACAAACTTTGAAATAAAAGCACTACATGACAGCCCCTTTATCATATCATAACAGCCCATACAACGAATAATTCACGAACTTTCAACATCGACAATCAATCGTCAACAGAACGAAACAAATCAAACGAACCTCCGCACTAACGAGGTTCTCAATCCTAAACCCAAACATAATATCATCAATTATTTCAACTCTAATCACATGTTCACTTTACTAATTATCAAATGTCTTAATAACGGAAATGGGACAGCACTTACCTTACTAGTTTCGCTCCGAACAACTTCTGAACGGCGACGAAACTTTCGTGACAGCAAGCTGTCTCTTCCACCAACCAGCTATCCTTCCTTGTTGCTCTGAAATAATGCACTTGAATAAACTTGACAGCAGCAACTTACGAAGACAGCACACACACACACATGCAATCGGCAACAAGACAGCAGAGCAGCAATGATAGCAGCGGCAACAGTAACGCGACAGCAGCTGATGCGCTTCAATAGCGACGACAGCAGCTCACTAAGGCAGCAGGACACGGCGACAGCGCCTGGCAGCAACAAGGACAGCTTCACGGCAGCTCCAGCACTCGCTCGGCAGCCACAGCACCTGACAGCAAAGGCAGTAACTCCACGCTTGGCAGCAGCACTTCCTGGTCTGGCAGCAGCTCACCCACCTTGCTGCTCTTCCATTCACGACCTGAGTCATTTACTCCTTGAATCAGTCTTTGCATGCAAGTTCAGATCTGGCTGAAACACTCACATGCAACCAGATAACTCGCTGCTTGGATGCTGACCGAACTCTCTCACTCACTCTTTTGCTCTAAATCACACACTCATCGGCTCTCTTTCTTTTAATCTAACATTGACTTTTGGAGAGTTAAAGGAAGAAACAAAGAGTTAGAAGAAAGAAAACAAAAACTGGAGGCTTTCGGTTGAGCTTGAGAGATGGAGACCGAGACCCTTACCTCTCTCTATCCCATGCTTTCACTTTGATCTATTTCCTCAATAAACACCCTGCTGACCGAGATGTAAATGCTGCCTCTTTTATTATATATATATATTTTTTTGATAGATTTCCAATTAAATAATAAAATGCTGCCACTTGTCACACTTTTCATTTCCATTTTAACACTTGTCTCAACATCCAATGCATGCCTTACACGTGGCACACATGCACTTGTCTCGCTTATCATTTCCTATGCATTCTCCTATTCCGATGCCAAGCTCGAATCCAATTTCATCCGTCCGTCCAGGAATTCGCTTACGACTTGATTTTTGTCTTCGGGATTATTAAATAATTTCGAATTCGACCTCATGCTCTCGAGATTATTTTTTATTACTCTAAATTAATTATTCCGAATACTATAGAACTCGAAAATTTTATTATTATTTCAATCGAACCGCGATCCAATCAGAAAAATAATTCCCTTATCGACGATGAGGATTTTGGATTTTACAGGAATTATTAATTAAACTCTTTAATTAATAATTCACTATTATTAATCTTAAAGTTACTCCACTAAAAACCTAAGATTGCACTCTCAAAACTATAGATGTTTTTATATAATCTGAAATTTTCAGTGTCCATTGATTTAATCACTACATATGATTTGACCCTCTACAAATAGTTCATAATTAGAGTTAGGTCAAAATGTCCGTTTTACCTCTCTAATTATTTCTTAATCCTTAAGTACCATTGATTCTCTAATGAACAATATATCCATAACAACTTATGAATTTATCTTTCCATTTTCATATGAATGGAAAGTTGAGCGCTCATATTGTTCAAGACCTGAATCAACCCTTAAGGGAACTACTTCTCTACTTCTCTCAAGAAGGAGTGGATTCCACTATCGTATAGAATGTTCCCAACTACTTACTAAATCATATCCCTAAAGTACGAAGTCATTGACGGGACATCTACATCGATCTCACCCATGTAAATTAAAGAATATAACTCAACAAGTAGGAGTCCATAATACACTCAGGATTAAGATCAATTCATATATGATCATCTGGTTGATAAATATAAATATCTGAGTTTAACGGATATTGACAAGAGACTTATATTTATCGTGGTTCAGTCCTATATAATCTATATTATATAAGATACCTCCATTTTTATGTCACTACATGAATAGTCTCGGATAAGACTATCGTACCGAATACAAAATGGACTATAACTTTAGATTTACCACAAATAAAGTACTCAGCTTTATTTGCTTTCTACGGACTCTTTAGATTACTTATTTCAAATTAAATCCATCTGTATATAACACTTATAGACTTAGTTTGAAATTACATTAGTAATCAAGGATGTTACTCATGATATATACAATTTTTTGCAAAATATATAAATTGAATAAAATAAATACTTTATTATTTATAAAACCGTTTACATTATTACAAGTTCTTAGGGCACAAAACCCAACAAAAAATTCACAAAAAATCAATTTACTAACAATTACACATACAAAATACATAAAATCATTTCTTTTTAATTATAACCACACGATTTTCAACCAATATTAACATTTCTCAAAATACAAATCGTAAAGTAATATTTCACAAATTTTTAAACTTTTACAAATAAATTACAAAGAACTCAAATTACAAATGAAAGCACACATTAAACATAACAATTATCATTTTTAACCATATTAACACGATTTTCTTTTATTTCTTTTCAACGCCTTTCGTAAACACTGACACGACATCATGGACTGACAAACGGGTCTCCTGGCATCGACCACTCGGTGGCTACCTACCAGAATAAACATCATCCCTGATATCAGCCACTCGATGACTGTCCGTCGGGTCACATATCACAATCGGTTTTAACTTTAGGACAGGACACCTAGTGCCTCTCATAATCCATTCATCGAAAACTGTATGTTGGTGTAACAACGTAGTACTGTTAATTTACCTTATTAGCATGTCAATTGCCAATCCTTACCTACCAATGTTCAGGTTTACTCGGGCCTTTGATATTTTCCAACAATTACGAAATTATCAATTCAAACATAATTTTAATCGCGTAAATATTTAATCACTTATTGGTATATATTTTTCGAAATTGTTCAAAACGTCACTTTTTGTCATTTCAAATGACTATTTTACTACTCGTTTTAATATTAAAATGTAACAAAACCATCCCTTTCTTTTTTTTCATACATATTTGGTCGAGGGCTATAATTTGTAACTTTTTCTTTCAAATCATTAATTCAATCCATAATTCATTCAAACACTATTTAATCAACACATAATTGGACATAAAATTATAAAATTACCCCGGAATACAAAGATGACATATATTCGTCCATCAGGGGATCATTTTGAAAACTTTTCTTTCCACGCATTAATTCATCATATAAATCATTCAAATATCATTTAATTAACACATAAGTGAGTTTGAAATGACAAAAATACCCCTAGGTTTCTCTCTAAGGTATATTTGGCCAAAGCCCTTCAATTTCAAAATTTTGTTCTCAATTTATTTTCTATTTCTAGAATTATTCAAAACACACCTCAAATAACATATAACCACATTCAAACATAGTTACTAAATCAATTGAATCAAATACAAGAAATTTTAAAATTTCTATATACTAAACTTTACTAATAAAAGAAAATTTACAAAGTAAGTGTATACCAATCTTTTTGGGCAATATTTCTAGTTTTTTTTTCCACCCTACCAATTGAAGCTTATGTCTTTTCCTTATCCTTTTCTTAGCTTTCTTGAGCCAATCCCACACCTCACCAGTTTCCTTGACCCACTGCTTCCCTTCCCTTCCAAGCTTGGTTTGAAGTTATTCTACACTTTTTCTTGTATAGTCTTAATGGGTTTGAGAGATTAGGGATATTGGATCACCTCTCCTTCTTCTTCCTCTTTCACGACCATTTCTTCTTCTTTTTTCTCTTGGTCTCGCCTCTCTCTCACGGCTTCCTTTTCTTTCTTTCCTTTTCGGTTTTCTTCTTTGCTTGCCCGAATGTCTCTTATTTCAATTTTCATTTCATGCTTCCTATTTATATACTATCCACCAATAGGGGTGGCAAAAAGGGTTGGCGTGTCGAGTTGAGCTGGATTCGATTCGATTTGTTTATGAATTTGATTAATTCGACACGAATTCGTTTAAAAAACGGGTCGGCATTTTTGGATTCGACACGAATTCGTTTATACACGACGGACACAACACGAATTCGTTTAACTCGTTCAACCCGTTTAATTCGTTTAACTCGTTCAACCCGTTTAATTCGTTTAACCCGTATAATTCGTTTAATTCGTTTAAACCAAATATAATAAATAATATTTCAACTAAATATTAAATTAACTATAAAACCTACATATTAAATCAACTATAAAATTTCATATCATCTACATTTAAAAACCACAACAAAATCAAACTCAATCTCAATTTAAACACAAATATAACAAATAATTCACAATCAAACATTTAACACCTAATTAAACACAAAAAAACCTACACATTAAACAACTATATAAAATTTCACATCATCTACATTTAAAAATCACAACAAAAACAATCTTAATGCAAACACAAATATAACAAATAATTCACAATCAAATTTTTAAACACATAATTCAACACTTAAAACCTACTGTGGGGTCCCTCACCGTCGTATCAACCTCGGGTCTCGGTCCCACTCATAGGTACTGTCCCAGTCAAGATAGGTTTTCTTTCGCCTCCCCCACCTCTCGAACCTGGCCCTTGACCCTTAAATCCAAATTCTTAGAGAGGTGAGTACCAATTGAGCTAGTAGCTCAATTGGTACTCACCTCTCTAAGAATTTGGATTTAAGGGTCAAGGGCCAGGTTCGAGAGGTGGGGGAGGCGAAAGAAAACCTATCTTGACTGGGACAGTACCTATGAGTGGGACCGAGACCCGAGGTTGATACGACGGTGAGGGACCCCACACCTACACATTAAGTCAACTATACCATATTATCCACATAGATTTTAATGACAAAATCACAAGAAAATCAAAGTCAATGCAAATCTATATAAATTAAAATGACATAACATTATCATTCTCCAACATCAAACTTTTTTCATTTAAAAATTCTTCTCTCATTGATTCCAAACTTTAAAGGGACCTTCAAGTTACACAAAAAACACAAAAACACAAAATTAGATATCTACATTCACAATCTTAAAATTAATAACAAATTATAATTAAAACAATTTACCACTAAGTGAAAGAATTTGGTGTTGAGCCTTCTACTGATTCACTAGGGGCACTTGCATTAGAAGGAGCTTCATTAATACTTAAATTCAATATGGTAAGAAATAACCAAATAAATCATGAGAACCAAATACCCTTTTACTAAGATCAAATACTAAGATGAGCAAAGAAACACATGCACCTAACTAATTTGGTCCTACAACTTTTCTCTCAATTCAGTAAAGAGAAAGATATTGATTGTGTTTCGGGATCTAAGTTTAAAGTATGAATAACATTATAATAATTTCTCAGCATTCATACCAACAAGGCAACAACATCAAAGCAAAATTTGCCCATTAGTCAACAAAAATAATTAACTCGTTTATAAAACTTCCGGCCTTTCCTAGAGGCTATTTCAATAACAGTAGAGCTATGCAAATACAAAGATCAATTTTTGGACTTTGGAGGGAAGCTTGTTTCTCTAGAAAGTAAATAGCCTGTTAAAAAACTATAACAACAATGAATAAATAGAAAACTAGACAATACTGAAATGAAAACAACTTCATTACTTTCACTCTTTTTACTTCTAAAATAATCATAGCTATATAACTTCAGAGATTGGCAACTATATTTGCCTATTCTAACAGCCAACATTTGTTTACACTCAGAATTTATGATTTTTGTATTTATTATGAGATTGCAGACCTTCTAATAATCATATGTTGTTTACACAACTTCAGTTTTTTTAACTTAAAAACGAATACAAATACAAGCAATAGTCTAGAATACAAATACATAATACACCAAAAAAATAAAAAAATGAAAATGAAAGAGACGACTACAAATACAGAATACACAAGCAATAGTCTTGGACGGCTACCTGAACCTGAACTAGTCAAGCAAGCTGGTCAAGATGTCGGTGTTGCCGTGTTTTTAGGTCATCGTAGATGCTTGTTGCCGTGTTGTTGGGTCGTCAAGCTGGTCAGTCTCGTCTCATCGTCAGGTTGGTGCTGTCGCGTGGTCTTGTCGTCGTTCGAAGGAAGGAGGAAGAATGGAAGATAGGTTGAGCAACGGACGGTGGTCGAGCACTCGTGGTCCACTATTCGTGCAAGCTGCAAGGGGCACAAGCTGCAAGCTACAAGGGGCTACTTCTCCACTGGTCGTGCAAGTTGCTAGGGGCACAAGCTGCAACTACAAGGGGCTGCTTCTCCACTAGTCATGCAAGCTACAAGGGGCTGCTTCTCCACTGGTCGTGCAAGCTGCAAGGAGCACAAGCTGCAACTGGAAGAGGCTGCGTCTCCACTGGTCGTGCAAGCTGCAAGGGGCTACCGACAGACACATTCAAAATCGAAGGGAAATGGTTTAGGTTTAGGGATTTGTTAAGTTTGTATATATATATATGTATAATTACATTCTGATCCTTCTAATATATTAAATTATATTTTGACCCCAATTTTAATCGTGTCAACGCACGATTCATTTAACCAAACCTGATTCGATTCATTTAATAAACGAGTTAGACGGGTTGACACGATTATGACACGAATTCGTTTAACTCCAACCCATACCTATTTATTTTTCACGAATTCATGTCGACCCGTCGTGTCGTAACCCATATTGTCACCCCTATCCACCAAGGACAATTTTGCCCTTAAAACTTCTTAAAATCATTAAAATACCATTCATAAAATTTTGATAAGTCTCCTCATCCTTATCTCTTTGCCACGTGTTGCTTTCTCCATGGTTGCTTGCCCCACAAGTCTATCTTTTCTTATTTCTTTTGATTTGACTTTTCTGGGATGCCCGAATTCGATTTTTTCAGAAATTTTTTGAAATCCTTTCAAAATTTTTTGAGGCCTATATTCGGACTTTCTACATATTTTTTGTAATCTCCGTGACTCTTAAAAGTCATTCCATGCCCCTTTTTGGCTCTCTGGATTTCACTAAATCGACTTTAGCGATCTACGAGTTGATTCCATTTCAATCCGAATTTCCTTCGGAAGTGTCGTTTAAGTTTTTAAAATTCTTCTTGAGCATTCTAATATCTATTTTGACACTTCTCTAAATTTTCAAAATTTTTTGAAAATTCGTCTGAATTTTAGATCAGATTCGTAAATTATTCCATTTTACCTTAAACTGACTTATTTTTTATCTGTTTCAGTTTTTGTTAATTCTAATATAATTTTCAAAACTTTTAATATACGAGATTCATTTTTCAAAATTTACTATTCACATGAATACTTTCTATCCAGAAACATAATTCGCTGAAAAATTTCTATCTCACGAAACTTAAAAAAAATATCTGCTTTCCAAAAATCACTATTTACCTAAAAATACTATTTATCCAAAAATACTATTCATTTTGAAATACTATTTATCCAAATATGTATATTTATTTCTCTTAAGCAGGAAAAATTTGGGGCATTACATGCTGCTCCCTAAATGTCTGTAAAACTACTCAAGTGTTCAGCAAAATGTTGTCTTTGAAAATTATAACAAACTTAGTTGGAAAATCATGGAAGACTCTGTTCATTAAGTTCGTGAATGCAGCTGGTGCATTGGTTAGCCCGAAAGGCATAACTAAGAACTCGTTGTGTCTATAACATGTCCTGAAACTTAGGGACATCTTTCCCTCTGATCTTCAACTGATGATACCCTAACTTTAGATCAATTTTGGAAAACACCCTTACTCCCTGGAGCTAATCAAACAAGTCATCTATCCGTGGGAGTAGATATTGATTACGTATCATCACCTTATTCAACTCTCGATAGTCTATACACAATCTCATACTCCTATCCTTCTTTCTGACAAATAATACTAGTGCTCCCCAGAGAGATACACTCGGTCAGCCAAAGCCCTTATCTACCAATTCTTCCAACTGAGTTTTCAGTTCCTTCAACTTAGTGGGTGTCATCCGGTAAGGTGCTCTGCCTACAAGCGCTATTCCCGGAATCAAATTAATCTTAAATTTAATCTTCCTGTCTAGAGATAAACTAGGAAGATCCTTTAGGAATACATATGCAAACTTCTGAACCACGAGAACGTCCTTTAACTGTGTCTCCCTCTCTATAGTATCTATAACATAAGCCAAATACCCTGTACACAGTTTCCTTAACATCTTCCAAGCAACCATAGTTGATATGATACAAGATAAAAGCATCCTACGTTCCCCACAAAATAATACATCCGACTCTCCCTAAGAATTAAGTCCAACCTTCTTTCTAAAGCAATCCACTATGGCATGATGTCTGGCTAGCCAATCCATGTCTAAGATAATGTCAAAATCATGAATGTCTAACAAAATCAGATTAACCGGGAAGATTCTACCCCCTATCATTACTTCACTATCTCTATACACACTTTTCGCTACCAATGAGTCTCCAGTGGGAGTGGTGATTATCATTCTGCACTCTAAGGGCTTTATCTCCACATCAGCCTATCTAGCAAACTCTCAAGAAACAAAAAAAGTATGTAGCTCTTGGATCTATTAAAATGTATGCATATGCACCAAAAGCTATCACCGTTTCTGTTACTACATCTGGGGTGGCCTTAGCATCCTGCTTAGTCACTACAAATACTCTGGCCTGGGAGCGTGGTCTCCCTGGCTGCCCTCTGGATAAGGTGCCTCTACCTACTCATCTACCAGGTTGATTGGAAATCCCTGGTCCTCTTATATGGGGACCTCTCATGTTTAAGGGCTGATCTCTACTGGTCTGCCCCTAAGTACCAACTTTGGACTCCACACTGTCTCCAGTCGCTCTCTGCGGACAGTCCCTCATAAAATGTCCCTCCTGGCTGCAATGATAACACCCTATGATACCCAGGTGGCACTCTCCCTTATGAAATCTGTCGCACTTCCTACATGACCCTGATCTGCTTTGGGTACCACCCCGACATTGGGACCCTGATGGTGGTTGAATGGAACCTTGACTCGATGTGACTCTGGAACTCTACCGTCTACTATCAGACCACCTAGACTTGCCTCTAGTCTTGGGAGCTTTACTAAGGTTTTTTAAATGACATTCTAAACTCTGTCCGCACTTTTGTTTCGAACTTGGCTCTCTATCCTCCTGTATGGTTCGCTAAACTCTGAGAGTTGTCTCTATTAGCAGTCCATACTCTCTGTGCTTTGTGGCTACTATATAGGCCTTGATTTTCTTATTCAGACCCTACGCGAACTTACGACACTTGTTCACTTCATTATCTACAATGAATGGGGCCACTCTGGATAGCTCGGTGAACTTTCGCTTGTATTCTTCAACCGTCATATCACCCTGTACCAAGCTGTAGAACTTCTTTATCTTGGCATTTGTACTCTTTATGCTCGGTGAACTTTTCATTAAAGTCTTCTTTAAACTTCTCCTAAGTGATAAAAGTACCAGCTCTCCGCTTTACTGAATCTCACCAATTACGAGCTGCGGCTTTTAGTAGGAAGAAAGCAATGGATACTTTCTGTGGATTAGTGCACTCCATCTACTCTAATACTCTCTAAGTACTATCTAACCACTCTATCGCCACTTTTGGACCTCCCGATCTATTATAAGAACCGCCACCTAATTTTCGTGCTCTCTCTACTGTGGCGCTAGGAGTGCGCGGCCTCCTACTCTCAATAATCTTAGCCAGTCTCTCGATAAGATCTATCTCCGGCTCAACTGTAGTTGGGTTTAAAGAACCTGTAGGTTTCTGATCATTTACTGACTCATTTACGTGTTCCTCTACCTCTGGTGGAGCAAGCAAAGCCTCAACTGTGGCTCTCCGCATGTAGGAATGGCTAACACGTCTCATAACTTACTGCACGTCAAAACATGTTAAATGTCATGCAATGTATAATGTTTGAAAATACTAAAAATGTTTTGAAAACATGTAATGTACTTAAAACCTTTGCTCTGATACCACTTTTGTAAGGACCCGCCCCGGATCCCTCTACTGAACCCAATGGGAGTCCCTATGGAGCACCGTGATGAAACTCAATTGAACCATCACTTTGGCTCGAAAGGGTTCCATGGAGGTACCCATCTCAATTTAAAACTCTTTTCTTGCGGAAATAAATAAAACATTTTCTTTTAAAGTAAATTATAAAGCTAAGTTATAAAAATTTCGATAGCATAACGACTGCTTTTTAAATATGCCACCCTGCAAATTTAAAGAAAACACTTCTATAGCATGCATCTTTCTCAACTTCCAAGCCTTAAGCACTCATTTTCACAATCAAATGCAAGCATGCTTTCATTTCAAAATAAAATTGTTTACATAAATTCATCATTTACACTCAAAACGTAATTTACAAATGAAAATTTTCAAAAGATTTATAAACATTTCAAAAGAAGCAATTGCAACATATATATCAAAATGTGAAATGTGATGTATGCTCAAAATTTTGAAAAGAATTACACAAGTGCAATAGTCTCTTGTTTGTAGCCAACCTACACGTTTGATGGAGCTGCATTTGAATGCTGGCTCGTTCCTACACCTAGGGAGGATTTTTCAGAAAACATAAAAATTGAGTGATGAGTATAATACTCAGTGAGTAGGTAAACTTTTCAAACAATTATTTACTTTCTAAATATAATAATATCCTCCTAAAATAGTTTTAGAAAATTTATAATTTTTTACTGAATTTTATAAAATTGAAAAACTAGTATAAATACACATAACTTTTCTCGGAATTTATTAGTAACGTTGGTAAAGCGTAAAATACATGGCTTTCTAAAATTCTTTTATTTCTAAACTTCGCGCCTAATGACGCGCTCTTTTTCTTTCAAAAACTAGGTAAGGCAATCCAGAGAAGCTTGCTCTTTTGTGACGAAATTTTTCATTGCCACTAGAGTTCGAGAATGCTACCGTGTGTAGTCTCCAAGGTGGGAAACTCTGAGGTCATGATCCTTTCCCAACCTTTAGCAAATCTACACTACCCCACACGTGTAGAGGACGACTCACTAACTCAACCCCCTAGTTAATGACTCTCCCAACCAACTTATCGTATACGCTGGGGTATTTCAACAGGGTATATTAGGGGTTAAGGTAAACCTTGCTTATATAAATTCTTTTCAAGTTACTTAAAACTTTCTTTACTTTTTATTTCAGAACACATTGATTTAGCATGATAATATTCTCTAGCATGTCCTTTATTGGCACGTAGGTAATCGTAAGTAAATTGCTTTGCTTCTAAAGTATATAAACATTTATAATATAAATTTAAGAAACTTACATGCACTATATAAAATAAAGACATGCTTAATATAAATCAATTAAATATAGTAACTTGTATACTAAAATAAACAAGTGCCAATATCCATAATCAATTTAGAAATTCATAAAACTTTGAAATTTAACCACACTTACAACTTTTTCTCAAGTAGTTCACCACTCCTTCGATTTGTCTCCCTTGTCCAATTTACTTGCTTTTCACCTACAATATACACCCTAGATTAAAATTTATCACCCACTTAAATAAAATTAGAAATCCATCACTTATTTCCCACATAAACACTATATCCATCTTAAACCACAAAATTGATGTAAACTAATACATTTATGATTCCATTCATTACTTTTTCATTTTTTTCTTGATTCCAACTCAATCCATTACATGTATATACACATTACAACTCATCGAAATAATTAAACAATCATCCGTACATCAATCACTCCCTTGACCGAAATTACACAATTTTCCATCCATTAATTTTATTTTCACTTTCTTGATTTAAATCACATTAAATTCTTGCAAAACTTCATTCAAACACGTCCAAATATTAAGATCAACTCACATGCACATTATTACCACTTTGGACGAATTAACACGGTGATCAAACACAAACTTTTTCTTTCAATTATAATGATACATATCAACTTAAAATCATGTTCAAATATCATATAATTTCATCAAATCTTAAAATCAATTCAAGCACATACCAAAACTAGTTTTGGCTTAACACTAACCCTAGTGAATCCATTACATTTTCTTCACTTTCATGGTCATCAAACACCTTAAAATCACACTCTAATCTATCTAATACCCAATAGCAGCTCAAATGAAATTTTTCTAGAAAAAATCACATAAACCCTTACTTACCTCACTAGTTTATTTATCAACTTCCTTTCAATTCCAAGCTCAAATACTAGATGATCAACCTCTAATCACACCAAAAATTTCATAAATATGTCAAACCATCACATATCCGTTAAAACCCATGAAAATCCCAAGTAAATCAACATTAAAATTAATTTCTTACCACTAAATCTTTAGTTTCTTACTCAATATTCTTCCTAGCAACTTACTTGATAATTTTTTGGCTTAAAAAATAGTTCAAACCTACTTGATTTTTCCTCCTCTTTGCTGGCCAAAACTAACCTAATCTCCCCCTTATTTGTTTCTTCTTTTGTCGTCCAAATGATGCCTTTGAATGGTCATCCACTAACTTTATATATTGCTAACTTTATTTGACTAAAATGCCCTTCCTTAAATCACAAAATGACCATCAAATTCTTTAATTAATTTTACGTTAATGCCCTTAATTATATCTCACATCCATTTGACTATTTAATGGGTAATTTAGTAACTTATGTATTAAAGAGATAATCATCACTTAATGCATGACAACTAATATTTAAAAATCCATTATTAAATTTTGAATTGTCACTCATTCATTGGTTAACATCTTATGACATGGATTGTGTTTCTTGCTCAAGTTTAAATTTTTAATGCATCAATTTATTACGTAAATCATTTGAACATAATTGGAATAACACATAAATAAGGTTGAAATGACAAAAATACCCCTAGGTTTCTCTCTAAGGTATATTCGGCCAAAGCCCTTCATTTTCAAAATTTTGTTTCCAATTTAATTTTTATTCCAAGGATCATTCAAAACATACCTCAAATAATATGTAAACACCTTAACACTCAAACTTTCAATTTTAAATTTCTCTTCCAGTCATTTGCTACCAAATTAACTTATATGCATTCCAAACCTCAAACAAACGATTCAAACCTTTAAAATCACTTCAATACATACAAACACACAAATTGTCCACATACTAATATAATTATTCATCTATTTAGCCATTTGCATTTTCATCCCAAATATCATCTCGAATCAACATAAATCATCATATAATATCATGAAACAATCTTAAACTTCCAAATTCAACTAAACATATAAAAACTTCTATACTAACTAAATTCATTACCAAGCTTTCCAATCAATTATTTTTCATTTTCTTCACTCAAATTCACTTAGATTTTCATATAAAGTCATCAAACATAAAAAAAACTACAAAATCACTACCACCAACCTTTTGGCCGACCACACTAACAGACACACCATCCATCATTTTTCATTTCCAACAATAGCAATCATACTCCAAATACTTCAAAACTCATTCAACAAACAAAAATCAATTCAAATAAATTTAATTCAACATATCACTAAAAACTCATAACTTTTAACTTACTAAAACCCTTGAATAATATGTGATTCACACGCACTTGCCACTTCCAACCTTATTTTATTGTTAATCCACTTCAATTCAAGCCAAAAATTTCATCTATCAACCACCATATCATTAATCCTCAAAAACCCATAGAAATTATTATCAAATAACATCAAAATAAATTCATTTTACTCACCAATTATTCTCCAACTCTTCTTGATTATTTGAGAGTGGAAACTAGAGTGAGAGAGGATGAAAACCCACTTGAATTCTTGGCTTCCTCTTCTTCTCTTCTTCTTCCTTTTTTCGACCATCTTCTCATCCTCTCACAGTGCCCCTCTCTTTTCTCTCATTTTCACCATTTTTTTCTCTCTTTTGCCGACTATCCATCTTCCTCTTTATCATTTCATGCATTTAACTATATAAACTAGTCACCAAATGATAATTTTGCCTTTAAAACTACAAAAATGTTATTCATAAAAAATTGACAAGTGTCCTCATCTTTATCCACTATGCCACGTGTTACATTTTCCTTGGTTGCTTGCCCCACAAGTCTATCCATTCTTATCTCTTTTGATTTTCACTTTTCTTGGATGCCCAGATTTCACTTTTCTGGAACTTTCTCGAAATCCTTTCAAAATTTACTAGGGCTTATATTCGGATGTCCTACATACTTCTAATAATCTTGGTGACTCTTAAAAGTCATTTCATGTCTCTTTTTAGCTCTTTGTAATTTACTAAATCGTCTTTGATGATTTTCGGATTGATTCCATTTCAATCTGAACCTCATTCGTAAGTGTCATTTGAATTTCAAAAATACTTCTTGAGCATTGTCATACTCAATTTAATATTTCTCTAAATTTTTGAAATTTTTTGAAAATCCTCCTGAATTTTCGATTGGATCCGAAAACGATTCCATTTTACCTCAAATTGACTCGTTTCTTATCCATTTCGGTTTTCGTTAATTCTAATCTAATTTTTAAAAATTTTGATATACAAGATATATTTCTCGAAGATTACTATTCACACGGACACTTTCTGTCTGAAAATACTATTCATAAAAAAATTTTTATATCATAAAACTTGAGGAAATGTCCACTTTGTCGAAATCACTATTAACTCAGAGATACTAATCATTCAAAAATACTATTCATCCGGATATATTTTTATTTATCTTAAATAGAAAAAATTTGGGGCGTTACAATTCTTCTCCTTTTAGGAAATTTTGTCCTCGAAATTTATGTTATTCGAACAGCTAGGGTTATGGTTGTTGCATTACATCCTCGCTTTCCCAAATAGCCTCTTTGACCTTATGGTTCCTCTAGAGGACCTGTCTAGTGGGATCCTTTTATTCCTTAATTCTCTTAGTTTACGGTCCAAAATTCCTCACAGGTTCCTCTTCATATGACAAGTCAGGCTGCACGTTGATGGTTTCAGTTGATATAATATCAGAAGGATTTGATCTGTATCTCCTCAACATGGATACATGGAATACATTATAGATTTTATCCAATTTCGGTGGTAAAGATAGTCAGTAGGCTACCAGTCCCACATGCCCAATAATCTCGTATAGACCGATAAACCTAGGACTTAACTTACCTTTCTTTTCAAATCGTAATACTTTCTCCCACAAAGATACCTTTAAAAAGACGTTGTCTCCTACTTCATTTTCCATGTCTTTCCTCTTCCAGTCCGTGTATGAATTCTATCAATCAGGTGCAGCTTTCCTTTATTATCTTTACCTTTTCTTCAGTTTGTCTTATCAGGTTTGGTCCTATCAATCTTGTTTTTGCCCAATTCCGTCCAACATAGAGGTGTTCTACACCTATCCGGCTCTGTAACCACAATCTCATGAGCATACTTACTCAATCATATGAACTCCCGTTCATATTCGGTAATGGTCATCTGTCTTTGCTTGAAGTTTATAAATCCCCTCTTCATATTATCGATATGGATATAGCCGATATATTTTCTCCGGAATTCTCTCTAAAAGAACTCCCACGTCCTCTCCTCGGGCTGTACTATGTGAGATACGGAGGTCCACCACTGATAGGCATCCTCCTGCAATAATGACACTACATATTCTAAACTCTCCTTTGGTGTCCAATGGAGCTACTGCAAAATCCATTCCATTCGATCTAATCAAAACTCAGTGGTGGATGCATCCTCGTCTTTCCTGCCATGAAAATCCATGGGCCTATATTCTTAAAAGCCTCTCTAGAACTAACTTCTATGGCGCCGCTCGACCTATGCTCTGAAAGAATTCTACCATTTGTTGCATAAATGCTGGTTGGCTCTGGTCCTTCGGTCCAGCCATCCATCTACTCGATGACCCATGAAAGCCTACTCCAACAACACTAGCTAGGCTATTATCCCCACTTCCTTCACCACCCTTGACTCTTACGGCATCAGAGGGTTCCATTCTTTATCCCATATCCGACAAAATAGAAGTCCGTGCGTCAGAGTTACATCCTTTTATTTTATTTCTTTATGCAACATATGTACACTCAAATGCAACCATTCATTTTTCAAAAACCACTAGGTCTAGGAATGTCTAAACCATAGCTCTGATATCACTAAAACTGTAACACCCTTCCTTCGATCCCTAGTGGAATGAGAATGGAGGCGAAGGATATTACCTGTCTTACTAAAATTTATTTAAATCTTTTACAAAAATTCATTTATTCTTTTATTCAATCATTTTATTTTATAGAAAATTCGGTACAGTTTCTTTTATTTTTCTGAAAACTCGAAATTTAAATCTGCAAGAAACTATAACACTTCTAAAATATTTATTTCTAAACTTCCATTTCAAACCTCTTATCCATTTCCAAATCACTTCACCATAACATTTATGAACACAACATTTAATAAAAAAAAAATCATATTAATAACAATAAATGCCAATTGAAAGAAAAGTAATACATTTATTTATAGAATCACTTTATAATACAAAAATCTTTTATACTATTTATATATATTATCATTTTACAAAATCTCAAGAACACATATTTGTGTATATATATATGCGTGTCAATACATGTTAACGAAATGTATGGTGCCTAAACGACTAACTACCTAAGAGGACTCGCTTAAGGAGCGACAACTGACTTCTCGTTTATCTTTATCTATAATGCCCAAACCTTAACCTGAGCGTAGTAAATCCAACACGCTAAGTATTTCTACTTAGTGAGGGTACACCAAATTTAAATTTCATCATTTTCTCAAAGAACAAATTTGTAAGACAAGACTTCACAGTTCTCAAATTTTTATAATAAATCATAAAGAGATCAATTTACTAATAAACACACACACATCAAATGTGTACGAGTCATTTTCCAAGTATGACCTTACGAAACCAAAAGTTTATCATTTTCAAATATTGATAATAAAATAGAATAAAATTTAATAGTTTACAAATATGTACAAGCATTTGTGCCGTGCAACCTTTGCATATAGAAATACACGGTTTTCCATACTATTTCTAGCGCCCTTCGTAAAATACAACATTATTCAAAATACAAATCGTAAATTAATGTCACAAATTTTCAAATATTTAAAAATAAATTGCAAAGAACCCCAAATTTCAAATGAATGCACACATAAAACACAACAATTATCATTTTCAACCATATCAACACGGTTTTTTTTTATATTCTTAAGCGCACTTTGTAAACACTGATACGATACCATGGACTGGCAAAAGGGTCTCCTGGCATTGGCCACTCGATAGCTACCTGCCATAATAAACAGCGTCCCCGACATCGACTTGTAAAACCCAAAACCTCGTCCGTCGGAGAGCGAAATATTTTTCCGATGGATCGTGTTCGATCAGAAAAATTATATTTTTTTGAGTCCAGAAATATTCTGAATAATTATTTTAGAATAAATAAAATAAATTCAAGTTCATGAAGACGGATTCGAAATAATAAAATAATTCCGAAAGCGAAAGCAATTAAAAGTGGATTCTCGGGCG
Source organism: Dimocarpus longan (assembly GCA_022984855.1). Taxonomy (NCBI): domain Eukaryota; kingdom Viridiplantae; phylum Streptophyta; class Magnoliopsida; order Sapindales; family Sapindaceae; genus Dimocarpus; species Dimocarpus longan. Next base: position 2,452,861 of record CM041022.1, on the reverse strand, counting down.
GACGGACGAAAACGGAATCCAAGCTTGGAAATAAAAAGCGAGAATGCATGGAATAATTTAAATAGAATTAATGCATGAAAATGGTGGACAAATGTCATTCATGCATGGAATCAAATTACCATGTGTCATCAAAGGATTAAACCATTTATAAGTTAATTGAAAAAGCAAAAAGTGAAAGTGAAAAACAAATATTTATTAAAGAGCAAATGTCTATTCGGTCATCCTCTCTCTCATGCTTTTATATGCAGCTATCCTTTACTTTAATCGAAAATCACACGAACACTCTATTTTTTATTTTCTTTCGGCTCCAACACGTAATCACATTCCATCATGCATTTATACACTTAATAATTAATTAATCTCCATTTATTTAAGCCAAACACAACCCACACACACACACATACATACTGCCGAACAGAACACCACACAAATACCCATTCTTTTCCACTTGATTCACGGCACACACATCACACAACCATCTACACAATCATCTATTCCATTTCAGTTTTTCATGAGAGAAAATCAATTAAACCCAACATAACTTTCTTCAGTTTGATATCAGCCACTCCTCTAAGATTCTCACGGCATCCATATCTTTCCATTTCAACTTGTCCAGCTTGAACTACAACCAAAATCAACCATAACTCTTGAAATTGACAGCAAAGAACTCAAGAAAACAACTCACAAACTCAATTGATTCCTCTTACCTACTGTTGATCATCATCTTCACGCCTACCCCTGCCATTTTCCATCATTTCTTGGCTTCATCTAGCTGCTTCCAACTCATATTTTTCTGGTCTCAGCTCACCCGAAATCGCCTTTCTTCACTCGCGGTCAGTCGAGCTCATCAACGCCCGTCGCGACTTCAGCTGTCTTCCCGTTTTCTGGTCTGACTTCCTCACTTCCAGATCTGGTTTTCTAGTCTGAAATCAGATGCTCATCTAGCTCCTTTAAGCCTCCATCTGACTGTGAAGAAACCCCTTAGATGATTGATCTTTTTGCTACACTTTGTTGCCGAGAGAGAGATCACCGAATGAGAGAGGTCTTTGGTTTTGCTGTCGGGTCTGTCTTCGGGTTTGCTGGAGTGTTTTCTGGCAATCCAGATCTGAGTTGGAGAACACACTTAATTACTTAAACAAATTTGCCCAAACGCCCCTCAACTTTTCTCAATTATGCCATCTAAACTTTCAACCAAAGTTTTACATGATTACCCCTCTTTTATTAACATTTTTATTACCCTCACTTATACTTTTCCAATCATGTCCCTACTCATTTTTAACTTATACTTAACACTCCCTAATAACCTCTTTTAATCCTCATAAACTTATATTACTCATAAAAATTTTATCCCATAAAAATAAATACGTTAAATCCGTCAAGTTCCATAAATGAGTAATAAATTTTATCCCATAAAAATAAATACGTTAAATCCATCAATTTCCATAACATTTGTAATATCGATAATATTAACCATTAATTCTCTCAATAGTATTTCTAAAATATTCCACACTTCCCAATTCATCAAATTAACCTCATAAACATTCAATTAGACTTATAATTATTCACTTTCATCGCATAAAAAAAAAAATCTCACAACGGTGGAATATTTAAACATACGATTGCATTTAACGTTTTTATCTCTATATAGATATATATTCCTAAGCATGAAGGACTTGGTCTTAAGAATTTCTCCCCTCCTAAAAATAAATTTCGTCCTCGAAATTTAAATATGCATACCTTAAGTAAACAAGTGTGGATACTGAGTCTGCATTTGGTCTTCCCGCTCCTATGTAGCTTCTTCAACTCCATGGTTCATCCATAATACCTTAACCAAAGGAATTCTTTTATTGCGGAGAACTTGCTCTTTCCTGTCTAAGATCTGAACCGGTCTCTCCTCGTAAGTCAAGTTCTCTTTCAATTCTATTGGTTGATCCCTTAAAATATGCAAAGAATCTGGAATATATTTACGAAGCATGGAAACGTGAAAGACATTATGAATCTTGGCCAATTCTGTAGGTAGTGTTAATCTGTAAGCCACTTCCCCAATTCTTTCTATAATTTCATAAAGTCCAATGTACTTGGGACTCAATTTTCCTCTTTTTCCAAACCTCAACACCCATTTCTAAGGTGATATCCTCAGGAATACTCTGTCCCCTACCTGAAATTCTAGATCTCGTCTTCTATTATCTGTATAACTTTTTGACGATCTTGGCGATATTTAACTTGTCCCGAATAATCTTGATCTTATCTGTAGTCATCTGAACCAGCTCAGGACCTAAAAGTTTTCTTTCACCCACTTCATCCCAGCACATCGGTGTCCTACACCACCTCCCATAAAGAGCCTCATAAGGTGCCATGCAGATACTGGTCTGATAACTATTATTATAGGCAAACTCGATCAAAGATAAATAAGAATCCTAACTACCTCCAAACTCCATCACACAAGATCTTAACATATCCTCAAGAGTCTGAATAGTACGCTCGGACTGTCCGTCCGTCTGAGGATGAAATGCTGTGTTGAAGTGTAACCGAGTGCCTAAAGCTTTCTGTAAAATAGGCCAGAATCTGGATGTAAATTTGGGATCTCTGTCAGATACAATCAAAACTGGAGCTCCATGCAGCTTGATAATATCGTCAACATATAGATTGGCCAACTTGTCTAGGGAGTAAGTATTACAAACTAGTAGAAAATGAGCTGACTTTATGAGCCGATCAATAATCACCCAAATACTATTATATCCAATCCGACTGTGGGGAAAACCGACCATGAAATCCATGGTGATATGCTCCCATTTCCACTCTGGAATAGGGAGAGGCTGAGATAATCCTACTGGCTTCTGATGTTCTGCTTTAACCTGCTGACATATCAAACATCTGGATACATACTCAGCTATCTCCCTCTTCATACCTTTCCACCAATAGTGCTCTCTCAAGGTATGATACATCTTTGTACTCCCCGGATGCATTGCATACGCAGAAGAATGAGCTTCATCTATAATCTCTTTCTTTAGATCTGGCAGGTCTGGCACACATAATCTTTGACCTATCATTAAAGTACCATCCTCCCTCACAGAGAAGCCCTATCCTCTACCTAACTGAATCTCCTGATGAATCCTGATCAATTGAGGATCCTGACCTTGTAACTCTCGGACCTGATCTATAAGTACAGGTCGAACCTGAAATGAGGCTAATAGTGCATCTGACTCTGTAGTCTCCAAATGAACCCTTAAGGATCTCATATCTCTCAACAACATAAAGTAACCTACCCTCAAATGAGCTACTGAACTACTGGGCTGTCGACTCAAGGCATCAGCCACCATATTAGCTTTTCCTAGATAATACTGAATAGTGTAGTCATAGTCTTTAATGAGCTCTAACCATCTCCTTTGCCTCATATTCAATTCTTTCTGAGAGAATAAATACTGGAGGCTTTTGTGATCTATAAAAATTTGGCAGGAAACCCCATATAGGTGATGTCTCCAAATCCTCAGTGCAAACACAACTGCAGCTAGCTCCAAATCATGAGTAGGGTAATTATGCTCGTGCTTTTTCAATTGTCTGGATGCGTAAGCTATGACTTTTCCATGCTGCATCAAAACACACCCTAGACCCTGCCTGGATGCATCACTGTACACCACAAAGCCCTCTATCCTCGAAGGAAGGGTAAGAACGGGAGCTGTGGTCAATCTAGCCTTCAACTCATCAAAACTTTTTTGACAGGCTTCCGACCACTCGAACTTGACATCTTTTCCAGTCAGTTTCGTCAAAGGAATGGCTATCTTGGAGAATCCCTCTACGAATTTTCGGTAATACCCTGCCAATCCCAAGAAACTCCTGACCTCTGTAACTGTGACTGGCTGCTTCCACTGTAAAATGGCTTCAATTTTCTGGGGGTCGACACTGATCCCATTTGCAGATACTACATGCCCAAGAAAAGAGACCCTGTCTAACCAAAACTGACATTTACTGAACTTAGCATACAATTGGCGATCCCTCAAGGTTTGCAGTACCAATCTCAAATGCTCGACATGGGCCTCACTACTACCAGAATACACTAAAATGTCGTCAATGAACACTATCACAAACTTATCCAGGAAATCATGAAACACCCTATTCATCAGGTCCATAAATACTGCGGGTGCATTGGTTAGCCCGAAAGGTATAACCAAAAACTCATAGTGTCCATATCTTGTTCTAAAGGTAGTCTAGGGAACATCTTCCACTTTAATCTTCAACTGATGGTATCCGAATCTCAAATCAATCTTTGAAAACATACTAGCCCCCCGAAGTTGATCAAACAGATCATTAATGCGAGGAAGTAGATATTGGTTCCGTACAGTCACTTTATTCAACTCTCTATAATCAATACACAACCGCATACTGCCATCTTTTTTCTTTACAAATAACACAGGTGCTCCCCAAGGAGAAACACTTGGCCGAACAAAACCCTTATCCACTAACTCCTCTAACTGCACCTTCAGCTCTCTCAACTCAGTAGGTGCCATCCTGTAAGGTGCTCTGGCTATAGGTGTTGTCTGTAGAATCAGATTAATCTCGAACTCTATCTCTCTGTCTGGAGGTAACTCAGGAAGATCATCTAGGAACACATCCGGAAACTCCCTAACCACAGAAATATCTTCTAATCTAGCTTCCCTCTTAGAAGTATCCACAACATAAGCCAAATAACCTTCACACTGCTTTCGTAACATCTTTCGGGCTGTCATAGCCGATATAATACAAGAAGAAAGCATCTGACGCTCACCCCTGAAAACCACATCTGGCTCCCCTACACAACTGAATCTGACTTCCTTTCGAAAACAGTCAACTGTGGCACGATGAGTAGCTAACCAATCCATCCCCATAATCACATCAAAATCATGAATATCCATCACCACCAGATTGATCGGGAATGCTCTACCTCCCACTGTAACCTCACCACCTCTGTATACCCTCTTTGCCACTAGTACACCCCCTGTAGGAGTAGTCACTACCATCTCACACTCTAATGGCTCTATCGGCAATCCGGCTCGATCAACAAAACCCTTAGAAATAAAGGAGTGAGTAGCTCCCGGATCAATTAATGCATGAATATTAAAACTAAAGAGTGAAACTATACCTGTAACGACCTCAGGCGTTGCCTCTGCCTCCTGCTGCGTGACAGCAAATACCCTGGCTTGAATTGGAGGTCTCCCTGGTTGACCTCTAAACGGGGTACCTCGACCTGAACCTCTGACCGACTGACTAGGGGTCCCTAGTCCTCTCCCCTACCTCTCGACTGCCCTTCACTAGGCTGAACCGGAGTCATTGGTCTTGACTCACTACTCTCTGCAATAGTCCTCTGCGGGCAATCCTTCTTCAGGTGTCCCTCCTGACCACAATAATAGCACCCAGTACGACCAAAATGACATTCTCCTCGATGAAATCTCCCACATGTCGCACAGCGGGGTACCCTACTCTAATTGCTACCTCGGCCTTGAGAACTCGATGGCTGCCTTAACGAACCCTGACTAGAGGTGGCTCCCTGACTTTGTGGTCTCATCAAAGCTCCTCTAGACTTGCTTCCAGTCTTGGGGGTTTTACTAGGCCCCCCTGTTTGCCATCCTTGGCTCGGTCCCTTCTTCTGCTGCGGTGGCCCCCTCTCTGCCTGAACAATCCTCTCGACCCTCAACGCTGCCTCTACCAGTCTCCCATACTCTCTATACTCTGTAGCAGCTACATATGCTTTGATTTTGAAATTCAGGCCTTGTAGGAATTTATGGCATTTGTTGGCTTCGTCTTCGACGATGAATGGTGCCACTCTGGATAACTTTGTGAATTTCTTTTCATACTCTTCCACAGTCATATTACCCTGGACCAGACGGTAGAACTCCTCAATCTTTGCATCTCTGTAGGCTCTGGGGTAAAACCTCTCATTGAAATATTCTTTAAATTGCTCCCATGATAGTGGAGTGGTCACTCTCCTCCTTACAGAATCCCACCAGTCTCTAGCAGAAGCTCGTAGGAGGAATGATGCAATAGATACTCTTTGCTGGTCCTCGCACTCCATCTGCTCTAAAACCCTCTCCGTACTCTCTAACCACTCTAGAGCTGCATCAGGACCCCCTGATCCATCAAAACCCTCGGCGCCTAGCTTCCGTGCTCTCTCTACGGTAGTGCCTGGTGCGCGAGGTCTCATGCCCTGCATAATCTGGGCCAGTCTCTCAATAGGATCAACTGTTGGCCCTACCATTACTGGCTCTGGCTGCACCCCAGGCTGAGGCTCATTTACGGACTCATGAATAGGCTCCTTAGCCTCAGGTGGAGTCCCAGTGGCGGCTCTGTGCGTACGAGGACGACCAACTGGACGCATAGCTCTATGACAAGCAAAACAATGAATGTCATGCAAAGTTTTATAAATCAATGCAATAAAATGCATAAATAACCTTTGGATGCACGAATTTTCAGAAACTTTATAAACATTTCCGAACCAAAAGCTCTGATACCAAATTGACGGGACCCTTCCCGAATCCCTACTCTGGATCCATGAAGTATCTCATAGCACTCCGACAGAGCTCCAACGAACCCTAGCTTAGCCTGCAGAAATTCTGTCGAAGCACCGGGACTCACTTTAGACTTCTTTTTTTTTTCAAAACATTTATTAAGAGGCAAGGGTAAAAACATTTTTCATTTTCCTAATGAAAATCCGGTAGCATGCCGACTGTTTATTAAGATATGCTACCTTGCAAGTTCAAAGCAATTTAAAAACACTTCTATGGCAAACAATTCTCAACTACCAGGGGCCTCTGGCCTTCATCCATAATCAGCCACAACATGAATATATATAAAATTTCAAACTTCTATGGAAACTCAATTTTCTGAATTAAAACATTTTCATAAAACGTGCATCCAACTACTAATATGTAAACTCTATTTAAACTTATTTTAAATGTACATCATTTACACCATACTCATATACAACACATGCATGATTAAAAGTGTGAGCTATACAATAAGAACTAGTCATCCGTCACTCGATTCGCGTGTCGGTTTGAGCCTCGTCTGCTGGACGACTCACTCCTGCACCTGAAGGAACATTTTAAAAAAATACACAGCAAACAAACAGTGAGTATAACTCAGTGAGATAAATAATAAACAGCTTATAAACTAAAGTATTTTTCTGAAATACTTTTTATTTCTTTCAATTAAAACTATTTCTGAAATTCATTTTGAATTTCTTTCTAAAACTTTCTCATTTCTCGATTTGATGGTAACCCAGGGAAACTACTCCTGTCGTGGCCGCATAAATCTCTAGCTAAGCCACTAGGAATTACGGAATCTACCCTGTGTAATTTCCAATGTGTGACTTTGGGCACGCGTTACCCATACACAATCGGTTTAAATTACACTACCCTATACGTGCAGAGGGTCGCTCAACTGACTCCCTCTCTTAGTTAGTAACTCTCTCACATCTACCATACACGCATAGAGCATTCTATTGGGTACTCAACTAGGGCTAGGGTAAACCGTCGTCATAAGGAAATACTTTTTCTCGGTATTCTCAAATAATCTAGTTTTTAAGGCAAAAAGCCTAAAAACTTTAATCTATGACTTAATCACCCTCAAATACACATTTAAACACATACTTAGGACCTTAAAATCAACTTAAAATCACATAATTTTCTTATATGCAGTTGTCCTTTACTTTAATCGAAAATCACACGAACACTCTATTTTTTATTTTCTTTCGGCTCCAACACGTAATCACATTCCATCATGCATTTATACACTTAATAATTAATTAATCTCCATTTATTTAAACCAAACACAACCCACATACATACTGTCGAACAGAACACCACACAAATACCCATTCTTTTCCACTTGATTCACGACACACACATCACACAACCATCTACACAATCATCTATTCCAGTTCAGCTTTTCATGAGATAAAATCAATTAAACCCAACATAACTTACTTCAGTTTGATATCAGCCACTCCTCTGAGATTCTCACGGCATCCATATCTTTCCATTTCAACTTGTCCAGCTTGAACTACAACCAAAATCAACCATAACTCTTGAAATTGACAGCAAAGAACTCAAGAAAACAACTCACAAACTCAATTGATTCCTCTTACCTACTGTTGATCATCATCTTCACGCCTACCCCTGCCATTTTCCATCATTTCTTGGCTTCATCCAGCTGCTTCCAGCTCATCTTTTTCTGGTCTCAGTTCACCCGAAATCGCCTTTCTTCACTCGCGGTCTGCCGAGCTCATCAACGCTAGTCGTGACTTCAGCTGTCTTCTCGTTTTCTGGTCTGACTTCCTCACTTCCAAATCTGGTTTTCTGGTCTAAAATCAGATGGTCATCTAGCTCCTTTAAGCCTCCATCTGACCTTGAAGAAACCCCTTAGATGATTGATTTTTTGCTGCACTTTGTCGCCGAGAGAGAGATCGCCGAATGAGAGAGGTCTTTAGTTCTGCTGTCGAGTCTGTCTTCGGGTTTGCTGGAGTGTTTTCTGGCAATCCAGATCTGAGCTGGAGAACACACTTAATTACTTAAACAAATTTGCCCAAACGTCCCTCAACTTTTCTCAATTATGCCAGCTTAACTTTCAACCAAAGTTTTACATGATTACCCCTCTTTTACTAACATTTTTATTACCCTCACTTATACTTTTCCAATCATGTCCCTACTCATTTTTAACTTATACTTAACACTCCCTAATAACCTCTTTTAATCCTCATAAACTTATATTACTCATAAAAATTTTATCCCGTAAAAATAAATACGTTAAATCCATCAATTTCCATAACATTTGTAATATCGATAATATTAACCATTAATTCTCTCAATAGTATTGCTAAAATATTCCACACTTCCCAATTCATCAAATTAACCTCATAAACATTCAATTAGACTTATAATTATTCACTTTCATCAATAAAAAAAAATATCTCACAACGGTGGAATATTTAAACATACGATTGCATTTAACGTTTTTATCTATATATAGATATATATTCCTAAGCATGAAGGACTTGGTCTTAACAAGTCACTCAGAGGCTACCTACTAGAATAAACAGCGTCCTCGGCATCTACCACTAGTGACTACCCATCGAGTCGCATATCATAATTAGGTCTCTTGACATCGGCCACTCAGTGGCTACCCGCCAGAATATACAGCATCCCAGACATCGGTCACTAAGTGACTACCTACCGAGTCGCATATCACAATCGATTTTGACTTCAGAATCAAACACCTAATGCCTCTTATAATCCATCAATCGAAAATTGTGTGTCGGTATAACGGTGCAGTCCTGCTAATCAATCTTATTGGCATGCCAATTTCCAGTCCCTACCTACCAATAGTCAGGTTTACTTGGCCCCTTGACATTTTCCTATAATTACGAAATTATCAATTTAAACATAATTTTAATTGCGTAAATGTTTAATCACGTCTTTTTATCTAGTTTTCGAAATTGTTCAAAGCGTCACCCTTAACAATTTCAAATGACCGTTTTACCCCTAGTTTTTGCATCAAAGTTTAATAAAACCAACACTTTTCTTTTCATGCACACATTCGGTCAAGGGGTAAAATTTATAACTTTTTCTTTCAAATTATGAATTCCACACATAATTCATCCCAACATCAAGAAATCAACAGATAATTGAACACGAAATGAAAAAACTACACTTGAATAACAAGCTAACATGCATTGGGCATAGACAGGGGATTTTCGAAAACTTTCATTTTCATGCATCAATTTATTACGTAAATCATTCGAACATCATTGAAGTAACACATAAATAGGGTCAGAAAGATAAAAATACCCCTAGATTTCTCTCTAGGGTATATTTGGCCAAAGCCCTTTATTTTCAAAATTTTGTTTCCAATTTAATTTCTATTCCAAGAATCATTCCAAACATACCTCAAACAACATGCAACCACCTTAACACTCAAACTTTCGATTTTAAATTTTTCTTCCATTCGTTTGCCACCAAATTAACTCATATGCATTCCAAACCATTTAAACCTTTAAAATCACTTCAATACAATAAAAAACACAAATTGTCCACATACTAATATAATTATTCATCTATTTATTCATTTGCATTTTCATCCCAAATAACATCTCAAATCAACATAAATCATTATATAATATCATTAAACAATCTTAATCTTCCAAATTCAACTTAACATATAAAAACTCTTATACTAACTAAATTCATTACCAAGCTTTCCAATCAATTCTTTTTCATTTTCTTCACACAAACCCACTCAAATTCGCTTAGATTTTCATATAAATTCATCAAACATCAAAAAGCTATAAAATCACCACCACAAACCTTTTGGCAGACCATACTGACACACACACCATCCATTATTTTTCATTTCCAACAACATCAATCATACTCAAAATACTTCAAAACTCATTCAACAACCAAAAATCAATTCAAATAAATTTAATTCAACATGTCACTAAAAACCCGTAACTTTTAACTTACTAAAACCTTTAAATAATATGTGATTCATGCCTCCTTGCCACTTCCTACCTTATTTTAAAGTTAATTCACTTTAATTCAAGCCAAAAATTTCATCTATCAACCACTATATCATTAATCCTCAAAAACTCATAAAAACTATTATCAAATAACATCAAAATAAATTCATTTTACTCACCAATTATTCTCTAACTCTTCTTGATTATTTGAGAGTGGAAACTAGAGTGAGAGAGGATGAAAACCCATTTGAATTCTTGGCTTCCTCTTCTTCTCTTCTTCTTCCCTTTTTCGGCTATCTTCTCCTCCTCTCACGGTCCCCCTCTCTTTTCTCTCATTTTCTCCTTTTTTTTCTCTCTTTTTCCGACTATCCATTTTCTTCTTTATCATTTCATGCATTTAACTATATATACTAATCACGAAATGACAATTTTGCCCTTAAAACTTTCTCAAAACTACAAAAATGTCATCCATAAAAATTTTGACAAGTGTCCTCATCCTTATCCACTATGCCATGTGTCACATTTTCCTTGGTTGCTTGCCCTGCAAGTCTATCCATTCTTATCTCTTTTGATTTTGACTTTTTTGCTACGTTCGAATTCGACTTTTTTAGAACGCCCGGATTCGATTTTTTCGAAACTTTCTTGAAATCCTTTCTAAATTTATCGATGTAAGCCTTCACCCAGATTTATTATTTTATGGTATTAGAAATATTCGAATTGAGTTACAGTCAAATTGTATGCCTCTAGTAATGTTAGTTGAGGTTTATTATATTTTCGTATCGCAAGTCAAATATCGTTTGGTTGACCCCGATACGATTACAAAGTGATTAGGAGTGATTTATGTGTTAATCAAGTGAGGTGAGCTCACGGAATAAAGTAAAAGATATTTTAATTCAACCAATAAGAAAAGAGATAAGTGACTTTGAAAAGTAGTGGCTATAGTTGTGCCACGTATCATCTATTGATTGGTTGAAGAAATAAGTGGACTAGAATGTGCCAAGTGGACCAATAGAATTTGTGATTATCCATATTTGGGCACTTGTAAGATTATTGAAAGTTTGAGGTAATTAAATGAAATTTTTTTGAGGGACTTTTTAGTAATTGAGCATTAGTATATATATGTTGATTTTTGTCTCATTTGAGACATTTTGGACATGAAAAGCTAGAAAAAAGAGAGAGAGAGTCATGCGAGAGAGAAAGAGAAGCCGAGAGAGCTTTGTGTACGCGGTCGAGAGAGAGAGGGAGGAAGAGAAGGATCCGATCCGAATTTCACCATGATTTCTTCATGAAAGTTGCTCCTTGTCATCTCCTTTAGTTAGCGCAATGAATTTGAAGCGAAGAGATTGTCTATTTGGTGAGTTATTTCAGTTTAAATATTGATGTTTTATATGAGTCTAATCTTTTGTTTCTTTTTTGAATTAGAGTTTAGGGATGATGAGAGGGAGGTGTGAGTATGATTTTGGTATGATTTGTGAGTAATTTGATAGAAGAAAATAGGCGAGAGAGAGAGAGGAAGTCACGACTAAAATGGGTTTTTTTGTGGGATTCGATTTCGTTTTCAATTCTAATGTATTAGATGGATATTTTAAAGATTAGAAAATAATCTTATAAAATTAGATTTCGAAAACGAAAAGTTTAGGATCGATTTCAGAGCTAAACAGATGAGTTGAAGGGCATTTTCTGAAACCCTTCGAAACGTGTTTGTTTAACGTTGGAAACTATTTATTTTATCAAAGTTGAGTGTTAGAACACTAGAGGATTGATTGTTGAAGTTGTCGGATGTTCGAAGCGAAAAATGATTTTTACTAGTAATCGAAATCGAGCGAATTTTGTTTCGATCTTTCGATGATGAAATTGAGTATACTGAGGTATTCCTAAAAATGAATAAGTAGGATTTATGTAGAGAAACGGATTTCGAAAACCCCGATTGAATAGAAATTGAGATTCAAAAGTTTAAACGTTAAAGGGTATTAATAGAGATAAATGAGATTTTTATTGATTTTGAATGTTATTTGAATGAGTTAAGTGACCCCAAAAGGACATTTGATGTTTTAGGGTAAAAGCGGAGAGTTCCGGAGGCATACAGAGGAGGATCAGATTCTATCCGAGGATATATTGTGAGTGAAACTATGAGTTTTTAAAATTTATATTTTCTAAAAGTTTATTGTAAAGTTAAAAGAATTTATTATAAATAGTTATTCATTTATTAATTGAATTTATATTATAATTTTAGTATAAAGATTTTTGTTTATTATTTATTTATATGAGAATGTGCTAGAATTAAAAATTTTAAGCTTACTGCCTTGAGATTTAGAATAATTTAGTGCATTAAGAGAAAGAAATTTTAATAGCTTATGGTTTACCCCAGCCCCAATTTACTACTAGGCCAAATGCCCTATGCGTGATAAGGTAGATAAGAGGAAGTCAGTTAGTGAGATTTGAGTCTAGTCGACTCTTGTGTGAGCGAGGTATGAGTGATTCGTATACACGTATAAGGTAGTGTAGTCAGTCCACAGCGTGGGCTTGCTTTCGGTGACTACACATGGTACATTCCCTCTCCTAGTGGTTAGCTAGATTTTATATGCTACCATGCTAGGAGTAGATTTTATATGGTACAAAACTTGAAAAAATATTCACTTTCTCAAAATTACTATTCACTCAGAGATACTATTAATCCAAAAATAGTATTCATTCCAAAAATACTATTCAGCCGGATATATTTTTATTTCTATTAAATGGAAAAAATTCGGGGCTTTACATATTGCCATCTACACATGTAGGTATTATCTTACTCTATGTTTGCGATGTATAAAATCCCGCTGCATAGTAGTGAGATGTCTTAGCAGTTATTACGGTGAGCGGTGCTAGCTGAGTCGTCACTTGACCTATTTTGCGGCATTAGACGAGTCACACGTGGTGCTAGACGAGTCGCGATATGATGATAGCTCCTTGGGTTCTATTAGTATGGTTTTGGAAAGAATAACACACCAATTTATGTAAATTTTTGAAAAATAATGTTTTATAAATTCTTGAAAGTTTATGAGATATTTTGGTGATATATGAAATTATTTCTAGTACAAAATTGTATTAAAATTTTACATGTGATTACAAGTTTTTTAAAATCGTTTAGTAAAGTTATAAAGTGTATTATTTTAGAAATGAAAATGTTTAAAAAACATAGACTACTTTTAATTATTTTTAGGAGGTAAGATTTTTAAGAAATAGCTTAAATAGAAAAATCATAAACACTCATTGAACTCATTTAGCTCATTTTGGTTTGGTTTTATGTTCTAAAAACCTCCCAGGTGCAGGGACGAGTGTTCAAGGTATCCGTTCTCCTACTTCAGATTAGGTGGGCTAGATGAGGCCGATGCCTTTGTGAAACCATGTTTATTCATATTTTGATTTAGATAGCATCATATACATATCCACGTTTTGGTTGCAAATGAATTTTGTAAAATTTCTATAATGATAATAATGTGTTGTATTTATGTAAACTTGATATTTAATAATTAGTTTATGTATGTGATATGAATATTTGAGATTGTATAAATGTTTTAAATCATGAAATATTTAAGATTATGTGAATATTTCTATATGATGTGTGAACATTTTTGTAATTGCTTATATGAAAATACATTTTCAAAATTGTGATGGTTTTTGCTGAATTAGATAACTTGTGGCTAGGGTTGTGCTGGGAATGGACTGGAGGTCCAAATTGGAAGTAGTAGTGAATGTTTGAAACTTTTGGGAGTGTTATAAATTGATTTTATTTGATTTGACAGGATGGAAAATCTTGAAAATACAGCCGTTATGCTGCTGAAATTTTGTTAAAATCTTAGAAATAGAAAAATAATATTTTAATAAAGTTTATAAATTCCATGGTTAGCAAAAACAAAAAATTTATGGGTTTGCTCCATGACATCCTTTTAGTGATGCTAACTAGAGTCCAGAAGGGTTTTGTGGAGTGCCCGGTGGGATTGCGAGGTTCCGATATCAGGAATTCAAATTGAGTCTCGTCAATATGGTATCAGAGCCCGATTTTGTAAATATTTAAATGTTTATTTTAGCATGTGTTCTCGAGTTGCATAAATATTTGATATTGTTTTGATCATAAATTTCATGGTTTCATTCATGATTGAATTTCACAGAATCATGCATCGTTAAGGTCGCCCAGTCACGAGAAGGGCATCTACTGAGGCACCGGCACATATGGAAGAGCACGTTGATGAGTTTGTCAATATGCTTGTAGATCAGACTCAAGTAGGACCTTCCCAACCTGTAGAGCCAGTAGAGGGTGTAACACCCCGAATTTTCTCTATTTAAGAAAACAAAATACATGTATATTTGGATAAATAGTGCTTCGAGCTGAATAATGATTTTTGAATGAATAGTGGCGAGTATGTAGTGATTTTTGAAAAATGAATTTCAAAAACTGTTAAAAGTGAAATTTTTGATGAATAGTATTTTCGAACGATAAATGTTCGTGTCGTTAGTAATTTTTTGAAATTGAATTTCGTATATTAAAATTTTTGAAAATTATATTAGAATTAACGAAAATTGAGTAGTTTTAAGAAATCGAGTCAATTTGAGGTAAAATGGAGCAGTTTTCGGATTTGATCAAAAATTTTGAAGGATTTCCAAAATTTTCAAAAATTTAGAGAAGTATCAAAATAAGTATTAAAATGCTCAAGAAGTATTTTAGAAACTCAAAGGACATTGCTGAAAGATATTCGGATTGAAATGGAATTAATCCAGAAATCGCTAAAAGAGATTTAGTGAATTACGGAGAGCCAAAAAGGGACATGGAATGATATTTAAGAGTTACCAAGATTACTAGGAGTATGTAGGAAGTTTGAATATAGGTCTCGGTAAACTTTGAAAGGATTTCGAAAAAGTGCCGGAAAAGTCGAATCCGGGGGTCCTAAAAAAATCAAAATAAAAAAGAGATTATAGTGGATAAACATGAGGGGTAATCAAGCAATGGATGAGTGACATGTGGCATAGTGGATAAGGATGAGGACATGTGTCACAATCTTATGGTCATTTTTGTAGTTTTGAGAAAATTTTAAGGGTAAAATGTAATTTGGAGTGTTATATATATTTAAGTGTGAAATGGAATTAAAAGGGGGATGATAGTTAGTAAAAAAGAGCAGAAACCATGAAAGAAGAGAGAAAAGAGGGAATGGCCGTGAGAGGAAGAAAAGAAGGCCGAAAGAGGGAAGAAGAGGAAGCCAATGATTCAAGTGGGTTTTCACTCTCTCACTCTAGTTTCCACTCTCAAATAATCAAAAAGAGTAGAAGAAGATTTGGTAAGAAAATTGAGTTGTTTTGATGTTTATTTGATGGTATTTTTATGGGTTTTCACAGGAAATTGATAACCTGGTATATTGATGAGATTATTGGTATATTTGAAGCAGATTATCATCAAATTAAGCTTGGAAATGAAGGAAAGCAACAAGAACTTTTTGGGTCAAGAATTTAGTGAGGTAAGTTTAGGGTTTCTGTTATGGATTTGATGAAAATTTAATTAATTTTAAGTTTAATGTTTTATTTGAAGTTTGGATGATTAATAGATGAATTTAGATGTGATTTTAAGTTTGAAATGAAGAGGATGAGTTGATTTGATCATTATTAGTATGTGTATAACTTGAAAAAATTTGTGTATTTGAATGAATTTTAGTATTTGAATTGATTTTTGAGGGTTGAATGAGTTTTGAAGTATTTTAAGTGTAATTGGTGTTATTGGAAAAGAAAAGGGGATGGATGGTGTGTGTGTTAATGTTCGGCCAAGAGATTTGGTGGTGATGATTTTGTAGCTTTCTGATGTTTGATGAATTTAGGTGAAAATTTAAGTGAATTTGAGTTGGTTTGTATGAAGAAAATGGAAAAAAAAAAATTGATTGGAAAGCTTGGTGATGAATTTTGTTAGTGTTGACACTGTTTTCTGGTCAACTTGGTTCTTCAAGCCTAATACCTACGAAACAAAAAATAACAAAGAAAAATATGGAAGACCAATATCAAAATAGATTGGACACAGTGATTTTTACGTGGTTCGACAAAATAATGGCTTACGTCCACGACTGTTACCCTTTTTTTTCTGTAGAGCAACAATATATATTTTCTTAGTTCTCCCTTTATAATGAAATTGGCCCCCTATTTATAGATGGAGATGTTACAATTTGAATTGATTTCAGTATCTTACAGATAAGGTAAAAAATAAAATACATTAATTAAGATAATATTTGCCAAGATTCTCTCTACCATATCAGTAACGGTTACTGAGAATGTCGTAATTTGATTTGCATGAAAATAGGCAAGTTGACTCCTTCATTAACTGAATCGCTCCAGGCTTCTAGAAGGTCAACTGGTCAACTTTAGCGAGCACTTTGGGCGAGTAGATTATCCAAGTGATCAATTACTAAGCCCAACGAGTAGACGAACAGTACGAACAGTCAACCCATGACTTGTCAAGCATTCTGGAAAGATCATGATATTTCGTGCGACCTCTTGATCGCTCTAATTGCCTCTGAAGAAGACTATCGAACAGTTTTTGGATCACGATCAGATTGGCTAAGTGATTATAATAGGTGACCGGGCTGCCACGCGATCAAACGCTTTATTGAATATATGAACAAGTGATACGATTAGCCATATAGTAACATAAAATGACCATCTATGCGATCAATCCTGCTCGGGTTTATAGGCTGAAAACCGACCATATATTCCTTCCTTCGGTATCTGCCCATTGGACTAGTCTCTTGGGCTTTTCCTCATAAACTAACATACTGGGCTCATTCTTAGGCCTTTTATATGCCCATTTTCTATTATCGCAAAAATGTCCATAACACTAGCCCCCTTACTGTAATATACCCTCCCAATTTTAGTATTGTATACGTATTGTACACATATGTCTCATTTATGGAATAAAGAAATAATTTAGAGTGTCCAAATGCAAAATTGGATTACGATGAAATTTACGGATACGATTTTGAGCTCAAGAAGTGGTAAAATAATTGATTTAGAGGTATGAAAATGGTATTAAAAGAAATATTTAAGAAAGGGTGAAATTAAAAAAACTTTATGGAAATTAGGTAAAAATGTAAGGACTAAAAAGTTATATTTTTAAAAGTTTAGGTTAAAATCGTAATTTTTTTAACGTTAAGGGGGCAAATCGTAATTTGACCGGATTATATCATCATCTTCTTCCTCCAGCCGACTCATTTTCTCTCTCTCTCTCTCTCCTTAGATTTCTAGCCGACTTTATTCCCGCGAACCCAACTTCGACCTCTCGTTCCGACCACATTCGACCTTCGTTTTGGTCAATCTTGGTACCGTTGGAAAGCTCGTGCGACATAAATTCTATAGCTACCAATTTTGTCAATTTTTATCATCGTTTGGGTCTTTGTTTCAGTAGAGGAAGTTAGGCCATTAACCAACTTTGATTTTTTCTAGATTCCGGCCAAACAAAGTGATTCCGACTCCGATCGACCTCATTTTTGTGGCAAGTGTGTCGAGAACAACAAAACCCACCTAGTCGCACCTCCCACTACCGAGGTCGCAGGAATTCGACTCCGAAAAGTCACCGTCGACCACCACGTATGGCGAAGGTAAGTTCTCCGACTTCCCGAACTCGAAATTTAACTCTCGACGCGTCTACGGACTCGTTTTTAAGTGTAGAATTTATTTTTAGAGCTATTTTTTTATAGGGCAACCGTATTAAAAGATTTTATATATTATATTACTTTATAGATTTAATTTAGAACGACAATAACTATATTGGGAATTGAGGGATCCCGAAAGCGTGTGATTTCATGAATCAATAATTGGTGAGTGTTATTCAAAATATTTTGGATGTGATGTTTTAAAAATTATGTTATGATATGTTATAGTTTGATTTTGAAATAAATGAAATTGTATGAAAAATATTTTGCATGGACTATAAACGATTAAATGAAATGTGGATTTTCTAAATTTGAAAAATTTATACGAGATAAGTATTTATGGTGAAAAATTATTTGATGGAAATATATATTGAACATATGGTATGCTTGGTAGATGCTACAGTTATTTCCGGTTGAGGTTGAGTACCCGAAGCGTGCATTGGCAGTGTTGGGAGTGTCTGTCACTAATAGTGGGCGGAAACCCGCAGGGGAGGATTGTGTCTAGTCATTGGTTCAGTTTAATGTGTCGCCTAATGCACATATAGGGTATATTATTAGCTAGCTTCCACCTGAGCGAGGAAAAATGTCGCTCCGTAGCGAAGAAAAAATTCCGCTACGTAATACCGGATATATGGCCTGGACGAGGAAAAATTCCGGGAAGGCCGGAGCTAGGCAAAATTCCTCTCCATACCTAGGATACCATGTGGTACGGACCATTAGTGATTGACTTGTTTTATTCAGAGATTTTTCAAAAATAATAATGCCACCGCTATTTACAATTTATGTGGAGAACTGAAAATATACGATAATTTATCGTATCATTTAGTTTTATAATGGAATTGAATGATATTTACATAAATAATTTATCCATGCATTTATCTGAAAAACGATTTTAAGAGAAAAATTGATTTTTCATATTACAGAAATGAAAGGTTTATAAAATATTTTAAAACTAAGGGAGGATTTTTTAAAAAGATAAAATGAAAATAAAAACTTACAACACTCACTAAGCTTGTGTAGCTTACACTGTTTTATGTTTTACAAACAAAATCTCCCCAGAGGCAGATGCAGGTACAGGTATAGGTACATCAAGATCAGAGACTCCAGCCCAGGACTAGGCAGATTGAGTCGGGAGTGCTTTGTACTACTATGATTGTATAGATGTATCTTAGTTTGGGAAATACTTAATTAATTGTATATGATATAATATATAAGTTTTTCTTATTTTTGAACATGTATAAATAAATATAGATACATGACGTACTATTTTGTGTTTTAAATTATTTTGAAATTTGATGACATGTTTGTGGTCGTTTGTGAATTGATGAATTGAGGGCCTGAGGCCCAGAAGTTTGGGAGAAACCAATTGATTTTAGAAGTGTTTAAAGTTTTTATCAAATTCGTAGGGTGGCAATCTCAGAAAAATAGCTGTTATACTGCCCAAATTTTTACTAAATCTATTATATAGATGTATAATAAAAAGAAAATTTTCACCTACCTTTATCATAAAAGAAACTTTTGAAAAGGTTTTCAATAGGGAAAAACGACTTAGTTTTACGGGAATCTTTCAGCCGGATTACATATAGGCTGAAAGGTTACCGTGGGGTTACCGACGGGCTGCCGTCTGTATGGAAATAGAAGTGCAGAATCGGGGCCTGTCACTTACTTTCAGTACGTTTCTTGAACTGGAAGCAACGAGCTCATCCTTAAGGCAATTTTGACGGGACCCGGGACCCATAACGTTGCTTTTTAAAATACTGACTATCCCAAGACACGCGACACTTCCCTAAGCGTCAGTTCACTGCACGTCTCTTGTCATGCGCTATTAATATGCATTTAATGCACGTCTCTCACTGGCTGGGTGAAATGACAAAATTGCGGGTTTTGTACTGTACCACTGGATCAATGACGGTTACACAACTGTTTTTGATCTGATGGCTAGGGTTTCAATTTGACAACCATATATAAACCTTACCTGTTTCACTTTTTGTTTTACTAGTCACTTTCAAAAATAAAAAATCGATGCCCTTTTACCTTCTATTTTCTTTCGTCCATCATCGTTGTTCTTCATCAATCTCTTCACCATCACCAAGCTTCATCGTGCTGAAGGTAAACTTTCACATTTTTCCACAACTTTTTCAATTATGATATTTACTTGTATCATGCTGGGTTACATACATGAATCTGCTTATATACTCGCATGAATATCCTGTAACTCTTTTTGCATTCTAGGCATGATACAACTTGAAGAACTTGAATAAAAATATTGTTTGATCGTATTAGATACATGCATACGTACCATTCTCTGTTTTGTAACCATTTGATACCCCAACTCTAGTCGGGTCATCACTTTTGTAGCCTGTTAGGCTTGCAATCAGGGCTCCCATGCACTAGGAGCCCCCCTCCCTCTGTATGCGCGACTTGATCTATAAGGAAAATAGAATTACCCTTAAACTTTGTACTCTGGTCCGCTACTCGCGACCTGACCTCCTCATTAATTTTGTAGATGTCTAGTCATAGTAGTCGCGATCACAAAGTGGGGGCTGCTAACGGGGATTTTGAAGAGGAATTCATCTAAGTCAGAACTACTGAAAATGCAACCTCCCAGAGTGATGAGGTTGATAGATCCCGATCCTAGTTTTCTCAGAGAATTCATTTTGGGCGATCAGATAGAGAATAAAGAGTCCAGAAATAGTGCAAGGGGTCCGGTTATAATTCGATTATATTTATAAGGCTCTGAGTATTGTGTCAAAAAGAAACGAGAATTTTCAGTAAATAGTATTCGGATCCAGATAAATAGTGATTTTTTAGAAAAGATCCGAAATTAGTGTTTAAGATCGAATTTGGACCTGGTTATTTTGTCCACGATTATGAATTGAGATTCGATGGGAAACGGAAGTTTTTGATGAATAGTATTTTTCGGACAAAAATTTTCGGATGAGTAGTAAAATTTTTGAAAATTGACCGTAAGGGTCGAAAAGGTCTAAAAATAGTAGGAGAGTATAGAGAAACAAAAACATATCAACAAGAAGATCATTTGAGTCAGTTTTAAGCAATCCGAAAAAAAATTACGATATTGCCATTTTGAGAGATTAATGGGTTTTAATGAGTTTAAATCCAATTGAAATTTTTTGAAGCCTAAGATTGATAGATAAGAAACCCAATTAGAGTATTTTATGATCAATTTGAAGATTAGATAACCATAGAATATTTTCAGAATATTTTTCGGTCAAAGTGAAATTAGATCATGAAAAGGGCAAACTGGACATTTTAAGTTAAGTATGCATGGATCACGCATGAACATAAACATAATATGTATAAGTTTCAAGGAGTGCAACCCAAGTGAATGAGAATGGGTTAAAGAGAATGGACATAAAAATCGAGTATTTAAGCTATAGATGCATATAAAAGGATATCAGTTTATTTGACCGGATTTCAGTTAGAAACATTTCCTTTATCAAGTATATATGAGAGGTATTAGGCCTTAATTGAAGTTTATAAAGGTAAATTGGTCATAATATATGTGTAGAATATTTGTGGAATATTTTTCAGGAGGATTAGGTATTGAAAGTTCTATTGAAATAAGAATTCGAATTTATACACCAAGTGTAAGCTCTCATCCAGATTTATTATTTTATGGTATTAGAAATCTTCGAATTGAGTTACGATTGAATTGTATGCCTCCAGTAGTGTTATTTGAGGTTTATTATATTTTTGTATTGCAAGTCGGATGTCATTTGGTTGACCCCGATACGATTACAAAGTGATTAGGAATGATTTATGTGTTAATCAAGCGATGTGAGCTCTCAGAATAAGTAAAAGATATTTTAATTCAACCAATGAGAAATGAGATAAGTGACTTTTAACATTAGTGGCTATGGATGTGCCACGTGTCATTCATGAATTGGTTGAATAAATAAGTGGACTAGAATGTGTTAAGTGGACCAATAAAATATAAAATTATTTATTTTTGGGCACTGGTGAGATTATTGAAAGTTTGAGGTTATTAAATGAAATTTTCTTGAGGGACTTTTTAGTAAATGAGTATTAGTATATATATATATATAAGTGATTTTGTCTCATTTGGCTTTATTTGACGGTGAATTAACAGAGAAAAAGAGAGTGAGAGTCGGGTGAGAAGAGAGAAACCGAGAGGAAGAAAGCTAAGAGCGACCAAGGAAGAAAGGAAGAAGAGAAAGTGATCTGGTCCGAATTTGGCTGTGATTTCTTCACAAAAGTTATTCCTTGTCATCTCCTCTAGCTAACCCAATTGAATTTGAAGCGAAAAGATCGCCTATTTGGTCAGTTATTTCAGTTAGAAGCTTGATACTTTTCATGAAACCCATTTTTTTTCTTTTGTTTCTTTTCGAATTTGAGTTTAGGGATGATAAGAGGGATATGTGAGAATGATTTTGGTGTGATTTTGGAGTGATTTGGTGGAAGAAAACTAGATGAGAAATGGGAGAGAAACTCACGGCCAAAATGGGTTTTTGTGGGGTTCAACTTCATTTTTCCATTCTAAGGCATTAGATGGATGTTTAGAGGTTAGAGAATAATCTTTTAAAGTTAGATTTCGAAAACGAAAAGTTTAGGATCGATTTCGGAGCTAAACGGACTAGTTGAAGATCGTTTTCTGAAGCCCTTCGAAACGTGTTCGTTTAACATTCGAAACCATTTATTTAATCATTGCTGGGTGTTTGAATACTAGATGATTGATTGTTGAAGTTGTCGGATGTTCGAAGCGAAAAATGATTTTTACTAGTAATCGAAATCGAACGAATTTCATTCCGATCTTTCGACGATGAAATTGAGTATACTGAGGTATTCCTAGAAAAAATTAAGTAGGATTCATGTAGAGAAACGGATTTCGAAAACCCCGATTGAATAGAAATTGAGATCTGAAAGTTTAGACGTTAAAGGGTATTAATAGAGATAAATGAGATTTTTATTGATTTTGAATGTTATTTGAATGAGTTAAGTGACCCGAAAAGGATATTTGATGTTTTAGGGTAAAAGCAGAGAGTTTCGAAGGCATACGGAGGAGGATCGGATTCTATCCGAGGACATGTAGTGAGAGGAACTACGAGTTTTTAACATTTATATTTTCTTAAAGTTTATTGTAAAGTTAAAAAAATTTATTATAAATAGTTATTCATTTATTAATTGAATTTATATTATAATTCTAGCATAAAGATTTTAGTTTAATATTTATGTATATGAGAATGTGTTAGAATTAAAAATTTCAGGCTTACTGTCTTGAGATTTAAAGTATTTTATAGTATTAAAAAAAAAAACAAATTTTAATAGCATATGGTTTACCCTTGTCCCAGTTTAGTATCCGGTCGATTGTCCTATACGTGATACGGTAGATGAGAGGAAGTCAGTCAGTGAGATTTGACTTTAGTCGACTCTTGTGTGAGCGAGGTATGAGTGATCCGTATACATGTATAGGATAGTGTAGTCGGTCCTTAGTGTGGGTCCGCTTTCGGCGACTACATATGGTAGATTCCCACTCTAGTAGTTAGCTAAATTTTATATGCTACCGCGCCAGAAGTAGATATTCCCTGGGTTACCATTTAGGCAAGAACTAGAAAAGATTTTAAGAAAATATTTCAAAAAATATTTTAGAAAATGATTTCTTAATGAGCTACCAAAAGAATTTTCAAATTATAATTTATAAAGTATTTCAGAAAAATACTTTTAGTTTTATGAAATGTCTTTGGAAAAATTTAGAAATTTTAGAATCAGGAACTTAGTTTATAAAGATTATACCATTCACTGAGTTATACTTATATTTTTTTCTTTAAATATTTTTCATAAAATTCTTGCACAGATGCAGGAGCTAGTCGTCCAGCTGACGTGGTTAAGTCAAACGTGCAAGTGGATGTATAGGACAACACCTACTACATGTATATATTTTGTTATTTTGATCATGATATATTGATGTACATAGTTGTAAATATTTAAAGAAATAATAGATGCATTAGTTAAAAATGTTTTATTAAAGTTTTATGAAATTCAGTTTTCAGATTTTATTTATTTGTTTGTGGTTGAGTTGTGAGAAAAGAGCCGGAGGCTCTGGAAGTTGATAAATGAATTTCATAGAAGTGTTTTTTAATAAATTGTATTTGAAACTTGCAGGGTAGTATAATTTAAAAAACAGACGACATGTTGTCGAAATTTTTATAAAAAAAGCAGAAAAAATTTTGTCATTGTCACTTTGTAAAAGAAGTTAAAATATCTAGTTAAATGATTTTCCGGTGCCCTGACGGGGTTCCTCCGGGTTGAGTATAGGGTTTGTGGGAATTCTTTCGGGATGCTACAGGGTCTTTCTCGGGTCCAGATGAAGGATTCGGGAAGAGTCCTGTCAAAGGCTGTATCAGAACTTGCAGGACATGATAATGCTCCTGCTCGCATGCCTTTTTTTAGATATGAATCTTCTATCAGCCCCAGCGAGCTTGAATCAATCGTTGAGGATTTTTACTTACGTTCTGGGTGTCGAGCAATGGTGCTGGCAACTCATGATCATGTAGCTTATCCTCCTAAAGTTTTTATTTCCATTAGTCGCCAGGACATAGAAGCTGGCTTTAGATTTTCGGTTCCCCGTTATTTGATCGATCTATTAAACGACCTCAAGCTCGCCCTATTTCAGCTCATTTCCAATTCCTATACTCACCTAATTACCCTAGCCTCAATTTTTATCAAGAATAATCTTCCTCCACCAACTTCGCCAATGATTCAGCATCTCTTTCTTTTCAAAAGCACTACGGGCGCGAAATCAAAGAAACAGGATGGTTTCTATTATACATCAGCTCGTAATTCTCCTTATAAAGTATTCCTCCCAAAAGGGATTGGTAAATCCAATGTGAGCGACTACAAGTCTCGATAGTTTTACGCATTCTGCCTCTCCCTAGTCGATCTTAAACATTTTTCATTTTATTCTTCCCCTGGTAAGTATATCTTCGTCTTGCTGCTATGTATATATATAACTGGCTACTAATCCATTTTTGCTTTTATGCAGACGCTGCCAAGAGTGAGATTGGGCTGACAAGCGAGGAGTTAGTGTTGCTACAAAAATTCTCAGAGGTAAAAAATCTTTCAGATGACCAACCGCCATTTGAACACCTCCTTCAGATATACGACCTTGCTCCTTCCTCGGATAGAGAATTGCTTCATAAGTGTTTCGACCTAAGAGTGTGTAAAAAGAAGAAAATTTCTTCTGTCTTTGAAGCCTTCGACGGGGAAGCACTGAGCTCACAGGCAGATTAATCTACACCACAGGCAGATTAATCTACACCAATGGTTCAGCTTCACTTCGATAAGCCCCTTCCTGACGATAAGGATGATGTCCAAGTGGTAGAAGCTGCTAATCTTCCACCTTCTCCACTCAAGAAACCTGCTCAAGCTGTAAGTGCTCCTGGTTTATAGGCAACCTCAAAAACTATTACTGGGTCGTCTATTCAAACGGATTCTGCAACACCCTCTGATCATGTCATGAGATACAAATCAGTGGGGAGAAAATTTATGAGGAGAGATATTCAGAGGGAGTCCCTTACACGATCAGCTCCTCCCCCAAGTAGTTCGCTTGTCTTGTGTCCTCAGAGCATTGATAAAGGCAAATGGATCGCATAACCTCCCCCAAAGCACCAAAAAAAGTTGGGAAAAGAGCCCGCAGCTGAAGAATCGATCCAGGACTTCGATGAAGGGATATACTATCATGATTTCCTAGATTGCACGTCTCACTTCCTAGGTCCTAAAAAACCTGACCTTTACAAGAAGGATATGATGGGCGAGAAGCTGATCAACTATCTTGATCACGACAATTTGCTCGTAAGCTTCCTTTATTGCTTTTATATTTTATTGTTTTCCTTGTCCTTTTTGCTGCACTAACATCTCGTTTCAAGCTTCCATGGCTTTCATGAAGCTCCTCAGAGAAATTCCCAAATAGCTCGGGGAGAAAGCTTCCATGGAGAAGAAAATAAAAACCTTGGAGGGTGATAAAAAGAAAATCCAAGGCGAGGTAGAGTTTTTCAAGCTGGAGGCTGAAAAGTCCCAGAAGACTGCTCACAACCTAGATCAGAAATTTAAGCATGCCCAAAAAGCTGTGAATACAGAGAAGGCACTATCACCTCGCTGAAGGATGATTTGAAGAAAAAGCTGAACAATGCCCAAGACTTGGAGAGAAAACTGAAAGAAGAGAACAAAAGACTAAAAGAGGAGAACAAAAAGCTGAAAGAGGAGCTAGCCTCGCACAAGCATCGAGCTAATAAAGCTAAGAAGAATGTCGAGCTGATGCAGTAGGAAATAATTTCAACCAAAGAGGAACTAAGTCGGGAATAGAACCGTACTCAAGCCTTAGTCAAACAGGTAGAGGATAGAACGGGCAGTTTGTTCTTCTACAGTTTGTGGTCTAAGCGCCCAGATGTAGATATCTCATTTTTCAGGCAAGAAGCTGTTAAAGAGGTGAAGATATATGCAGTGAGGGCTGCTCGCCAAGCTAGAAAAAAGACTTAACCAGAGGCTAGTCTTCCAGCCCCCTAGTTAGGCCCAGGCCCTTATACTTCTGAGATGCCCCTAACTCAGCTCGAAGGCCTAACTCCTGTAGCATCGTAAGGTGGAATCTTTCAAGGTCCGGCGTGCTTCAGCTCATCCAGAACCTTCTTCAAGCTCCTTACAGCCAATTGCTCTTGATGATGAAGGCAAAGCTTCAGCATGCGATCAGAACATTCCTCCTAACAGTACTTAGGAAATTTTTAGTTTTTTCTTTGATTTGTAATAAATATAAGTTATTCATTTTGTGAACTTTAGACTCAATATTATTTCTTTGCTTATCTTCATTTCCTCTTTCCTTGATGATGTTGAATGGCAAACTTTACCTGGTCGTTAATTAAATCTGATAATAATAAAATATCTGGACTGATCGCTTATATAAAACAAGTACTAATTAAGTTGTAAAATTACTTTACGCAACACAATTATTCGTAATGCGAGTTAGTAGCACTTACCTTAATTGACGGGGCCCTTCCCGAATCCCTCATCTGAACCCGAGAAAAATCCAGTAGCACCCCGAAAGAATTTTCACGAACCTTATTCTTAGCCCGTAGGAACCCCGTCAAGGTACCGAAAAATCATTTAGCTAGATATTTTAACTTCTTTACAAGGTGACGGTGATAAAAATTTTTCAAAAATTTAATAAAAATTTCGACAGCATACTATCTGTTTTCTAAACTATGCCACCCTACAAGTTTCAAATAAAGTTTATAAAAACATTTCTATGAAATCAATTTATCAACTTCCAGAGCCTCCTGCTCATTTCTCACAACACAACCACAAACAGGTAAATAAAATCTAAAAACTAAATTTCATAAAAGTTTCATAAAACATTTTTAACTAATGCATCCACTATTTCTTCAAACTATTTACAACTATGTACATTGGCATATACATGATCAAAATAACAAAATATATCATGTAGTAGGTGTCGTCCTATACGTTTGCCTGCACGTCTGACTGAACCTCGTCGATTGGACGACTAGATCTGCACCTATGGGAGAATTTTTAATAAAAATATTTAAAGAAAATTGTGAGTTTATACACAGTGAGTAGTATAATCTTTATAAACTAAATTTCTAATTCTAAAATTTCTAAATTTTCCCAAAGACATTTCATAAAACTAAAAGTATTTTTCTAAAATACTTTATAACTTATAATCTGAAAATTCTTTTGGTAGCTCATTAAGAAATCTTTTTCTAAAATCTTTTCTTAAAATCTTTTCTAGTTCTCGCTTAAATGGCAACCCAGGGAATATCTACTCCTGGCGTGGTAGCATATAAAATCTAGCTAACCACTAGGAGTAGGGATTTACCATGTGTAGTCATCGAAAGCGTGCCCACGCTGCGGATCGACTACACTACCATATACGTGCATAAGGATCACTTATGCCTAGCTCACACAAGAGTCGATTAGACACAAATCTCACTGACTGACTTCCTTTCATCTACTGTATCACGCATAGGGCATTCGGCCGTGTACTAAACTGGGGTTAGGGTAAACCATAGACTATTAAAATTTATTTTTCAATACACTAAAATACTCTAAATCTCAAGGTAATAAGTCTAAAATATTTAATTCTAACACATTCTCATATACATAAATAATAAACTAAAATCTTTATGCTAGAATTAGAATTAGAATATAAATTCAATTAATAAATGAATAACTATTTATAATAAATTCTTTTAACTTTATAATAAACTTTATGAAAATATAAATGTTTAAAACTCATAGTTCCACTCACTACATGTCCTCGGATAGAATTCGATCCTCCTCCGTATGCCTCCGGAAGTCTCCGCTTTTACCCTAAAACATCAAATATCTATTTAGGGTCACTTAACTCATTCAAATAACATTCAAAATCAATAAAAATCTCATTTATCCCTATTAATACCTTTTTACTTCTAAACTTTCAGATTTCAATTTCATTCAATCGGGGTTTTTGAATTCGTTTTCTCTACACAAATCCTACTTATTCTTTCCTAGGAATACCTTAGTATACTCAATTTCACCGTTGGAAACTCGGAATGAAAATCGACCGGATTTGCTTATTAACGAAAATCACTTTTTGCTCCGGATTTTCGATAACTTCAAAAATCAATCCTCTAGTGTTCTAACACCCAACTATGATTAAATAAACTATTTCGAACGTTAAACGAACGCGTTTTAAAGGATTTCAAAAACAGTCCTTCAACTCGTCCATTTAGCTCCGAAATTTATCCTAAATTTTTCATTTTCGAAATCTAACTTTAAAAGATTATTTCCTAACCTCTAAAACATCCATCTAATACCTTAGAATCGAAAACGAAATAGAATTCCATAAAAAACCCATTTTTGACCACGACTTTCCTCTCTCATTTTATCTATCTTTCTTCCATCAAATCACTCCAAAATCATACCAAACTCATCCTCACATATCCCTCTCATTATCCCTAAGCTCAGATTCGAAAAGAAACGGAAAATAGAAATGGGTTTCATACGAAGCATCAAGCTTAAAACTGAGATAACTCACCAAATAGACAATCGATTTGCTTCAAATTTATTGGGTTAACTAGAGGGGATGACGAGGAACAATTTTCATGAAGAAACCGCGACGAGATACGGACCAGATCTCTTTCTCTTTCTCTCTCTCTCTCGGCGCGCATGAAGCTTTCTTTTTTTTTTTTCTCTCTCTCGGTCTCGCCTCACATTCTCACGACTCTCTCTCTCTCTCTCTCATGCATTCTCACGGTCAAAATGTGCTCAAATAAGACAAAATCACACATATATATTTTTAATGCTCATTTACTAAAAAGTCCCTCAAGAAAATTTCATTTAATAATCTCAAACTTTCATTAATTATTCTAGTGCCCCAAAATCAATTCTATTGGCCCACTTGGTACATTCTAGTCCACTTATTTCTTCAACCAATCCATGGATGACACGTGGTATAACCATAGCCACTACTTTTCAAAAGCACTTATTTATTTTCTTATTGGTTGAATTAAAATATTTTTTACTTTATTCCGTGAGCTCACCTCGCTTGATTAACACGTAAATCTCGTCTAATCACTTTGTAATTGTACTGGGGGTCAACCAAACGACATCCAACTTGTGATATGAAATATAATAAACTTCAAATAACACTACTGGAGGCCTACGATTCGACCATAATTCAATTCGAATATTTCTAGTACCATAAAATAATAAATCTGAGTGAAACTTTAACCTAAACACAATTATAATTCAATTTCCATAATTTAATATACTATTCAATCGAAAAAATACACTGAAAATATTTCACGATTATCTAAACTTCAAATTGACCATGAAATACTCTAATTGGGTCCCTTACCTCTCAATCCAATGCTTCGCGAAATTTTTTAATAGAGTTTAGGTCACGAAAACTCAATATTCGAAAAATAATGCAATTTGACCGGAATTTTTCGGATCTTCTGAAACTCAATCAAACGGATTTAGTTTCATTTTGTTTTAGTTCCCTCAAGATCCGTGGTCTATTTCGGATATTTTCGGTTCTTAGGGCTCATTTCTAAAAATCACTAGTCATCCAAAAATGTTTTCGTCCAGAAATACTATTCACCGAAAGTTTTCGTTTTTCACTGAAATAAACTCCAAAATTTTTTATATCCTAATCGGGTCTTAAATCATTATTTGGCCCTATTTTTGACTCAATATTCCCTATCCTACTCAGGTATATGGAATATAATAGAGAATCAGGTTTAGGGTTTATCAATTCACCCCTCCTTAAAAAATTTCGTCCTCAAAATTTAAATAACATACCTGAATAAAAAAGATGAGGGTACTACCTTTGCATCTGCTCCTCAGGCTCCCATGTTGCCTCTTCCACTGAGTGATTCCTCTACAGAACTTTTACCAATGGAACAGTCTTGTTGTGAAGAACCTGATCCCTCCTATCTAAAATCTAAACTGGACCCTCTTCATAGGTCAGGTTCTCTCTCAATTCCACTGGCTGCTCTGACAACACATGTGAAGAATCTAGCGGTAACTCTTGGATAACTCTGGTGGTAACTCCAGATGATAAGCCATGTCCCCAACTCTATCGATCACCTCATAGGGACCAATATATCGTGGACTAAGCTTCCCACGTCTGCCAAATCTAATAATCCCTTTCCACGGTGATATCTTCAGAAATACCTTATCCCCTACTTGGAACTCTAAGTCTCTTCTTCTATTATCTGTATAGCTTTTTTGACGATCCTAAGTGATTTTCAATCTATCCCGAATAATCCTGATCTTATCTGTAGTCATTTGAACAAGCTCAGGCCCTAATAATCTCCTCTCGCCCACTTCATCCCAACTTAATGGCATCCTGCACCGTCTCCCATATAAAGCCTCATACGGTGTCATGCTGATACTAGCCTGATAATTATTATTGTAGGCATACTCGATCAGTGGCATATGAGTATCCCACCTCCCGCCAAACTCCGTCACACAAGATCTTAACATATCCTCTAAAGTCTGGATAGTGCGCTCAGACTGTTCGTCTGTCTGTGGATGGAATGTTGTATTGAAATGTAATCGAGTGCCCAAGGCTCTCTGTAAACTAGGCTAAAATCGAAATGTAAATTCAGGATCCCTGTCTGAAATAATAGAAGCTGGAGCTCCATGAAGCCTGATAATCTCATCAACATACAATTTGGCTAGTCTATCTAATGGATAAGTACTGTAGATGGGTAGAAAATGAGCTGACTTCGTAAGACGATCAAATATTACCCATATACCATCATACCCACTCCGACTACACGGAAATCCAACCATAAAGTCTATGGTGATATACTCTTATTTCCACTCTAGAATAGGAAGAGGTTGAGATAATCCTGCTGGTCTTTGGTGCTCTGCTTTAACCTGTTGACATATCAGACACTTGGATACATACTTAGCTATCTCCCCCTTCATACCTTTCCACCAGAAATGCTCTTTCAATGTATGGTACATCTTCGTACTATCAGGATACATCGCATAAACTGAAGAATGGGCCTCATCCAATATCTCTCTTTTAAGATCCACCAGGTTTGGAACACACAATCTTTGTCCCATCATCAGTATACCATTCTCTTTCACTGAGAAGTCCTGACCTCTACCCAACTCAACTCTCTGTTTGATCGCGACCAACTGAGGATCCTGTCCTTGAAGCTCTCGGACCCGATCTGAGAGTACCAGTCTCACCTGAAATGTGGCTAGTAGTGCGCCTAAATTTGAAGTTATCAACTGCACCCCTAATGATCTCATCTCCCTCAACAACAAATAGTATCCTGCTTTCAAATGTGCCACTGAGCTACTAGGCTGTCTACTCAGGGCATCAGCCACTACATTGGCTTTTCCTGGATGGTACTCTATAGAGCAATCGTAGTCTTTAATCAGTTCCAACCACCTTCTCTGCCTCATATGCAATTCTTTCTGCTCGTGCTTCTTCAACTGTCGGGATGCATATGCTATTACTTTCCCATTTTGCATCAAAACACACCCCAAGCCTTGTTTGGATGCATCATTGTATATCCTAAATCCCTCTGTCCTAGAAGGAAGTGTAAGAATGGGAACTGTGGTCAATTGAGCCTTCAATTCATCAAAACTCTGCTGACAAGCCTCTGACCACTCAAATTTAACATCCTTTCTTGTGAGTTTCGTTAAAGGAATGGCTATCTTGGAGAATCCCTCTACGAATTTCCTATAATACCCTGCCAATCCCAAGAAACTCCTGACCTCTATAACTGTAGCTGGCTGCTTCCACTGTAAAATAGCTTCAACTTTCTGGGGATCAACATTGATCCCATCTGCGGATACCACATGCCCGAGAAAAGAAACTCTGTCCAACCAAAATTGATATTTACTAAACTTAGCGTACAGCTGGCGATCTCTTAGGGTCTGCAGAATTGCCCTCAAGTGCTGAACATGTGCCTCCCTACTGCCCGAATACACTAGAATATCATCAATGAACACTATCACAAACTTATCCAGAAAATCATGAAACACCCTATTCATCAAGTCCATAAATACTATGGGTGCATTGGTTAGCCCGAAAGACATAACCGAAAACTCATAGTGTCCATACCTCGTCTTAAAGGCAGTCTTGAAAACATCTTCTGCCTTAATCTTCAACTGATGGTATCCGGATCTCAGATCAATCTTCGAAAACA